>JASEKS010000128.1:150532-257792 GCA_030770415.1 Pleoardoris graminearum
ATATCCCTTTTAGATTACTATAAATAAAAAAAAATAATAAAAAAAATTTTAAATTAATCTAAATATAATAAAAAAAAAAAATAAAAAATAAAAAATAAAAAATAAAAAAAAAAAAAAAAGGGGGTAAAAAAAAAAAAAAAATAAAAAAAAAAAACTTTTTTAAAAAAAAAAAAATTTTTAAATAATAAAAAAAAAAAAAAAAAAAAAAAAAAAAAAAAAAAAATTAATACTTTAAAGAGAAAGACTAGTATACTTAAAATAGCTACCTAAAATATGCTTATTAAGGGGTTAGTCTATACCTTTTTTAGACTAGTGTCTTAATATTACACTTTACCTCTCTTTATATAATTAAGGGGTTTAGGGATATAAAAAAAATTAGTAAATAGAAAATTTTTAGAATCCTACTTTAGACTATTATAACTTTTTATTTAAAGTGTAAAATTGGCTTATATTTACGTATATAATATTGGATATTATATTTTATTAATATATAAACTATATTTATATATTTATATATTAATTATATAATTATTAATAAAAGTTTAATGTTTAAATTCTTAATAATAAACTAGTAAATAATATATTACTAGTACTTACTATAGTATCCTTAAGATTCTATAAGTATATTATAATCGCTAAGGAGTAATAATATATAAGTATTAATAACTTTATATATTATTTTATTTTATATTTTAAAAATAGCTTTTTTAATAGGCTCTATACTTTTTAAACTTAATTTTATACCTAAATTAGCTGTTTTATTTAGATTTAGCCTAGATTTTAAATAACTCTATATATTTTATATATAGATTAAATCAGCGCCATAGACCAGGTAATAAGATATATAGACTTTAATTATTTTTAAATTAGTCTAAAACGTCTGTTATTGTATAAATATAAGTATTACCTTATTAAAATTGCTAGTATAAATTAATACTAGTATAAGGTTTATAATTATAATATAATATAATAATATATATATATATATATATATATAATATATTAAAAAAAGTACTAAAAAAAGTATTAAGTTACTTACCCCTATTTATCTTTAGTTTAATTTTAAATATAAGAAACTTTTTTTCTATATTCTTTACTAGTAAAAGAAATAGATAAATTAGGTGTTTTACTAAATACTAAATTACTTTTATTTTTTAACTAAATAGCCCGGTCTCGACAGAGACCTAGAGATTTTAGAGTTATAATAAAATAATTAATATAGAATATTTTATTTTCTTTAGTTATATACTAAGCTATTTATTTTTATTACCTTAAACCTACTAGCTATTATTTCTTTATAGTCCTTATAGTCCTTATAGTTCTTATAACCTAATTTAAAGAATCTTTTAATATTTAGGTTTTACGTACCTACTACGCTCCTGTAATACTATATACCTATAGCTTTATAATATATCTAGGGTTATTTAGCCTACTCTTATATAGAGTCTTTAAGTTATTTTACTATTTTTATATAAAGTCTTTATTTAATTGTAAAAGTCCTATAAGTTATTAGTCTTTATAGTAGACTTTTTAGGACTATTATTATATACTATTTTATATCTTAAATATTTAGTAGGTATTTAAAAATACTAATAATACTAGTTTTTTATCCGATCTGTAAGGTGTTCTATCTTATTATTTATACCTTAATTAAATTTTTAGCCTTTTAGCAACGACTGCTATAACTATATACTACTCTTAGGTTATATTAGGCGTACTATTATATAATATTATACTAAAAGTCGCGTAAGTACTACTATTACTTTATACTAGTTATAAGATATTACTTATCTTAACTTTAACTTTTTTATTATTTCTTTTACTTATTTATTTAATATATACCTTTTATAGTACGCGCTGTAAAAGTTTATAATATAAAAGTCTATATATATATTACTAGTAAGTTATCTATTTTATAGTTTATTAAATATATAAAAGTCTAGTACTATAATTAATAAAGCCTACTATCTTACGCGTTGCGCTATATACTATAAATATAATATTTTTTTTTCTTTTTTTTTTGCAAATACCTACTTAGTATTAGTTATAATAGTAAATATATAAGTATAAGTTACTATAAAGTAATAAATTATACTAAGCTGTAATACTGTTAAGTATTATTAAGTAGTTATTACGTGCCTATTTTAGTGCTACCTTTTTTAGTTAGGCTTAGTATAATATTTTTAAGAGCCGGTTGTTAAGTCCTATAGTATATATAATACTTTTCTTCCTAATTAAGTAGTTACTAATAGCAACTTTATTATATAAAAAAAAAAACTAAATAGCGTTTTAAACTTAGAGTGTTACGTTCTAACTAATAAAATATTTAATATAATTAATATTAAAAAAAATAAAACTATATTATAAAAATACCTAAAAAGGACTATATTATAATATATCACACAATTGTTAAAAGTAAGTCAAAAAGGATGTAGGCTAGCCTAAAAGTAAAGTAACAGCATGAGGACGTGTGCTTTTGCCATATGCACGGGTACAAGGAGGCGTGTAAAAGGGGAGACAATGAAGGCGTTATAATATATTAAAATATAAAAATAACTTACTTCGTAATTAGCTAATAGCTAGTTTATATTTAACTCTATTTTTACTTCTTTTTTTTTTTTATTTCTTTCTAATCTTTTTAATTTATATTACTAACTTATTATAAGCTATTATTATTTTTAATATTTATATTTTCATATTTTTAATATAATATTTTTAGTATATTTTAATCTTTTTTTTAGTAATTTTTATATTAATTATAGAATTTTCTTTTTACTTATATTAATATTATAAACCTTCTCTTTTAATACCCTTTATAAAGATTTTTATAAATTAATTTAACTTTTCTTTACTAATACACTTTTATTTTACTTTTAGGGCTATTAATTAAGTCTATATTAATAATTTTTTTTTAACTTTATATAATCTTAGAAACTCTATTTTATTTAACATTATTTATATTATTATTATTTTATTTTTATTTTTATTTTTAATATATTATATAGTATTTTGTTTTTTTTAAATAGACGCTAGTATTTTAGCGTACCTGCCTAATTAGGAAATAACTATATACTCCTTTTTAAAGTCCTTATAAACGTCTCTCTCTTTTATCCTATTTTTAGATTATTATTTACTAAATTAAATTATACTAGATTACTAGTCTATTATAAACCTAATTAGGCTTAGTTCGCCACGCTAAGCCTATTTAGGGATAGATTTTTATCTCATCTAACCTAAGATAGTAATTTTAGCCTAAAAACCCTATTTGTGCCTGTAGATGTTAAGGCTTCCCAGCCGGGATTTCGGCTTCCTACAGTCTTGTATTAATTCCTTGGCGGTGCCCCGCACTTCTAAAAACTCTGCGTTTACTACGCAAAGTGGGCGCGTTCAAAGAACGCTGCGGTAAGGAGAGGAATTAAACCCCTAATGTAAGGAATAACGACGAAAATTCGAAGAATTTCGCGAACCCAAGACATTTCCAGGCACTTGCCCACTGTGCCACCCCACCTTATATAGTATTATAAATACTTTTAGCAGTACTTATAAACTAAAAATAATTATTAAAATAAAAGTATATACTTTTAAAAAAAGATTAACTTTAAATTTAAGTTTTATTAACTTTAGGGCTGTATTAAAGGAATAGAAGTCTAGATTTTTAAAATTAAATAGATATTATTATATACTATAATATTAATAATATATTACGTAATTAGTAATTATATAAGCGGGAGCTAAATTTTTATTATTAATATAATTTTATAATTAGATAACTAATATACTTTAATAATATAGTTACGTGACCTATACTAGGTCTAAAAGGATATAGTTAATATTTTAGTTAAATATATTTACTAACTAACAAGTTATAGGAACCTAAAAAAGGTGTTTAGAAATTTTTTTTATTTAGGTAATTTTAATTTATTACACGTAATTAATAAGTAGTAAGTAAAATACTTATAGTACTTTTTATAATTATCTCTTTAGAGCAGTATTATCCACGTATTTTTAAGCTTATTAATTAGTTTTATATAAATGTTTAAAACAGGTATCTTTTTTAAGTACTCTTTTTTTTTCACCTCCCTGTATAAAGGAAAAAGCAGAAACTAATGTTACAAGCTTCTATAATACCTTTTAGAATACTAAGTAAAGTGTGCCTAAATGTTACGCCTCTTAATTAAGGGCCTTATAGAAAAATTAGTCTAGATACGCTTTATTAAGGTTTTCTATAATATTTAGGGAATAGCCGACTTTATTTAGCTTAAAGTTATAGTTATTCTAGTATATATAAGTCTCTACTATTTAATTCTAGCTCTTTTTTAAATCTATACTTAATATACTTTAATTATATTTGTATGACGTTTACGTATAAAGTTACCCAACTCCTACATAAATCCTAGGCCGCCTATAAGGTTTAGGCGACGAGAAATAGATAGTTAAAGGTAGCTAAACTAATAATAGTAGTTTTAGCTAAAATAAAGATATACGTAACTAAAAAACTATAGCTAAGTATTAAGGTTTTTAAATAAGTCCCTTTATTTATACTTAGGAGTTATATAGGTCTAGTTTTAGACTTTTTAATATATATTTAAACTTAGATTAAGAGTTTCTTAGAACGATTTACTCTTAGTTTAGGTTTAAGTAGTAACTACTTAGGCTAGTAACTATAACTAAAACCAGTTATACGAAAGAAGTTTACTTATTTTTATAAATAAATATAGTACTTTTTTTAATTAAATATAGTATAATAATTTTAAAAGCTAATTATTAGATTTTATAGTATATATAATACAGTTTTTTTTTAATTAAGTAGTTACTAATAGTAACTTTATTATATATAAAAAAAAGTTATTATAATTTATATTACTATAGGGAGTTATATACTATTTACTATTAGTACTTTACGGTTAGAAATAAAGGCTAATATAATACTATAGTTATAAGAGTTATTAAAAATAAATAGAGTCGCGAATATAGTCTAGAAATTAACTTACCTTTATTATAATATAGTAGAAGATAAAATAACTTTAAGTTTACTTTTAAGAACTATTAGAATATATAACGTATAAAAGTTATAAAGTAAGAATACTCTTTAGTATTTAAAAGGTTTTACTCTATAAAACTATTATTTAATATATCGTACACTAAATTCTAGTATTTATGTAAAACTTTTTATACTTTAATATAAGTTTTTTTTTTTAAAAAAAAAGAAGGCTAAAATTATATATTAAAAAAAAGCTCGTAGTTATAAAAATATATAAATATAATAATTAATATAAAGGTATATATATACTCCTCCTTTTTTAAAAACCCTTTTGGTCGCCCCGAGCTACCGCAGCCACACTATTTATTCGATTAATATATAAATATAATAATTAATAAATAGGTAATAAAAAATATATAGTATATAAATTAACGTACTTTATAAGCTTTATAAAGCCGCGGCATAACGTAATAATAAGAACTTAATAAATACTAAATAGCTTATATATAATAAGACAATATATAAGTAGTATAAAATTTAAACTCTTAAAAGTTATACTTCTTCCTTTTAGTAAAAGTAAAATATTTTACTAAATAGTATAACGCTTTACTTATGCTCTAATTATATATTTATAAATTAGTAATTACTTATAATTATCCTTAAGGTTATTAATAATTACTTACTTATAATTATATATAAGGTAGTTAGTTAACCTAAAGATTACTAGGCATATAAACTTTAAAACTAATAAAGTTATTAGGCTAGTATCTAAAGTCTATAATATTTAGTCTTTATACTAATAAGTCTAGCTATTTACTTATACTTTATACTATATTATCTTCTACTTCTTAAAGTTTTACTAAATATCTATTTAGTCTTTTTTAAATAATTTTATACTATTACTATTACCGCTATTATACTTTAAGCTACTAATAAAAACCTATTACCTATTCTTGTTATAGGCGCGCCTTTTATTAATAAAATTATATAAAAATTATATAGTAATACTATAACTCTAACCCTAAAAACAGTCTATAATATTTTAGTAATTAATAAATTCTTTTATAAATAACTTATTAAAATAGGACTTAAGATAACTATTAGCTAAACTAAAAAATAAAAATTTATTACTTTTTATAGGTTTAGTTACGTATTTAGTATATACTACTAAAAGAACTAACGCGTAAAATAAAGTTTTTTTACTTAAATAAAGACTATAATATATATATATATAAAATAAAAAAAGATAAATAGTATAATAAACTTATAGTAAGTCTTAAATAATATTAAAACTAAATAAATAAAATAATACGAGTTTAAGAGTATACGCTTAAAACCTAAAATATTTATAATTAAATAATATATTACTATAGAATCGCGTGATACTAAATATATATTTATTTTTAATTAGTAAATATTACTAACTAATAGTAAATATTATTATTTATTTATAGGCGGCGTAGGTGTCGATAATAGTAGGTATAACTTTTCTTATTTTATACGGCTAGTAGATAAGCTAGATATATATGTAACTTATTTTTCTAGTAGGCCTTAAGGTAGGGTTATCTTAATAGAAAGTTTAATAAATAATATAAAGACCTACGTAGAATTAGAAAGAAAAATATTATTTTAAATTATATAATAAGTCTATAATAACGTTATTAATTCACGGACTATTAGTAAGTAGAATAAAATATAATAAAAAGAAAATATAAAAAAATAAATAAGTCTTTTATACTTATACTCGGGAGTGATACGTAGTATATATACGTAAAAAAGTCTTCTATATTATAAATTATATTTTATAAATAACTAAAGTAATAGTTAAAAAAAATTTTTTGAATAGTAAAATTAATAAATAAAATAATTTTACTCTATTAAGTATAAATTTATAATAAAAAAAGTCTATAGACTAGTATTAATTATAATAATCAAATAAAATATTATTAAAAAAAATTTAATATAATAGACTTATAAAATAGTTAAAAATTAAGTAAAATTATAAATTATAAATATTTTAAAGGCGTAGTTAGGTTATAATATTAGTTTTTTTTTTTTATAATAAAGTTGCTATTAGTAACTACTTAATTAGAAAGAAAAGTACTATATATACTATATAACCTAACGATCGGCTCTTAACGATACTATACTAAGTTTAATTAGAAAAGGTAGTACTAAGATATATACGTAATAACTACTTAATAGTACTTAATAGTTTTATAATTTAGTAATTTATTACTCTATACTAATTTATACTTATATATCTACTATTATAACTAATACTAAGTAGGTATTTATAAAAAAAGAAAAAGAAATAGTATATTTATAATATAAATTATACTACCTAAAGTATTACTTTACTAATTATAGTATAGTACTTTTATAATTACGTATTTAAAGAGCGTATTTCTAATACTATAAAATAAATTTAAAAGTATATATACAGGCCTATACTAGGCGCTATAAAGTATATAATATTTATAAAATATAATATAGGCTTACGCTAAATACTATAAAAGATACTATAAAAAGTATTATAATATATATAATATCTATAAAGTAAATTAATATTATAACTAAACTATTATAACCTATATTAGACATAGTAATTACTAATAATATTTAGCGCTATACGTAGTACTATAGTACTATAAATATATAACTCATAAATAAAAATAACTACTACGTAATAGGTAAGGTCCTTAAAGGTTTAAGACTATAAATAAGGCAGTTATTATATTATAATCTACCTATATTATAAAAGAAAGAACTAATTAATTTATTACTTATAGATATATACTAGTTACTACAAATATATAGTAAGTTACTTTATATAAGTAATAATAATAACTAATAAATATAAATAAGTTAAAAAAGAACTAATAGTATAATAAGGACATTATTTTAGATATATAAAAGCGCTTACTAGATATAAAAGTAAATATAAAAAACTATCTAAACTTTATTAAAAAGGTACTAGAGTATACTAGTATAAATATAAAATAAGTAAAGAATATAAAAAGCCTTAAGGCTTTTTTAGGCTAAACACTTTAACGCGATAATAATAGTTAATAAATTTAAAATAATAAAAATAAATAGTTAAGTATATAACTAAATAAAATAAAATATTTTATATTAATTATTTTATTATAACTTTAAAACCTCTGGGTCTCTGTCGAGACCGATAATATTAGTTAAAATAATTAATGGCACCGATGGTTTCGGTTCTAGATAAAGCTTAGATCTAGCAACTCGAAGTCCTACAACCCTCTCTGACCGGACGAGATCAGACATGGATCCATGGTATGCTCATTCCTTACAGCGAGAACAGAACGAATATGATGGCGGAGTGTATCCTTTTGAAGACGCGAGGAATGCCGCGCATGAATTCTCATTGTTGGTTTTTGTGCGCCCTCTGGATCCACGCATACTAGGTAGGCCCGCACTGCCTCGGGGTATTTTCGAAGGTCGACCCCGCGAACAAACACTCATCACTCCAGTGCTGTGTCTTTGACAGCCGACGTCAAGCCACATTTATCCACACAAGTAAGCGTTCTGAACACACCCCGAGTCCAGATGTTTGACTGCATCCCAATTATTTGTGACGCCTGGGTAAGCATAGAGAACTCGGTCAAAGCCTTTAGCATTCTTGGGGAAGGCTAGATCCAGAGACAGATATCTATCGATACGCTCTTATTTTTTCGACTCGAAGAGCAGAGCCGCTTTGAATTGGCGGCTGGGTGCTTTTGTGGCGCCCTCTGTGTCTGGACATTTACTGTGACGCTTAGGTTAAAGCCGGACACATTGTCGAAGAGCAAGGGAGTTTTGTTCAAGGCCTCAAAGCACATTCATCAGAATAGAAAACGATTTTGGAGACACGGAAAAGCTCCACTGTGGGGTCGCCAGTTCCATCCGGGCACACTATGGGACGCGCAGCGCGACATTGGGCGGGGATGCAAAACCATTGCGACGATTTGATACGTAGATCAACAGACCGCAAATCATTGGGTATTTAAAAGGAGTTCGAAGCCACATTTTTATGATGTATCTCATCTTTGAACAGCGAGTATAAAGACACATGTATCCCGTATCGATCCTTGGAGACACGAAACCCGTATATGCAGTTGTACAACGTTCATTTCCGGTGGCTCCCGGAGAACCGAAAATATACCCAGACATTTTCGAAGCAGCCTGGAGCCATACGCATCAATCCAGCCAGTGGCCATTTCGAGTCACAAGAGACGCAGAAACATATCTAGAATACCCAATGGAGCTTTACAACCGGCTCATATTCAGCGAAATTGTGGATATTATTCGAAGACCGAATGTGCATTTAATTACTGAGTCGAATGATCTGTAAGCGTGTTGCATCCGCACATATGGAGTAGTACCTATCTTTAATTGGAAAGCGATGGGAGACGCATAACAACAAGAAATAGGAGTTTTGAACGCACCGGCAGGACCGCTTAGGATGCATTAAGTATGTCTTTTTAAAATCCAGAAAGGCATATTATAATCTTAATATGTACCAAAAATACTTTTATTTATAATACAAATTTATAATAATTAAATATATATAGTATATAATTAGGTAAAAGAGTATATCTATAGTAACTAGAGACGACTAAAAGAAACTTTAAAAATAGAGGCGTATATATACACTACTATACTTAATATATCGAAAAAGGCTATTATTATGTAATTTATTTACTTTTCTAGTATTACTCCTACTGTAGCCGCTACTCTATTACTAACTACCCTACCAAATACTCATCCCCCTTGGAATCGCCTTCCTAGCCACTGCCTAAACGCCACTTCACTGCCATCTACCCTCTCGCAATATCCTATACGCCCTAATGTCGTAGCTACTTAGCCATCCTCGCCATCTAGTGTAGCCTTTGCCCTCGCAGCAGCCCGCATAGTACTAGTACTACCACGTTAGGCCACCTACAGTCTTGCTTTTCGCCCCTACTACCCTCTACGCCACCCTCTCTACCGTAGAGGAGATCCACCATACCGCACTTCATACACGTACCTACTTCTCGACGGTAGCGTATCCCTCTACGCACCTCTTCTACATCCTCCATCCTCTCTAGCCCCTGCCCGTAGAGCCTGGGTCAGTGCCGAACGCTATATACTGCCTCCTCAAGCTGCGCCTCGTCTATCCTGCCGCCATCGGACACCTCGTGGAGGATCCCCCCAGCAATAGGGGTAGGTCGACTGCGCGAGCTCGTCCAGCTTCCTGCGTACTAGCTGCTCCTGTGCCGCATACAGCGCATGCGCTCCCGCTCCTCGCAGTTGTTGCACCCTACCACCGCTGCTGCTGCTGCTACTGTTGCTGCTCCTTGTCCTTGGAGCTCGCTGCACGCCAACCATCGACCGTCCATGTACCGGTTCATCACTGCTCGCCGAAGGCCTGTCGTGTCTACAAAGGCCGCCATGGCCTCGCTATCGTCCATCTCTTCCTCCTGCTCATCCTCCTCCTCTCCTGCCTGCTCTGCCCACGGCTCTACCATCAGGATCACCGCCTTCGCCGCCCCTCTCGCCCGCCCGCCCTCCTGCACTGAGTCGACCATGCTCCAGGGTTGCCCCACGTGTAGGGCGAAGAGGACCTGCGGTGTATCTACGCCTACGCCGAGCGCAGACGTGCACACCATCAGCCCTCCAGCGTCCTGCCACCTCTCCAGCACCTGCGCGCGTTCGCCGATGGCTGCATGGCACGTAGAGTAGCCCAACGACTTGGCCAGCTCCTCGCAGAGCCTCTTGCTTCGGCAGTAGATGATCCCCTTGGCACTCTTCCCTGCCGCTGGCGCTAGCCCTACCGCTCCTGCTCCTGCCGACCCTGGCAGAAAGGCACTCCGGGCCTCGCACAGCAGCCTGCGAGCCAGCCGTACGGCCGTGCCCACGAGCTCGACCCCCCCGTCGGCATCGGACGGGTCTGCGTTGGCGGCTGCTGATACGAAGGAAGGCATGGGGCGTACCGGGTATTGGGAGGTGAGCGCTACTGCGAGGATGGTGTTGAGGTATTGAATACGCCGTATGCAGCAATTTACATGCTGACGGCAGGAGGTGTGCTCTGATTCACCCTTCGAGTCTGAGTCCACGCCGCTTGATGCTTCCCCGCTCGAGAGAGTTTACGCATAATCGAGGCTGCAGCGATAATTGCTCAGTGTTCCAGTCAACAGCAGCCTCTACTACCAAGCTTCAACCACGAAAAGCAAACACCTCAAATTCAAAACTTTGCCTCTAACTGCTCCCCAAGCACCAAAGCAAGCATGACGAAACCCATCAGAGTCCACATGTGCCGTAAGTCCAGCCTTCAGTAAGCTTAGTAGGAACCGACAGCTCACAGCTTGACAGCGCCGGGTCCCAACCCGTGGAAGGTCGTCCTCATTCTCGAAGAGCTGGGTGTTCCGTAAGAGATCAACAGCTTTCCCTTCCAGGAGGTCAAGACGAAGCCTTTTACAGACATCAACCCCAATGGTCGAGTTCGAGGTAAGCAAACCATTCACGGTTCCCCAAGGCTCTCCGCCCTGCGCCGAACCTTGAGATTTACGGATTATGAGAAACAACGACTGACGCGTACACCAGCAATCGAGGATCCCAACACCGGCATCACACTCTGGGAATCCGGCGCTATCATCCTCTACCTGATCGAGCAATACGACAAAGACCACAAGCTCACCTACACGGACCTCAAGCAGCGCCACCTGCTCAGCCAATACCTCTTCTTCCAAGTCTCAGGCCAAGGCCCGTACTTCGGCCAAGCAGGCTGGTTCAACGTACTGCATTCCGTAAAAATCCCCTCCGCAATTAAGCGCTACAACGCTGAGCT
The DNA here is from genome assembly GCA_030770415.1 of Pleoardoris graminearum. Taxonomy (NCBI): domain Eukaryota; kingdom Fungi; phylum Ascomycota; class Dothideomycetes; order Pleosporales; family Didymosphaeriaceae; genus Pleoardoris; species Pleoardoris graminearum. Next base: position 162,349 of record JASEKS010000128.1, read on the forward strand.
TAAGCGCGTATTAGGCGTATTAGAGACACTGTTAGAGGGTAAGGAGTGGCTGGTTGGTGATAAAATGACGTACGCGGATCTGAGCTTTGCTACATGGAATGACCGCATCGACAGCTTGATCTTGTGCGGCTCCAGAGGACAAGTTTAACGGCTTCCCGAACGTACAGGAATGGCATGAGCGCATGACCTCGCAAAAGAGCTGAAATACTTGCATGGACAGGCGCGCTCTGTTGATGAAGGAGCAGGGTCTTCTTTCCAACGGTATGCCCGAGGGCGTCTCCAACATGGAGGAGTACCAGGCGAAGATCAAGGCCGATGCTGAGGCTGCTGCCAAAATGAGCGGCTGATAATACATACATCCATCGAGCTTCGCGCTTGTAGATGAGAGTTCCAGGGCTTCAATACTTGAGAATACGGATCAATGAGCTCTTCAATGGCGACATGCATGTTCATGCCGGCCTCTCGCGTGTATGGTACGGTTAGAATCTGATAACAGAAGACCTAAATGACAAGGAGCATTAGACGAACGTTCTCCAATTCAAGTGAACGACATGTGCTCCAAAATAATTGGACTATTATCCCACACGTGAATGAACCAGTTACTTTATCATCGCGCGCTTCTCGAAGCCACGGGATCCCCGCTGCGAATAAAGGAGCGTACTCGCCCTTCGTTATCCCTGCCGAACCAACTCCTAGGGCGAATACAATATAATCACATGCAAGAAACACCCCACACAGCGACCAAAGGCGAATACAATTGAACGAATGGGTTACATTAGACGAGGAGAGAGAACATAGAGTATAACATAACTTCGTAAATACTGCGCCAATCGACCATTATCTATCATGTCTATGCGTAGTCGCCGGCCCGGGTCTATCCCGGACAGGCTGCGAGCGGGTATTACTTCTATAACGCCTTGTCCTATGCTTTTTGTCCAGATGCGGAGATGGAGAGGGATGCCTGTTAATCGACTTTTGAAAATGCAGAACCAAATGACAGGAGATGTTCGAGAGCGGGGGTCGAGGAGCGTAGAGGGAGGCGAGGAAGGATAACGCTCGCTCACTGAACGCAGTCGAAGAAGACAAGACGCGTCAAGCACCTCCGGCCCAGACGAACCACGCAGAGAGGCACGTAGGTACGCACCTAGAACTTGGCCTCCCGCAGTATCGGGCTCTGCTGCTCCCTAAACGCCCGCCGGCTCATCTCCAGCACGGCCTCGAACCCCTCGCGGCCCTTGGCCGCATTCTGCTGGAACCGCTCCACCGTCACCTCCTCCAGCTTGTTCTTGATCTTGGCCCACCCGCCGCACAGCGCCGTGATCTCGGCCCGCTGCTGGAACGCCGTCTTGGCCGAGGGATCCTTCGCGGACGGCGAGTACACGCACGTCTCGCGCACGTTGAGGAGGTCGGACCACGTCATGTTCATCGAGCACATTGTTACGCTGCGCCGGGCCGGGTCGACGTAGGACGTCTCGTACACGAGGGAGGTGTCTTGGCCGCCGAGCAGGGAAAGCACCCATTTCGGAGCGGATTGTTTGCAGGTTATTAGGCGCTCGGTGCGGAGCTAGACATGCACGTTAGCTATGTGATGGGTAGTTGTGAGCGATAGCAAGGGAGACGTACAATGCCGGTCGACGGGTCGACGGTCCGCGAGAGGGTGTCGACGGCGATGACGTGCTTGCAGGACTCGTTCCAGGGCCCGTATTTCCGCCAGTTCGACGTCGACACCTCCTCCCACGAGTAGTCGAACTCTGTGTTTTGCTGGAAGATCTTCATTGTGTGCTGTTGGGAGCGCTGAGCGCGGCGAGTCGCGCCGGTGGCAGATGACAAGGAGCGTGTGCGCTCGTGGACGGACGGTGTCGCGTACGGACAATCCGGGCTCGGCAAACGGGCGCCTTCGCAATGGTAGATGGATGTGGCTGTTGAATATGGAATCGTCCCAATGCTGGGGTTCGCTGGCAAAGGTAAAGGAGAGTCGTTGGCGGTAAGATGGAAATCTTGCGCGGCGGCCTCGGGAAAAAGCACTGCAAGGGCCACACGGACTAAGGGATCCGTGCTTCGGCTTGTGATGATGACTCTTCTAGATTCTAGAACCGACGTCAAAGAACTCGACCAATTTCTATCGCTGTCTGTCGTTCGATCAATTTCGCAAAGAGAGTGTGAATGGAGACGAAAATCGCAACGCGAGCATGATCAAGGCTTCGCGGTTGCTCGCCCGAGGACCGGCGCCTTGGTCTTCACAAGCCAATCGCCGCCCCGTGAAATCTTCCTTGGTGGGATGTGGCGAATGCGCAACCCCATCTAGCCAACCACCGTCCGCTGATTCCGCCTCTTTGCGCATCCCTCCGAGTTCTGCCGTATGACGTGCGATTGCCGGGGCCGATGCAGTCGGCTGTTCGGTCGTGTGGGATTTTTCGCTGGGGAAGCTGTGGATTCATGCGGCCGTTCGCAGGTCTCGTGCGAGCCCACTCTGGGAGCTACTCTTGTACTCAGCGTCATCGTTTTGCGTCTCATGAAATCAATCTGAGGGGAGCACATCTGCGTAGGGTATCCGAACGGCATCCCATAAAGTGACTGCGCACACGTTTTGGAAAACGCCATTTGAGTATATTTCTCCGTGGAGTACAATACATACATCTAATAGTACAAGTCCGAAGAGCTGTCCACTGGGACGCTACAATCCAGATCCTAGTCATACACATCCCCCAAGGAGCCAACAATGCCGCGTGTGACTCGTTTGTTAGCTCTGTATGTGCCCATCGCACCAGAGAGGGGTATAAAGCCGCGAAAGAGGAGAGGAACAAGGACGCCAGGAATACCCAAACAAGTCAACATCATCATTCGTCGTTTTCGTCAAGCGGAGCGATGCCGGCTGCTGCCAAGGCGCTCCGAACGGCTTCTTTGCGGTCCCAGAAGTACTCTCGCATCCATGCAGCGACCATATCGAGGGCTGAGATCGCTGATGTGCTGCTCCAGAGGTAGTCGTGACGTACCCAAGACTCGTCTTGCCAGAGGATATCCGGATATCTTTGTCGTAGTGTCCGAAGTAAGCTGGATGGTCCTGTTGCTCGCTTCTGGTGGAGAATGCCGGATTGAGCCAGCCTAAGGATGCCGGAAGAAACACAGAAGATGGCAATCATGTGCGGACTGGAGGACTGGGTAGCGAGGAACGTTTTGGCGGAGACAGAGAGTTCGCCTGAGGTGAATGAACCAGGTATTACCAGAATGTCAAATTGAGGTGCATCTTCAAATGAGTTCTAATTGATCGTCAGCCCGAGACCATTGACCGTAGAGAGCGAGCGCAGGGAGAGAGGAAGGGTAACCTTTATCTCCTTGCCAGATTCTCTCAGCACGCTAAGGTAGCAAAACCATGGGAATCCGGCGCGACCAAGGAAGGCTCGTTGGCCAGGAGTAATGGCTCGTGGGTGCCCACGATGGGTTACAACAAAGCTTAGATCTCCGCGAATGTGCCTACTATGTGTTACCTCAGCCTGTACTTTGCAAATGCGAGCAGCATAAGTTGAACCCCATATACTGCGGGAACGTATATATAAGCGTTGGTTGCTTTCGTCCAAAGACCCGGGGTAACACGCATCAGCCATCTGCGAAGCGTCCAGTTTTGTTCGTCACCCTTCGTGACTCATGGTCTCGTGCTAGCTGATACTAGCTCACCGTAACTGGCATTCGAGCGCCAGAGGTGATTGCAAACGATCCCTCTCCGCTCTCATTGACGTATCGAATGTCAAGCTCGTCCACGGCTTCGTCTTGTGCTCCATCAGGTGCATTCAAACGACTGATCTGGTTTCTGCCAATCTTGGCCAGCAGATCGATCACGGCAAGGTCCATCAATTGGATCTGGTCATTGCCGAGAATGAGCACACCGACCTTCAGGGACGATTTTGATGGCGGCGCATAGTGGATGTTTAAATCCTCTTCGGACGTTGAGGATGTTGTGCAAAAGTAGAAGAGATCCGCCGACGATGGAAAGGTTGTGTATCCTCTTGGCGTGGAAGGCATGAGGGCATATATAGTGAATGAAGACAGGGAATATCGTGATAGAGAAACGGTGGCTTGCAAGTGTGGTGATAGAGGACTGACAGTGGTGTGATGACCTTACCTGATAGCCTGAGGCCGCTCTTATACCACGAGAACGGGGCGGGATTGAAACATTTCCACGACGGAAGTGACCCTGCGTCCTTACACGTATGAGCCAGAATGATCACACGCCTTACGATGTGCTCCAAAGATACAAGTGGCTGCGCGTGCAGATCGAGGGGGTAGTTCAGCCCCAGTGTATTGTTGGTTTGGGTCGGGTAGACTCGCTAACGGGATGGCCGAAGCGACGCCAACCGAGCATCGTGAATGGTGTCGGAAAGCCATCAACGGTACGTATAACTCGTATAGACTACGAATCTGCTCAATTTACCGTTCCATCTAGAACGGAATTGCGCGTACTCGATGCCACCACTATATTGGCGGAACGACGGAGGTTTGTGAGGGATTCCAGGCAGCAGAATTCGCTGACATTTGGTTGGAATAAGCTTCATTGGGACACGGGACGAGTCGCATAATCCCTGAGCGCTTCATAGACTTTGCGTCAGTGTAATGACTCCCCGTTTATTAGATGGAGTGGCTGTGTGAGCACGCGAGGGCAGAGTCGGAACTTGCAACGGTTCGTTGCCCCTCTGGGGAAGTCGATAGAAGGCCCGGCAAGTCAGGCACAAACTTTGCTGGTCATCTGCCATCTGACGGCAAGTTTCTGGAGGGTAGGCGAGAAGAAAAGTGATTGCGCGAGGATGAGTCAAGATTTGGAGGCTCCAAAAAGAATCCGATTCCACCCGCAACGCATGACCTAAGCAGGGAGGCGACAGTGCCGAGTCGCCGAAAGACAGCGCGCTGGATGCCTTCATATCTGGCGGGAGACGACGATGAGCAGTTCTCTCTTTGCTAGTCATCAAGTCGTTTCGTCGTCTCGACTGACAGACAGCCGCTTTATAACGACATCCTCTCGCTATTCAACAGGATACCAGAGCATCCAGAATGAAATGGTCTACTATTTCCATTGATGCCCACAACTCCCACATCTATTCGACGTTATCCAAAACTTAGGAGGCCGCCTCTATGCACCTAACCCATCGCTCGCTGAAGAAACCTAGCATACCGAAACTGCAACCCAACCCGAGCGAAGCGGTTTGCGGCTAGACGTCCCTCGTCTCGCCGTCTGCGGTACCTGACTTGACGGTCTTGCCGGTCTTCTTGATCTTATCAAGGACGGTGTCGTAGCTGAGCGAGTCTTCGGCGACGACTTCGGCGGTTTGGGTCTCTAGGGACACGTTGTAGGACTTGACGCCTGCCGTTGCTGTTAGCTCTTGGTCGTGAGGAGCGGTGCAGGAGGGGTCGCACCCTCAAGCTTCTTGAGCACGCGCTCCACAGCGCCGGAGCAGCCGCCGCAGCTCATGGCGACCTCAAACTTGTAGTTGTGCTCGGACATGGTGTTGTTGATGGTATGGGGTGCGTTGGGTGCAGAGCGCAACGCGGTAAGTGGGCTGGCGGGGTAGTTGGCGTCGAGAAGGATGCGTGGGAAATGTGGAGGTCGAGGTTGGTACTGGACAGCGGGGCGCTTTAAATGTCGGCGTGCAGTTAAGGAACAAGTGAATAGGGACAGGAGGGGGTGCGCGAGTTTCGCGACGGTGTTGCAATCGGCTCGATTACAATAGATTATGCTGACAATTCACTGGAAGCGGAGATGGGGTAGGCCTTTGACACTCGCGGCGATTCACTAACTTCCAAACAGCAACGTGTCAACAGCCGCAGGTGTGGTGCGAAACATGCTCATTGTTTTGGCTCCTTTGACGCGCTACCGTTGTGTGGCTCGGACAGGCCGCGTGCAGATGAAATCTACGAGACGTCGTAAGGATAGCCAGGCGTGGGCTTCAAGTACGAGAGGTACGCCAGGACTTCCTTCACAAGCGACAGCACAGTGAGGGAACGCACTTTGGTGCTGGTAAGCCGGAAAGCATCACTGTGATTCCAAACGCTGAGAGCCGTATGGCCCAGGCGTGGTCTTCGGAATTTCAACACGCAAGCAAAAGGTCGCGCGTGCCGGTGCCTCTTCCGGGGCTGGCGCACCTGCGGGTAGGAAGCTGCTACCGAGCTGCCCCGCCAGCGCCTTCATACGTCAACGCCCCGCGCCTCTCGTCTCTACAGCAGTAAACAGTCCCAGCCCAGCTCGGGATATAGCCACCAATGGCTTCGTGAGTCCACCAATCGCCCAAAGCATACGCCTTTGATCTTACAACGATGCGTAGTAACATCCTCTTCCTGCCGTTCCGGCGCTCGCACTCTGTAAACCTCTCCGAAGCCATCAAGCAGTACATATCGTCCAAATATGACCAGCATCCGGACATGTTCACAAGAGACCTGGAGGCCATCGACAAGATGCGTTCCGTGGCCGTGCACGCGCAGGAACCTCATCCAAGCAACATCCCAAAGCTGCAGACGTACGCTGCTCAGCTTGTGTGGATAAGCGGGAAATTCCCCATCGACATCGGCGTCGAGTTCCCCTGGTATCCGGCGCTGGGCTACAATACGAGCCGTCCCATTGCGCGGAACAATCTGCGATTCGAGCTAGCGAACATCGTCTTCAACATCGCCGCCATGTACTCGCAGCTTGCCATGTCGTCGAACCGAAGCACTCCGGACGGTTTGAAGACTGCCGCCAACAACTTCTGCCTGGCGGCAGGCACCCTCGTCCATCTACGAGATACCGTCCTGCCCGAACTGCGCACTACACCGCCCGAAGACATGGATACAATGACACTGGAGTGCTTGGAGAAGCTGATGCTGGCCCAAGGACAAGAGTGCTTCTGGCAGAAGGCCGTGAAGGACGGCCTCAAGGATGCAACGATAGCGAAGCTGGCAGCTCGCGTGTCGGATCTCTACAACGAAGCCAGCGAGGCAGGAATACAGTCCGACGCGATTAGCAGCGAGTGGATACACCACATGACGGCCAAGCACCACCACTTCGCCGCAGCGGCTCAGTTCCGCGCGGCGTGTGATTGCTTAGAGAAGCGGAAATATGGGGAAGAGGTGGCCAGGTTACAAGACAGTTTGACATGCGTCAACGAGGCTCTCAAAGAGCAGCGATACATCAACAAGGTGGTACTGGCTGACCTGAACGGACTTAAGAACAGGGTAACAGAGGATCTGAAGCGGGCAGAGAAGGACAACGACATGATATACCTGATGCCGGTTCCACCCAAAGCAGAACTGAAGATTCTCGATCGCGCCAATATGGTGATCGCACGGATACCCAAAGAGGTGGCTGATTCCAATTCTTTGCTAGGTGATCACGGCGAACTCGGACCTGCCCTCTTCTCGAAGCTTGTTCCTTACTCTGTCCACTTGGCCGCCAGTATTTATGCGGATCGACGTGACCGACTCGTCAATAGCAACATCGTCGAAGAGTTGGAAAAGCTAACGGCTGAACTGCACGACATACTACGAAGTCTGAACTTGCCCGGCTCGCTTCAAGCGCTCGAGAAGCCGCTAGGAATACCACCTGGTCTCATGGCTCATGCTGAGGAGATCAGACAACAAGATGGACTGAATCGATTGCACCGCTCGATGAAGGATACAAAGAAACTGAAGGAGAACGACTTGGCTGTCTTCCGCGAAGGATGCAATCTGCTTACCTCAGAGGCCGCAGAGGATGATGCAGCACGACTCAAATACGGGACTGATCGATGGACTCGGCCAATTGCCCGGCAAGCAGCTCCGAAGTTGTATGCGCAGATCGACGAGATCAACGGCTACTTTAAAGCTGCTGAAAGCAGTGACTCGCTCATTGCGACCAAACTAACCGAAAATGAAAAGCTGATTGCGCTTCTTAACGGTCCGGACTACGATATCGAGAACTACGTACCTAGTGGACGGCGACCGACCATCACTGGAGATGTGGAGAGGGAAGCTGGCAAGCTCCGGGGATGCTTCAACGAGGTCAGCCGGCTAGAGAGCAGGAGGAGGCGGAAGGTCGAAGCGTTGCGCATAAAGGCGAAGCAAGATGACATCAGTACGTATTCCTGTCCTCTATCGATAATGTATGCTTACAGTCTTATAGACCCCGAACTCCTGCTCGAAGCCGCCCGCTTAGAGCGGGAGTATCCTATGCAAAACATTGAGGCTGTACAATTCGAGGCGCTGTTCGACAAGCGACTGCAGATGTACGATGTTGACTTGGAGATGGTCAAGGAGGAAGCTAGAGAGCAACAGGACGCCATACGGAGACTGCAGGCTGCCAATGCTGCCTTTGTGAATGCTCGGAGAGGCGACCAGTCCACCAAGCAGCGTGAACAGGCTCTGCAGAGCCTCGAAAACGCCTACTACAAGTATAAGGAGATCATTGCGAACCTCGACACCGGACGCAAGTTCTACAACGACCTTTCCAAGATTGTCTCCAGGTTCCGAGATGACTGTCGAAGCTTCGTGTACCAGCGGAAGCAGGAAGCTTCGCAAGTAGAGGGGTACGTTTCCACCCTCTCGACGTGTTCAAAATGCTCATCAAAACCAGTGACATTGCCAATGCAATGAGCGCACTCAGCCTGCAACAAGCCAATTCCAGCTCACTACAACAGCAACGGCAGGCAGATGCACAGAACCCACAATATGGCGCCGACGCTCACGCCGACGAGCCTCTGACCGCTCCAACGCCTACACGGGCCAGTGTCGGCCCGGGCATGTGGACACCCGAGATGCCCATTCGTTTTGCAGCTGTCCCAACGGCGTCTGGTGGTGCTCGCCCCACAAATGGGCCTTCGCAAGATGGGCGGTGGGATCCTACAAAGGGTCTGAAGTTTGGATAAATGTCCGGTAGCACGGCGCCGGTGCCTCGTGTAGATGCAAGACAGCCTTGCGCTCGTCCACAGCAGATCTTCTAGTAGCGAATATCTCAAGCGCTCCTTTGGGTAGGGCCCACTGACATGATAGCAGCCACATCGCATCAACGCGCACAAGGCATTCTATTAATAAAGATGCGGCTGATGATGCAATCAGCCGTTGGAAGAAAACCGCGATGCGGGTTGTCGGTTGTGCATTGCGCGGGACATGGTGGGCGTTTTCGTAGAAAATCTGCCTCGTGGAGAGTTGCGCCTTGCACAGCCCCTCCCGACGCGGAACGACCCACGGAGGTGGGGCATGATTTGATATGGCGGGCACGATGTGGTCGCTTACGGGAATTGAAATGCAGGACAGATGAGAGCAATTGGATAATTTCTAACGACACTACTGGGCGGTTAAGCATGATATGGGTGATGAGTGCACTGCTGCGAGCGTTTGCGACCGTTTCAATAGTCTTGGAAGGGCATGGTTGTATATTGGTGCGCTTGCAGATATCAGGATTTCCTCAAGTCAAGTATTTGAAGACGAACAGCGTGCCGACTACTAGAGTAGCTAGTGCTGATGAGGGTACTTTCGGCTGCCCACGGGCACCGTGCAAGGAGATCCCTTTTACCATCTCCCTATCATCGAGCTACAGCGTCACGGCACACAGTCTGTCCTCCAAGCAGTGCCATGCTTTTATGCATTCCTTGCCACGCGGCCGTTCCTGATCCTTCGACTCTGCTTGCCCACGCGTAGTACCCCAGGATAGCCAATTGGTGAGGCGTTCGCAGCGGGATCCACGCCCGCCATCCAGTCGCCGCGTCGAGTGGGAGGTTTCGGCAGCCGGGCCATCCTGAAACGCAGCATCGCGCAGTGCAGGTTGACGTCGCCGTTGTTACTTTTAGCAGCACGCGTTTGCAGGCTAGCTCGAGGCTGTGCCATTCACCGCGAAGCCACTGCGGCTGGTGACCAGCGCGGGCGGACCACTCAGCCCGCGCGAATCCCCGCCCGCTATCCGCTTTCGCACACGCACGGCCGCCGCGGTGCGAAGAGCGTCCTCGCCGTCGCAGCTCACCCCAGGAATAGACGCGCACTCTCGCGGACCACACGCCATGGATCGCGGCCGCGCTCGCTCGCCGTCTCATATAAGGCAGCCGTCCGCCAGTCCGGCGGGCCACACCTCCTTTGGCCTTGATCCGTCGCTGTCGCCAGACCCGAGCGCCAGCTTCGCCCAAGTCACCACTGCGGGGCAGCCCTACGACCAGTCGCAGTACCTCACCGCCGCGCAGCCGGCCGCCCTCGACCAGACCTTCCTGCCGACCGGCGCCCGCACCCCGAGTCCGCACTTCGGGCCGCAAGGCAACAGTCTCGCGCCCGACCCGCTGAATGGCAGCACCCGCACCAGCAGCACCCTCGACCTCAGCCTCTTCCCCGACAACCACACCAACGGCCTGAATCCGAACCAGGCCATAGACCCCGCCTTCCTCAGCAACTCGCTCGACCCGCAGCTGCTGGACGCGTCTCAGCCGCACAGCCAGTCCGTCAACCCCTCGGACCTGATGAACCAGATGGCGACCGCGCCGGCGCACTCACCCACACCGCCGCACCTGCTGCCCGGCATGAACCAGCGCAGCCCCAGCCCGCACGCCTCGCCGAACATGAACCAGGGCGCCTTCCCCACGCCCTCGCACTCGCGCCATGCCTCGCTCGACCCCAGCGCCGCCTACGGACAGGCCAATGAGTGGGGCAACATGGCAGCATTCCGAGGGCACCGCCGGACACCTTCAGAGACGTACAGCGATGTCTCCTCAGCACATGCGTCGCCATATATGGGCAACCAGGACAGCTTCGACGACGGAAACCCGTCGCCGCTGCTCAATGCGCAGGATCCCTCCCTCTTCCAGGAGGTCATGCAGTTCGGCCAATTCAACCTGAACGATGCGCAGGCACACATTAGCCCTGGCCACAGCCCGCACATCTCTCCGCGACTGATGCCGCAGCAGCAGTCACTCCCGCAGTTCCAGCCCGGAAGCTTTGGTTTGGACCCCAACATGAACAATCAGTTCGCACAGCCGGGCATGGGCGCCTACCAAGGACAGCAAGAACCATTTCCGGCAATCAATCAAGCTGGCCCTGGCCCCGAATTCGGCCAAGCCGATACCATGTCACCGCCGGAGATCAACATCGACTTCGCGCCGCCCTCACGGCAAGCGAGCTTTGAGCCCCCAAAGCCGGAGCTGCAAACCGACGCGCTTAGCCCGCCCGATAGATGTAAGAAGAAGCTCAGCTGACAGTATGCATAATCGCTAACAATGAGTAGCACGTAGCCGCAACAGGATTCGTGCCAAGTCTGACCCCTTCAGCAGTGCTAGCTCCCGTGCCTCGACCCCTGGCCTCGATGCGCTCGAAGCCAATAGATCACTATCTCCTGGTGCCGCCAAGAGCTCCCGCTCACCGTCCCCCGGATCTACCAAATCGTCCCGCCGCTCATCTACCTCTAGTGTACCTCACCGTGATTACATTCTTGATCTTGCCGACCCGTCTCGGCCAAATTCCAATGCGCCCGACGGTTCAAGTGCGAAACGAACGCAGAAACACCCTGCCACATTCCAGTGTAGCCTGTGCCCTAAACGCTTCACTCGTGCCTACAATCTCCGATCACATCTACGCACCCACACCGATGAGCGGCCTTTCGTCTGCAGCGTGTGCGGCAAGGCGTTCGCTCGTCAACACGACCGTAAGCGACATGAGGGGCTGCACTCGGGAGAGAAGAAGTTTATCTGTCGCGGTCACTTGAAGGATGGCAACAACTGGGGATGCAGCAGGCGCTTTGCTCGTGCAGACGCTCTTGGTAGACATTTTCGGTCAGAAGCTGGCCGCGTGTGTATACGCCCGCTCTTAGAAGAAGAAGCCCAAGAGAAGGGCCACTGGGACGGTTCGAACCAGCCCATGGACAACTCGAACGGCATGTTCGCGCCAATGCCTCAGCAAGGCTACCCAGGCATGATGCCTCAGTCAGGATACGAAGCGTTCCCACCCGTCAGCGGCGGCTTAGAGCCTGGCTCCATTCCGCAATACGGTCTTCCTGCGGCGTTGCTTGCACAGTACCCTGCACTTGCGGGCTTGAACTGGAACGAGTTACCCGCCGGCGCGCCCGACGAGGTTGAAGGCGATATCAGCGGACGCAGTAGCTTCGACGCCAGCAGTGGAGGTGAGATGTTCGACGACGATGGCGAGGGCCGGTCGTATTCGGCGCAGCAGTATGGCTGGGCGAGTGATTACGAGGCTAACGCGCGGTAAAGGGCTGGGCATTTCCTACGTCTGATCCCATCTTTTTTTTTCACTTGACGTTCCTCCGGCGCGTTGCGTTCGGCATACGGGGCTCATTTCGATGTTCCTCGCTTCCTTACGACTTGATCTTAAGCTTTATGACGTTCGCATGATCTACCTCTTCTTTTCTGTTTGGATACCACTGTCCTTGCTAGCTGGTCGGCTTTACGAAGGGTTGGTCTAGCAATGGGGGTTCTTATACCCGGAGGATGTTTGGATGCAGGTGCACGATCGTGTTCCCAGCACTTGGGCGGGAAACGCTTATGATGGGCTTGGGGGGCTTGAGCCCTTGGGTGCGAAGCGCGTATAGAGTATAGAGCAATGGGATCAACCGCGAATGCTCCCCGTGTACACTTGGCACACGCTTCTTCCAGACCTGCTTACCTGTCGTCCCAGTATCACTATATCACGGCAATGCATCCACACGTCATACAGAGGGATTGCAATAGGCTGCAAGTGTGGTATAGTGTGCGATAGGGTATCCGGACGTTGTAATAGGGCTCGTCAACGCTCGTATCCCACTCCTCCCCAGGAACGAGGCACGTAGGCTTCTGTGTAACGTTCCTCCAGCGTAGTAAGCTGGAGGCTACGCTGACGTTAGCATCAGGTAGCTTTGTGCTTACCTTACGCAAGTGTCCACTGTGGCGGTGGTGGCAAAGGCTAGGCGGACATGGTGTAATGGCTGAGATGGTTCTGGTTAGAAATCGCCACGTGGCGGCTTCGGCATGCGATAAGGTTAGCACGTATCGTGGAGCGTGGGGCGACACAGGATACTGCGAGGCTCGTTATCGTTTATTGAAGCGTAGATGGATGTGAATATCGAGACGTCCTGGGATGGGTTAGGCTCGGTGTGTGTCGTTAACTGTGTGATGTGGTGACCGATGAATTAATTAGATCGAATAGGTATGGCTAAAGACGCGAATCGTAAAGGGTAATTACGGGAGACTTCCGAGATGTATGCTCAGCTTTTATACCGCAGATATCATGCCATAGTGATGCTGCCAATACCAACGGGCGTTGCGAGAGGAGAAGAAACTACCTAAGTAGCGCAGGCTACACACCTATGCATCTTCCCGAGCTTTTAGCTAGTGAAAACAATCGGTAGGTTCCTTGTATGTCCCTTGAGGATACAAGGAGATACGTGATCAATGAAAGGGGTAACGTTTATATAGGTAGCTCAAAGCATAGCCATAATAATAAAGAAGCTTTTTTTTTTAGAGATTTATAAGTATATACCAGAATATATTTACCAACTAGATACTATTCTAGTAGATAGTACAGTGTGGCGATTAAACAAAAGACTAATAAAAAACGATACCTTTTTTAAAAAAATTATATAAAATTAAATAATAATGCTAAAAATACGCGTAACATACTGTTTTAAAGAAAAGGATATAATAATTTATATAAGGATATTAGTTACTGTTTAGTAAGCCTACGTAAATAATTACAATTACTTAAATATAGTAAAGTTTTTAATTATTTTTTAAGGTAATCGAACTTCTTCGTTAGTAAATATATTTAATTAAAATATTAACTATACTATTTTAGACTTACGATTAGCTATCTAATATAAATTTTAAATAATATTAATAATTAAATAATTAAAATATTTAGTATTAAAAATTTAGTAATTACTTATAAAATTACTACTTACATAATATATTATTAATATTATAGTATATTAAAATATTTTTTAAGTTATATATATTTAATTTTCTATTTATATAACATTATAATATTAATTAATATATTTTATAAGTTTTATAAAGCTGCGGTATAATATAATTATAAAAACTTAATAAATACTAAATAGCTTATATATAATAAGGCTATATATAAGTAGTATAAATTTTAAACTATTAAAAGTTATACTTTTTCCTTTTAGTAATAGTACAATCACTCCTAAGTAAAAATATAAAAGACTTATTTATTCTTTTATATTTTATTTTTATTACGTTTTACCACGCCTAATAATAGTCTATAAATTAATAATATTATTATAGACTTATTATATAATTTAGAGTAATATTTTTTATTTAATTCTACGCTAAGTCTTTATAGTACTTATTAAACTTTTTACTAAAATAATAATACTATAAAAGCTCGCTATAGTAAATTATATATATATTTAGCTTACTTAGTAGTCTTATAAAATTAAAAAAACTATATCTACTATTATTAACACTTATACTGCCTATAGTATCTATTATTTAGTTAATAATATTTACTAAATAATAAAAAATTATATACTTACCTAATTTTTTATATACTAGTAGACCTTAGAGTATATATTTAGTTATTATATTTCTTATATTTTATAAGCGTACTAATAAATCTACTTTATTTTATTAGCCTACTTTTTAGATTATTTTATTACCTCTAGCTTTATGAATAATATTAGGTCTCTTAGCCCTTTTTTATTAACTACCTACTTCAATAAAGCTTTTATTCTATTAGCCTAAAATCTATATATATAAAATATACTAAGGAGGGTTTTAAAGTAGCTAAAATAATATATTTAAAAAGGCTATTCTCCGCCGGAAAGTCGCGTACGCGTAAATTAATATAAAATTTATTAATAAGCTATTTATAAGTAGAAGAATTATATTTTAGTTAATTTTAGATTTTATTTTAGTTTAGAGTATTACTACTACTAAAAGTAGTTAGTATAATTGGCGGTAACTTAGCTAAAATTAGTATAATAATAAGATATTTTAATAATAAAAAAGATCTTTAAAAATATAATACGGTAATGTACCTTTAAGTAAAAATTAATAATATAGTATAAAGTATAAGATATATAACTAAACTTACCTAAAGACTAAATATTTAGTTATATAGGCTTTAGGTAATAGTCTAATAACTCTCTTTAGTCCTAAAATTTGTATATCTAGTTATCCCCTAAACTAACTATATTATATATAATTAAAAATAGTAATTACTAATAACTATAAAAATAATTATAAGTAATTACTAATTTATATATATATACAGGGGGATGAAAAAAAAAAAGACTAATCAAAAAAGATATCTTTTTTAAAAATTTATATAAAATTAATTAGTAAGCCTAAAAATAAGCGAATAATACCGTTTTAAAGAGAAAATTACAAAGATTATTATTAGGATTTTAGTTACGTAATATATATTACCTGTAATAAACTAAAATTACCTAAACATAGCAATTTTTTTAACCCCTGTTTTAGGTTCCTATAACTTTTTAGTTAGTGAATATATTTAACTAAAATTTTAACTATACTATTTTAGGCCTAGTATAGGTCATGTGACTAGATTTTCAAAGTATATTAGTAATCTAATAATAAAATTATTTTAATTATAAAAATAGTGCTAAGGCTTATATAATTACTGCTTACGTAATATATTATTAATATTATAGTATATTATAATATCTTTTACTTTTATAAACCTAAACTCCTATTTCCTTAAAATAGGGCTAAATTATTTAAAACTCGAATCTAAAGTTAAACTTCTTTTAAAAGTAAATAATTTACCTTCTTTAATTGCTACTACTTTAGAAAAGCCTTAGCAAAGTATTTATAATGCTATAAAGAGAATTAAAAAAAAGATAATAATTATAATATAAAAAAGATTAAAAGGGGTAGAATTTCAAAGTTAACTCTAAGAGAAAAAAGAGTTATTAATAAAAACTTAACTAGAAGTCCTAAAAAAGAAAATAAAAAACTATTAATAGATAATAGTCTAAATATTACAAAAAGGACTTTACAATTTTTTTTAAAAAAAGAGGACTACTCTATTAATATAAGTAAAAAAAAACTAATAATAAATAAAGAAAACGCTAAAAAAAAATTAAAATACGCTAAAGAATAACTAAAAAGTTTAAAAACTAAAAATTTAAAAAAGATTATATTTTCTGATAAGTCAGCAATATAAAGGGGACAATAAAATAAATATTATTATAAAAAAAGGGGTAATAATAGAGTTAGAAGAGAACTAGCTGTTAGCTAATTATAAAGTAAGTTATTTTAATTTTTTAAAATATTAAAATATATAACTTTTTATATATTTTTAAGTTATAGTTTTAGTTTTTTAATATTAATTATATTAATTATTTTATAGGACAAGACTTTAAACTATAAGTTTAGGGTGCAATTTAGATAGGAGGTAAAAGTAATTTAGTATTTACTAAAACACCTAATTCTTCTACTTCTTTTACTAGTAAGGACTATATAAATAAAGTTTTTATACCTGAGCTTAAACCCTCTATAAAAAGGGGTAAGTTTTATAATACTTTTTTACCCCTTTTTTTAATAATATAATAATATAATAATATATATATTATTATATTATATTATAATTATAATCTTTATATTAATATTAACTTAGGTTAGCAATTCCAGCAAGATAACGTCCCTATTTATAAAATAAAGGACGTTTTAAACTAGTTTAAAAATAATAAAATTAAACTATTTTCTTACCCAGCCTATAGCCCTGATTTAGCCCCTATAAAAAATATATAAAGTTATTTAAAACAAGGGCTAAATAATAATAAAGAGGCTAGTTTAGGTGTAGGATCTAGTATACAAAGTATAGAGGCCTTTAAAAGAGTTATTAATAAAAAGTAGTAGAATATACCTTAAGAAGTTATTAATAACTATATTTTATTTCTTCCTAACTGTTATAAGGTAGTTATAGAAGCTAAAGGCTACTATACTAAGTATTAGTAATTTATTATTACCAGTTTATTATTAGAAATTTATAAAAATAACTTTTATATATAATTATATAAATAATATATAAATATATAAAAATATTTTATATACTTATATATTATAAGTACTATTATAATATATATAAAAATAAACAAATTTTACACCTTAAATAAAAAGTTGTATTAACTTAAAGTAGGGTCCTAAAAATTTTCTATATTTACTAATTTTTTGTTACCCCTAAACCCCTTAGTAAGCAGCCCCTAACAGAGTAAATAGAATCTACTAGTCTTTCTTTTTAAAATAGTATTTTTTTCGTATTTTTAGGCTTACTAATTAAGAAGTTATATTATTTTATAAAAGGTATCTTTTTTAATTAGTCTTTTTTTTTCACCCCCCTGTAATAAGAATATAAGCGGAGTATTACTATATTTAGTAAAGTACTTTACCCTTACTAAAAGAAAAAAGTTTAACTTTTAAGGATTTAAAATTTAAATTATTTATATATAGTCTTATTATATATAAGCTATTTAGTATTTATTAAGTTCTTATTATTATATTGTGCCGCGGCTTTATAAAGCTCGTAAAGTACGTTAATTAAGTAAGAGTAAAATATTTTACTAAATATAGTAACGCTTTACTTATATTTTAATTATATATTTATAGATTAGTAACTACTTATAATTATTTTTAAGTTTATTAGTAATTACTTACTTATAATTATATATAAAGTAGTGAGTTAACCTAATTACTAGGCGTATAAATGTTAAAACTAATAAAGTTATTAGGCAATTACTTAAAGCCTATAATAGAATATTTACTTATTGCGTACACGGTTTAGTACCTAATAGAGTTCCTTTACTGCGTTTGTACCCCTGGATCGAGGTCTAGGCGTACTTTTACTTTTCGAATAGAATATTTAGTCTTTAAGTAAGTTTAGTTATCTATTCTATACTTTATACTCTATTATTAACTTTTACTTTTTAAAGCTCTATTTTATTATATTATAATCTTTATAGATTTTTATTTTAAAATATTTATTATTATACTAATTTTAGCTAGACGTCTAATATACTAACTATTTTTAATAATAGTATTAAATACAGTATAACTCGAAACTAAAATAAAATTTAAAATAAACTAAAATATTATTCTTTCACCTACGTATATTGTATTAACTAGTTTTATACTAACTTATACATACGCGACTTTTTAGTAAAAAATGGCCTTTTTAAGTATATTATTTTTAGCTATTTTAAATCTCTTTTTTTAGTACGCTACTATGTTTTATAATTATATATATAATTATATATAAATTTTAAATTAATAAGATAAATAATTTATAAAAGTAAATAGTTAATAAAATAAAATAAAAGACTTAGTGTGATTAAAGAAGCTAGGAGTAATAGAGTAATCTAAATAGTAAGCTAATAAAATATAATAAATCTATTAGTATACCCGTAAAAAAAAAACTTATATATTATAAACTCTAGAGTAGCCTACTAAGGCGTGTAGGTTAAGTAAATACGCGCTTTTATTTTTATCTAGTAGGTATAATTAACTAGGTAGTACAATTTTTTTTTTTTACTTATAGATAGCGTAGGTGCTAATAATAATAAGTATAGCTTCTTTTTTATTTTATAAAACTACTAGATAAGCTAAGTATATATATAACTTATTTTAGGCGGGTCTTTATAGTATTATTATTTTAGTAAAAAGTTTAATAGATAGTATAAAACTTACGTAGAATAAGACAGAAAAATATTATTTTAAATTATATAATACGTCTATAATAACGTTATTAGTTTACGATATTAGTAGGTAGGATAAAATATAATAAAAGTAAAATATAAAAGAATAAATAAACATTATATACTTATACTTAGAAGTAATAAAACTATAGTATATACTATAAAATTATAATTTAAACTAAATTATCTTTTAATAGTTACTAATATATATTTTTTAATTACTATTATTATAATAGATAAATATATTAGTAAGTATTATACTATAAATTATATTAGAGTAAAAAAATATAGTATTATAGTAAAATAGAAAGTAAAAAAAAGGATACTAATAAAAATAACTAATAAAAAAAAGTAATAAATAAAAATTTAATTAGAAGTCTTAGATAAAAAATTTATATTAAAAGCTAATCTAATAGTTATAAAAGGACACGTTAGTAAATTTTAAAAAAAGATTATTATATTATTAATTAGAGTATATACAAACTAGTAATAAATAATAAAAATACTAAAAGAAGACTTACTTATAATAAAAAAGGATATTATAAGTAGAGTAAATAAAATCTTATAAAACTAGTATTTACTAATAAGCTAAAAATGTAAAGAGAATATAAATCTAATATAAAGTATAAGAAAAAAAGTAGTAAAAATTAAGTTTTGTAATAATTAAGTTGTGTAATAATTCGTTTCTATTTATTTATTATATAAGTTTTTAAAAGTTTTTAATATACTAAAATAAGTAAAAATAATTATATTACTATTATAATATTCTAGTATTTTAATATTAATTATATTAGTTTATATAAAGACTAAAATATTTTACTTAAATTTTAAAATTTTTTTTAAGTAAAAAGATAAGATAAATTAGTTTTATTAAAATATTTAATTTTATACCTTTATTTATAAATAAGTATTATATAAATAAGTGCCTTATATCTATAACTAAATTAGATATAAAACGTGACAATTATCTAAGTACTTTTCCTATATAATTTCTACTATTTTGTATATAATAATATAATATATATACTTATATTATGTTATAATTATAATTTATATATATTTGTATACTAATCGAACAAATAGTGTGGCTGTAGTGGCTCGGGGCGACCAAAAGGGGTTTTAAAAAAAGGAGGAGTATGTGTATGCCTTTATACTTAAATATAATTTATATATAGTTAAAATTCTACACTATAATTTTTAGGAACGTAATACTAAAATTAATAAAGTAAACAACGTTTTAACCTATATTAATATTAATAAAATATAATATTCCTCTTTTATTATCTAGAGTCTTAACTGAAACTCTAAAATAAATATATAATAATAATTAAGAAATAGAGTAAAAGAAAAATATAAAAGCTGGTTAAAAATTAAATTAAATTAAAATATATTATATAAAAAGAGGTAAGGTGTAGCGTTAAGACACTAGTCCAGTCTAAATATATAAAGTTTCTTAAAAGTATACTTTTTTAAAAAGTAATATAATATACTATATAGAAATACTAAGAATTATATATTATTATATCTAAACTATTTTAAATTAATTACCGAAACTAGATAATACTACAGAAAATACTAATAATATATTATTTATAAATTTATTAGTAAAATTTAAAAAATTTATATTATTTAATAATTATATATTTAATATATTAATATAAAAAAAATTATACACTAATTTATTATACGCGCTACCCTATTACATATAAAAATAAGACAAATTTATACTTTAAATAATAAGTTATAAGACTCTAAATTAGGGCCTTAAGGAATTTTTATTTTTAGTAATTTTTTATTTTACCGATTAGCTTACTAAGTACTTACTATTTAACTTATATAATTTTACTAGTCTTCTTTTTCAAGATAATATTTTTTATATATTATTAGCTCTAAAATTAATATAGTTACATTAATTTAAAAAAGATATTTTTTTTAATTAGTGTACTTCGTAAGCTTTTTAATGCCGCGGAATAATGTAATAATAAGAATTAAATAAATACTAAATACCTTATATATAACTAGATTGTTTATAAGTTGTATACGTTTTAAATCTTTAAAAGTTATACTCTATTTATTTTATAATAATTATAGTTATTTTACTAATTATAGTAATACTTTACTTACACTCTAATTTATATTTATAAATTAATTACTACTCTTAATTATGTTTTAGGATATTAGTAATTATTACTTATAATTATATATAATATAATTAGCTAATTTAAAAGTTACTAGTCGTACAAATTTTAGGATAATAAAATTATTAGGCTCGTGTCTAGAGCCTATAATATCTAGCCTTTAAGTAAGTCTAGTAACCTATTCTATACCTTATACTATATTATTAACTTCTATTTTTTAAAGTTATATATACTATAGTATAATTTCTATAGGATTTTAATTATTTTTAAAATATTTAATACTCTATTAATCTTAGCTAGACGTCTACTATACCTATTATATTTATTTATTTTAAATATAATAGCTACGAACACAATATAACTCTAATTTTAAATAAAATTTAAAATTAACTAAAATATGATTTTTTTACTTCTATATTTCTTTTTTTTAAATAAGCCTTTTATATTAAGGCTACCTAACTATTTAAGGAAAGTAGTTTATCTCCTAAGTAAACTAACAACTAGCTCTTTAATTTCTAAAATAATATATTACTAAATAAAGTTATATAAAATTACTAATTTATTTAATCTAATTAGGCTTAATTTACTATACTAGACCTATTTAGGAATAAATTTTTATTTTATTTAACTTTAGATAGTAAAATATACTTAAAAATATAATATATTATATATAGGGATTTTAGCTCTTTATAGTTTTATATTAATTCCTTAATAGTACTTTGCACTTTTAAAAATTTTATTTTTTACTAATAAAGTAGGCGTATTTAAAAAAATACTTATAATAAGAAGAGGAATTAAATCTTTAATATATAAATCGAAAAGTAATAAGTACGCCTAGACGACGATCCAGGGGTACGAACGTAGTGAGGGAACTCTGTTAGATGCTAAACCGTGTACGCAATGTTTAATATATAAATAACGTTAAAATGTAATAAATCTATATATTTTTAGGCACTTACCTACTGTGCTACCCTATCTATATACTACTTATTAATATATTTAATACTAATCTATACATATATAATTTTTTAGTAAAGAGAAACCTTTTTAAGTGTTTTATTTTTCTTTATTTTTCTTTATTTTTATAACTATTTTTAGTATACTATTTACTATATAGTATATAGATGCGAAACTAATAGTATAGAAACTATATAAAAGTAAATAGTTAATAATGAAGGGCTAAGAGACCTAGTATTAAAAAAGCTAAAAATAAAACTTTTAGTAATTTTAGACTTAGACTAATAAAATAAAATAAATTTATTAGTACGCTCGTAAGATCTAGAATAAAGTAAAAAAAGAACTAAATATTATAAACTTTAGGGTAACCTACTAGGGCGCGTAAGTTAAATAAATATACGCTTTTTATCCTTAACTAGTAAGTGTTACTAACTAAATAATAGATACCTATAGGCGGTATAGATACTAAAATTAGTAGATATAGTTCTTTATTTTTATTTTATAAAACTAGATAAGTTATATATATACGTAATTTTAGTAGGCCTTTAGTATTATTATTTTAGTAAAATAGTTTAATAGGTATTATAAAACTTAGCGTCCACTTCTCTAGAATTATTATTATAACGTTATATAACTCTAGACTAGCTATTTAATCCTTTACAATATTATATTATTAACGCTAAGTCTTAATAATCTTCTTATATAGTAATTATAATAACTTTTTTACTAGCACTAATAACGTATAATATTTTTAATATAATTTTTTTATTTTTTATAATAGCTATTAACTTTCTAATAGTAAGCTCTTATATAATTATCCTATAGTATTGTAGCGTACTCTTTTTTTAATATATATTATTTATTTTTAAAGTCCTACTATTACGTATATATATATTCTTATACTTAAATAATTCTAACTATTTTACTAAGCTATTTCTACTAGGGTATTACTTTCTTTATTATTTTAAGGAAGTTTTTTTATTATTATTAAGGTATTACTATTACTATTATTATTATTATTAGTATCGTTCTCTATTTTAGGTAAAATAGTATAATAATTCTTTTACTACTCTTTTAGTAAAGTAGTACAGTGGGTAAGTATTTAAAAATATATAAATTTATTAAATTTTAAAGTTATGTATATATTAGAGGTTTAATTCCTCTTTTTATTATAAGTATTTTTTAAATACGCTTACTTTACTAATAAAAAGTAGAGTTTTTAAAAGTACGGGATACTGCTAAGGAATTAATATAAAATTATAAAAAGCTAAAATCCCTATATAAAATATATTATATTCTTAAATATATTTTACTGTCTAAAGTTAAATAAAATAAAAATTTATTTTTAAATAGGTCTAGCGTAGCAGACTAGGCCTAATTAAATTAAATAAATTAGTAATTTAATATAACTTTATCTAGTAATATATTAATTTAAAAATTAAAGAGCAAGTTATTAGTTTGCTTAGGAGATAAAGCACTTATCTTAAATAGTTAGGTAGTCTTAATATAGAGAGCTTATTTTTTTAAAAAAAAAAATAGTATTAAATCGTATACGTTATTAAAATAATATTTATATTAAAATACTTTTATATAAATCTCTATAGTATTATAAATATTAAATAATTATAGTTTTAATATTTATAATTTGTATTATATATTATACTATAAATAATATAAATTGTTTATTATTTTAAAATTAAATAAGTTCATAATTATTATATATATAAAAAATCTAGTGAGTATACTTTATTAAGAATTTTTTACTTTATATTTAATACCTTTATAATAATTACGTAATTTAATTTATATATTTAATATATAAATATATAAAAAGTATAAAATAAGTATATTATATATATTAATTTTATAAAAAAGCATTGCATTTATAGTAATATTATAAGATATAAAATATATATAATTTATATAGTAATAATTTTATATATATAGTATAATAATACTATATATTTATTATATTATAATATCTAGTAAATAAAAAGTTTCTATAATATTATATCTATAATCTATTTATACTAGCTATAACTATAATTTTACTATTATTTAAATATATCTTCCCCATAGTATATATATTTATATATTAATCGAATAAAAAGTGTGGCTGTGGTGGCTCGGGACGACTAAAAGGCGTTCGAAAAGGAGGAGTATATACATGCCTTTATTCTTTATAGTATATAGTAGGTACTATTAATAAGAGATATTTTATATATAGTAGTTTAATAAAAAAAAATTATAAAATTTATTATATAAAATATATAAATAGTTAGTATATAACTTAGTACTAAACTTTAATAATAATAATAGTAAAAAGATATACATACTATAGGCGATCGTGCGCTTAATAATAAAAGCCCCTCCTTAGGCCGGGGGTACGGCACTAGACGTGCTATACCGGCCGTCGCATGCTACTCTAAGCTTCCCCTTCCCCACTCAATCTCACTTCTTCTTACCACCCTGACCTTCCGCCCTCCCTTCCTTCCTTCCTCGCTCCAAAACCCCTACCCGCCATCAACCACCCAAAAAACTCATTATCCCAAGCCCCATTCTTAACCGCCACATACTCTCCCTCCGAAACACTCGACTCCCATTCTGTGCAGGTCGTGCACTTAAAGCTCCAGTCGACGATCAAATCTTCTAGGACCGGGTTGCAGTTTCCTTTGCTGCATGTTATGATGTGCTGGTATTTGGGGTGGCCGCAGGGTGGTATGTATCTGTGGAGTTTTGTTGCCGGATATAAGTTATGCAACTCTACGGGAGCATAAGGTTGACCTTTTGCTCCCCGAAAAGTTTGCGCATTTCGGTGGTTGCAGTTGGAAGTTGGGTTTTAGTAGAGAAAGAGTGCGTGGATGGGCTTCTTTTAGGGGCGTGGTGGTGAATTTGGGAATGTTTGAATCATAAAGTGACGTGGATAGAGGCGTGTAAAGTCGTAGAGGTGTTGAGATGCTGTGGTGATACGCTTGTCTATGATGATTTAACACGTTCGAATTCATCAGTGATAGCTTCACAGGAGGAACGTCTGTGAACAGGGCAGGATATCACTGGTATGCGAAGCACATCAATGCACAGCTTTGACAATCGTAGGAGAGTCCTTACGGTGTCTTGGGTTGATTGGCACGTGAGGATGAAGAGGTTACTGATGCGATAAAGGACACAGCGTCGCACTTTCATGACTGCCCCGTTATCATCGCTGGGTGCCTCTTCTGCGCGTTGCGCGGCGTATATTCCACGCATCCCTCCAGCAATCAACAAACCCATCGTTTCAGCCCAAAATTCGGGGTCAGGTTTACTCCAGGATTCAATTCGCAATGCACGATTCTGCTCATTCACTACAGTAGGGTTTTCCAATCGGAAAGACTGAATGGGTGTTAGAAATAAATTGCGTATCTGCCAATACAAGAAAAATATATATCTCGGAAATTATTGAATTGCTTTCGTGACTGCCATGACATGGAGTTCGGCTTGGGGACGAGTAGCTATTCCCACCTCTTTACCACAAGGCCGCGTCGCGTGATTGGTATCTAACCACTCCACACGGCGGGGCCCGGGGGCTGGTATGTATCCGGCGCACCCACAATCTTATTCAAATCCACAAGAATACCAGGATCATTGCTCTTATACGCTCCGGGGAATGCAACCTTTGGACTGGGAGACCCGCTTCCACCTCCAGTGATCTTGATCTGTGTGCAAGACAGGTAGAACTGCGCTTTGTTGGGTTGAGAAGCCATGTGCAGAGCAATTTGCTCCACGCGCAGAAGGTAGTCGCCGTCTGGTGTGGCCTTCGGGATGGTGGCATTGGCAGTCTTGTATTCGTCTAGTGGTTGTGAGTAGGGGTTTGCAGGGAAGGTAAAGTACAGGAGGCTAGGCATACTTTGTGCCGGCCATGTCATCTGCTTATTCTTATCCACCGTCGGCATGGTTGTGGAGATCTTGAACCACACAGCTCCCGAGCCATCCCAGCTCGTCACCGACATGCCTGACGGAACCTTGGCGAGATAATACTGAGTCGGTCCAGGATGATTCACCTGCTGAGTCGAGATATAGTGTATGGTGGCGCCAGCCGGAACGGTCATGACATTGGCCGCGTTTTGGGACTGGTAGCAGCGGATGTCGGCGGCTGTGGGGTTTTCGATGCCTTGCTTGGAGTTGACGTTTTTGGTCATGCGCGTTGCGGACCACTCCTTTTCTTCGGCTTTGCCATCGACTACAAGCCTTGGGAAAGTGTCTACTTGTGTTAGGATAGATGTTTGAATGGCTGTCACGGTCATTATGGACGTACAGTGAGCCCGGACCACAGTCGCGGCAAGCAACAAACTCGGGAGCAGCTTCATCCTGCTTTGCTTCGGTTCTCGTGATGAATACAGAGATTGGGAAACGATTCCATTTTCTCGCGCTAACTTATACTCGCTGCCGTCCCATTGCTTCGCACCTCGGTGTGTCACACGTTCTTGGGATTCCAGGGATATACGGATTTCAATATCGCAACGTCTTCGGATAGGTGGCAAGGTGTCGTGTTTTCAAAAGTCCATGATCTGTGTTCCTCATGCTTTCGGCTGCCGCCAATGAAGTCCCAAAGAGATATAAAACTAGTTTCGAAAGGGAATATCGTTGTGATGGGAAATTTAGGCTGAGCAAGGATGAATTGCCGAATTGTGGGGAAGACCAATCTCCGCCCATGCTGCCAGTCATACGGTCGCGGTATAGACAGTCGATATATATTACAACCTCCTGCGTCGTACGCCAGCCCTTAGATATTAAATATTATTTTACTACCTCTATAAGATTATTATTCTTAACTTAGTAGGTAAACAGTTAAGTTAGCATAAAAAGGTATTATTAAAGGTAAAAAAAGTTTTATATTTTTATAAATAATATATTTTATAGCGTATTTAATATATAGTATATTTACTCCCTAAAAAAAATTTATAAAAAGTTAATCTACTCCATAATAATATACTAGAGATAGTCTTTAATATTATAAATTATAGTAAAGGGGAAGGGATTAGTATTAGTATTAGTATAAATATAGAAATAAATATAAAAGTAAAAAAATAGTTTCTAAATTAACGTAAATTTAATATATATATTATTATCTACTATAGTATATCTTATAGTGTAGTAAAAGGAATATTTTTATTTTTATTTTTAATTATTTTAATTATATAGTATTATTTTATTATATATGAAAAGAATTTATAGAGTTTTACTACTATTAAAACTTCGGGCTAGTAAAGAATTTTTTTTTATATCTAGTGTCTTAGCGGTAGTTTAAGATAAGACTTTTATTATTAAGTAATTAATTATCTACAGTTCTTACGTCTGTTTTTTTAATTATTATTATAATTTAGTACTAAATTATATACTACAGGGGGGTGACAAAAAAAAAGACAAAAGAAAAAAGATACCTTTTTTAAAATAATATAACTATTTAACTAGTAGGCCTAAATATAAAAAAAAAATATTAATTTAAAGAGAAAGACTAGGGTATCTATATTATTAGCTTAGTGGCTGCTTACTAAGCGGTTTAAGTGTATAAAAAAATTAGTAAACATAGATAATTTTTAGGACCCTACTTTAAGTTAGTACAACTTTTTATTTAAGGTGTAAAATTAGCTTATTTTTATATATAGTATAATAGATACTCTATTATATTAGTATACAAATTATCTTTATAGTGTAATATATTTATTATATAATTATTAACAAAAGTTAAAATTTTAAATTTTTAATAATAAACTAGTAAATAATATATTATAAGTACTTAATATAGTATCCCTAAGCTTCTATAACTAGCTTATAATAGCTAAGAAGTAATAAATATAATTTTTAATAACTTTATATAGTATTTTATTTGACTATTTTAAAATCGCTCTATTTATAGCTTCTATACTATTTAATCTTAATTCTATACCTAAATTAGCTTTTATATTTTTATTAAGCTGAGATTTTAAATAATTCTATATATTTTTTATAGGGGCTATGTTAGGGGTTAAGGCTAGGTAAAGAAACAGAATAATTTTTTTATTTTTAAAATCGTTTAAAACGTTCGTTATTTAATAAATAATAACGATATCTTATTATAATTACTATCCTAAGTTAGTAATAGTATAAACCTTATAATTATATTATAATATAATAAATTATATTTATATATATATTATTATATTAAAAAAAGACCTAGAAAATCTATTAAGTTACTAATTACTTTTTATCTTCTGTTTAACATTAGATATAAGTACTTTATATATAAAAGTATTAATAGTAAAAGAAATAGAAGAATTAGGTATTTTAATAAATACTAAATAGCTTCTACCTTCTAACTAAATAGCGTTCTAAACTTAGTATATTAAATTATAGCTTATAAAATACTTAATATAACTAATGTTAAAAAAATAAAATTATAATATAAAAATATACAAAACGTAATATATATTAATATATTAAAATATTAGAATAACTTACTTTAGAATTAACTAATAGCTAGTTCTTTTTTTACTTTATTTTTACTTCTTTTTCTATAATACTCTTTTCTAATCTTTTCTATTTATATTACTAACTTAATAGAATATATTATTTATTTTAACTTTATATTTTTACCCTTTTTTATATATGCTTTAGCGTATATTAATGTCTTTTCTAGCATTTTATTAGTTAATTATAGGTTTTTTATTACTTATATTAATATTATAACTCTACTCCTATGAAAAACTCTTTATAAGGAGTTTTTTTATAATATTTAGACTCTATTCTTATAATAGTCTTTAACTTTCTTCTTTAGGGCTTTTAATTAAGTTTTTATTAATAATTTATTTTTCTTTCTACATTACCTTAGAAATTCTACCCTTTTTATCTTTATTTATATTATAATTACAATTATTTTAATATTAATATATTATATAGCATTATAAATACTATAAGGAGTCCTTTTTATAATAAAAATAATTATTAGAATAGGATTATTTACTTTTAAAAAAAATAATTTTTAGATTTAGGTTTTGTTAAATTTAGCGCTATATTAAGGGGATTAGAGTCTAGATTTATAAAATTAAAAAGATATTATTATATACTATAATATTAATAATATATTACGTAATTAGTAATTATATAAGCAATAGCTAAATTTTTACTAATTATATAAATCTATTATTATATAATAAATTCTTATTAAAATTTAAGTCACGTGATCTATATCGGACCTAAAAGGGTAGAGTTAAAATTTTAGTTAAATATATTTACTAACTAAAAAGTTATAGGGCCTTAAAAATAGGTCTATAAAATTTTCTATATTTACGTAATTTTAATTTATTATATATACTTAATAAGCAGTATATAAAATTCTTATATAATTTACTATAATTTTTTGTTTAAAATAGTATTATTCACGTATTTTTAGGCCTATTATTTAATTTTATATAAATTTTTAAATAAGATATCTTTTTTCTTTTGTCTTTTTTTGTGTCACCCCCCTGTAGTTATTTATATAATTTACAAAATAGACTTTATAATTTTTTATCTTTTATTAAACTACTATAAGTATAAATTCCTTTACTAATAAGATTATACGTATTATAAATATATATATATATAAAGAATAGTGGCGTCTTTATAGCTTTATAAATAATAGTTATTACGTTATATCTAACTATTAAGTTAATTTTTGTTTTAAATATTATAGATAGTATTAAAGAGCTACTATTTACCTACTTATAATTATAGTTCTCTAAATCCTCCGCCCTTATTAATATATAAACGCCTACTAATAATTAGGTATATATATAATCTAATCCTATATTTACCTATTTTTTATATATATTTGTATACTAATCGAACAAATAGTATAGCTATAGTGGCTTAGGGCAACTAAAAGGGGTTTTAAAAAAGGAGGAGTATATATATGCCTTTATACTTAATATGTTAAAAAACCCTATTTTTTTATTATTAATATATAGTGGCTGCTACACCTATTTTATATTTTATTTAGCACTCCTAAGTATAAGTATAAAAGGCTTATTTATTCTTTTATATTTTATCATTATTGTGTTTTATTCCGCCTACTAATAGTCTACAAATTAATAACGTTATTATAGACTTATTATATAAATTAAAGTAATATTTTTTTTATTTAATTCTACGTAAGTCTTTATATTACCTATTAAATTTTATACTAAAATAATAATACTACCTAAAAGCCTACTAATAAAGTAAGTTGTATATATATCCGGCTTACTTAGCAGCCTTATAGGATAAAAAAGTTATATCTACTATTATTAGTACCTACGCCGCTTATACGTAAAAAAAAAAAATACCTACTACTAGTTAGTAATATTTATTAAGTAAAAATAAAAGCGTATTTAGTATTGCCCAGCTCTATAGTAATATATTATTTAGTTAAAAATATTTTAAATTTTAAGGATATACTCCTAAGCACGTATTATTTTATTTATTTAGCTTTAATTATTAGGAATTAGGGTGGAGTAGTAATATAGTATAATATATAAAACGAATTAGGTATATATTATCTATAAAACTAAAGAGATAAATTACTATTAAGCTAAAGCCCCGCAGCGTAGACTATATATTTCTTATTATATAAATACGCTTCTATCTAGAGTAGAAATACCTAAATTATAATATTATCTTCTTCTTAGAACTATTCTTAGCCTAAAAGTAAATAATATAAAGGCGTATAGCTTAAGTATACCTATTTAGTACTTTTTAGACTATTTTAGTATAATAGTATTAAATATTAAAATTAAGTATTCTTTTTAAGGTCTTTTTCTCTAAGTTACTATTTAGTAGTATTTAGTACTATTTATTTTTTATTATTTTTATTAGGTATAGTTAATTACGTAATAAGCTAATTAATAATATTATTTTACTAGTACTAGCGTCTTAGCGCCTCTAGCTATAAAATTAGGTTTTAAGAACTTTTATTTCTACTCTTTACTTTAATTTTAATCTTTTTCTTTAAAGGTAAGTATTTTATATAAGATACGAAGTAGTAGGATTTGTATTAATTATATTATATAATTATTTTAAGTCGTAATTAGCTTTTCTCTATTATATCTTAAGTTATTTTATTAAGTTCTAGTCTATACCGCTATAATACCTTTTAAATATTATACTTTTAAGAATTTCTGCGTTAAGTTAACTATAAAGAATAAATAGTTTATAAAGGTATACACATACTCCTCCTTTTTCGAAACCCCTTTTAGTCGCCTACACAGCCACTACAGCCACACCCTTTTGTTTAATTAATATACAAATATAAAATAAATAGTAAATAGAATTACCCTATATTAGTTATATTAAAATTATAGCAAAGTATAGCGTCCTAAATAGTAAGTATTAATATTTAATAGACCCTAATATAAACGAGTAAGAATTATCTATATATAAAGGCTACTAAATAAAGACTTACCTTAACTATTTTAATAAGAACGCTGCTTACTATATAGTAAATACTAGTTTAGTACTATTTAGTACTATATAGGACTAATTATATTAATTAGCCTTTATATAATAAGCTCTAGTATCTAAAATAACTTAAGTTTACTATTAGTAAGGCTTTAGCTAATAATAAGAATAATTATTTTTATTTACGCTAAAAGGCGTCTGATAAATATTATATAAAATATAAAACTAATTTTATAGAGTATAAGTATTAGGTTATAAACTTATACTATATTAAATACCCCGCAGTTCCTTAGGAAGGCTAATTTTAGTATATAATTAAGTCTACTATTTTTATACCTTTTAATACGACTAAAGCACGTAAGAAAATTTAAAATAATAAAAAGAAAACTAATAAAAAAATAAAGTTTATTTACGAGTATATTATAGTAAATTTAATAAAATAAGTAAATAGTTTATAAAAATTTAAAGTAATTTAGTACTAATTATTATATAGTAGTAATTTTAAATTCTTTAATAAGTTTTATACGTATAATAGCGCCCTTTACCTCTTAGATAAGTATACAGAGTCTAGTATTCTTTTTTATAATTATAGCTATTTAAACTAAATTTTTAAAAAGAAGTAAAAGTATACTAAAGCTAAAAATAATTTTAATAACTTCTAATTAAGTTTTAAAAAGAGTAAAAAGAATATAAGTATTTTTTATAGTAGTATAATAGCGTAGTTTAGGCTAATTTAGTACTCTCTAGTATACTTAGTTACTAATATATTTTTTAAAAACTTAGTACTCCCTATAAAGTAATTTTAACTAGCTTAAATATTAAAAAGAACTACTACGCTACTAATAACGCTGCTTAGTTTTAAACTTAGGTCTAAATTTTTATTATATTTTTTTTATTTACTTTTTTTTACTATAGTAACTAATATACTTTTTAGACTTTTAGCTTTACTAGTTTAGGTTCTATTTCTATTAATAGTAATAAGCGTAAGAAAGTTATATACTTTAACTACTAATTTAGTACTAATTATTATACTAAAAATAGAATAACTAACTTTACTAAAAGTTATAACTATTAGAGGCTTCTATTTTTTAGTAATTTTCTTTAGAAAATAGGTAGTAGAAAGTAATACTTTAGTAGGTTTTAGATAGATAATTAAATAAGTTTATAGTTTTTAAATCCCTATAGTTTTTACTATAATAGTTAGGCTTTTAATATAATAATTTAGGCCGGATAGTACTAATTTATAATAATTATAGTTTTTATTTTACTGTAATATATTTATATATCTCTTATAAATTTTTTATTATACTATTAAACTACTTTACATTACGTACACGGTTTAGCACCTAACAGAGTTCCCTCACTACGTTCGTACCCCTGGATCGAGGTCTAGGCGTACTTTTACTTTTCGATTAAACTACTTTAATTTTTAATAGGGCTATTTTTATTACTAAACTTCTTATAAAAGATACGTATAGAACTATAAAAATAAAAAATAATAATTTTATTTTAATTAAAGAATATAGCCCAAAAGTAGTCTATTTTAAATTATTAGTTTACGCTAAGGGTCTTTTTAGACTAATTTAGCGCTTATAACTACTAAAAAAAAAAGTAAACCTTTTAACTTTTTTAGAGTCTATATAAAATTACCTTAAATTATTTTTCTTTTTTTAGGAGGCCGGTTTTAGTTTTATTATATTAATATATTTTTAAGTAGACTATTACTCTTTATAAGAAGTCTATTCTATTTTTATATTCTTTAGTCTAGTAGAGTTATCCTAAATCTTTTTAAAATAATTTTAAATTATTTTTAAAATCTTTTTAGCGCTTTTATACTAATTAAGGCTTTTAGTTTTTAAGTATTATCTTTATCTAAATAGTTTTATTATTTAATGAGATATTTTTATTAACTAGACTTATTACGTCTATAGTCTATAATATATTTTATATTATATATATTATTACTAAATTAGTATAATATATTAATTATTAGTTTCTACTTATACGGTAGTATACTTTAGAGTTTATATAATTTTAATAAGGAAAGATAAAAGACTAAATAAATTTATTCTAAACTTATAAATTTAATTTTATATATAGTAGGTAGACTGCCTATATACTTAACTATTATACTAGAACCTAACTATTTTTAGTTAATCTTCTTACTTAGTCTTATAAATTATATATAATAGTTTAAACCCTTAACTTTACACCCTATTTTTAAATTTAGTAGGAGGTACTTTTTATTTTAAAATACTTTTTAATACTTCCGTGCTACTTCTAGTTTTTATTTAACTTTATTATAAATATTAATAAGTTTAAAGGCTAAATAAAAAATTTAGGAACTTTTTCTCTTATTCAGCGCTTATAAAAGCTAATTTAACTCTTTTAGGCTGTATCTGTAGTAGACTTAAAAGAATATATATTTAGTAATAAAGTACTAACTACTGTATTATTATAGGTAAATTTTATATAAGAGATTTATAATACCTAATTATTTTACTTTAGGTAATAAAAAATATAAAAATATTATTTAAAAGTTTTATTTTACTATTTTATTTGCTTATTTATCTATAGGTAAAAGGTAGAAAATAAGATATATCTTAAATTTAAATAATAGTAGAAAGTATCTGAATATTTTATTTATATAAGTAGACCTTTATTAGATAGTACTATTTTTAAATTTTTATAAATTTTTATAATCTTATAGATCTAGGACTAGGCTAGAGTAATACTATCTTAATTTATTCTTACTAGTATATAATAGACTATTTTAGAGAAATAGTTTATAATTATAAAAATTATATTATAAATATTTTTAGTAAAGTAACTAGAAGGTAGGTTTATAATAAAATCTATAATTACGTATTACTATAGTTTATTAGAGATAGAAAGTAGATAAAAGAGATTATATAGTTTATATATCTTTAAATTAGCGTGCTAATAATACTTATAATAATAAATATAGTTAGTAACGTTTTTAAATATACCTATCTATATATATTAATATTATATATATTTAAGAGTTTACTTTATACTAAAATACTCTAAAAGGGGACTATTATAGTATTCTATAATTACTTTTACTTTATTTTTAGGTATATAGGGCTATATTAGCTCTATTAACTTTAACTTAGCGCCTTCTAAACTATTTAGTTATAAATTATTATTACTATTTTTAAATAAGTCTAACTTTTTATGCTTCGGGTCTATTAAGTACTTTAAAATAATTATTTTCTCTTTAAGTAAATTACGTAGCCTAAAGTTTTAAATTTTCTTTATAAACTTTAAGTGACGTTTATAGTTTATTTATATATAAGTTATTATTATAAAAACTATAAATTTATTAACCTTTATAGTAGGAAGCTATAATAGCTTTTTTATAAATACTATAAAGACTATATTACGTTTATACTTAGCCGTTTTAGATCCTAGTATATAATTAGAGTAATAAGATAAAATATTAGCTAGATTTATTAACTCTATTTTATAAAATACGTTAAAATTATATTTAAAAAAAAATAAGTATAACTGTACTTAACGCGATAATAGAGTTTGTATTTATATAAATTATTATAGATTATTATAATCTATAAAAATTCTAAAATAAATATCTTATAGATATTATTTTTAGTACTTAATACTTTTTATAATAGTAAGAAGGTTTTTATTATATATATTATAATAGTACTACACGCCCTCTAACTTTTTTAAATAAAAGTTAACTAGCTACTACTAAAATAATCCGTTCTCTTTAAAAACTAATTAGCTTAAAATAGCACTAATAGCCTTATTAAAGGCGTTAGTTTTAATTTAAGTCTATTTTTTA
The DNA here is from genome assembly GCA_030770415.1 of Pleoardoris graminearum. Lineage (NCBI taxonomy): Eukaryota > Fungi > Ascomycota > Dothideomycetes > Pleosporales > Didymosphaeriaceae > Pleoardoris > Pleoardoris graminearum. The sequence goes on from JASEKS010000128.1 coordinate 197,348, forward strand.
TACTTAAAGTACGATAGTATTAGTATTTTAAAATATTTTAAAAGCTTTTTTACTAGCGTTGCCTATATTTATATAAACGCTTTTCTTTCTTTTTATAGCTAGCCTACTTTTAATGCTACTTAGTACCTTTTAGGTTAATTTAGTAAGTAGTAAGACTAACAAAAAAAATTAGTTTATAAATCTATAATAGTAGTTTATAAAGCTAATAAAAACGTAAATATTACGTATATAGGTAAGTTTAAGCTAATTTTAAATTATTTTAACTCTAGTTAGGTCTATTAAGAGGCCCTTAAGTAAAATAATAAAACTAAAATATTTTATAGATATAGTATACTAAAAATCCTTTTTTAAATTTAAGTAAAGTTTTACTTTATATAAATACTATAACATCTTTTTTATATAATTTATATATTCTTCTTTAGTGTCTAAGAGAATAAGTATATTATTAAGGTATATAATACAGGTTATATTAACTAATTTAGTTAGTATTTATAATATAAGCTATTAGAACTGCGTAGATATATTTATTAAGCTAAAAAGTATAACTATATACTTAAAATAGCCGTAGCTTATATAAAATATAGTCTTTTACTTATTACTTTTTATAATATAGATATAATAGTAAGCTTTTTATAAATTAAGTTTAGTATAAATCTATACTTTTATAAACTAGTTTAGTAACTTTATAATTAGTAAAAGAATACTATAATTTTTAATTATAATTTTATTAAGGCCTTTATAGTCTATATAGAGTTTTAAACTACCTTTTTTTTTATAAAAAGAATAGAGGCTCTAGCGGGAAATTTTAATTACTAAATTTACTTTTACTTAAGATATTTTTTTATATACTTTTTAAGGACCTCTAGTTTAGTAACTAAAAGATTATATATAAAATAATATAAAGAATTAGTACTAAGTTTAAAATTAATTTTTAGATTATTTAATTTATAGTTTATAGGGATTTTAAAGTCCTTATTTAAGACTAGATTTAAAAAATTCAAGTATCTAGGCAGTATAAAGTATTTTTTATACTTATTTAATTTATTTTAGACTAGAATCTTTGTTAACCCTATTAAGTATATATATACCTAAGTAGTTAGATTATATATAATATGCTTAAATTTTTCCGCGTTTTTAAAAGCGATCTTTTTAATAAAAATATTATTTTTTTTAGAGTTACTTTTAAAGAGGATTCTTTAAATAGTAACGTTTATTTTTTGATTCTCTTAGTTAAATTAAAATAAGTTTAAAAAAATTTTATATTAAGAGAGATCTATAACTATAAATAAAATTAGCTAAATTTAATTTTAACTACGTAAGTTAGTTAAGTCTATTTTAGTAACTATAGTACTATAAATAGTTATATTAAAATTATTTACTATTTATACTAATAGTCTATTAAAAATAGTTACCTTTAAGCCTATTTTTTTTTACTAGCTTAGTACTTATAAAATTTAAAATAGATTCTAAATTTACTAGGGCTTTAATATAATCTATATTTATAATTCTAGTCTTTAGGGTAACTATCCTTTTAGATTAGTTATATAACTAGTTAAATAAACTACTAATATACTTAACTTTAGGGATTTTTAATAAATAGTTTATAATAGTTCTAATATAAGCAGTAAGTATTATAATTACTTTTACTTTTTTTCTTTTTCTACCTAAGTTAATAACGCAGTTTTTTTAATTACTTTTTTAAATTTAGGGGCTACCGGCTTATTTTTATATTAATAGTTAAAAATATAGTAGCCCTTTTTACTATAATAATAATAAATTAGTATATTAGTAGAAAACTTTATTTTAATTAATAGCCTATTAAACTAGTTAGCGCCTAACTATACTTATTAATTTTACCTAAAATATTTTTAAAGTTTAGTAGATTCTTTTATATTTTATATATTTTTTTTAGGCCTTTACGTCCTAAAATTGCTAAAATTAGTTATCTTTTATATTAACTAAAAGAAATTAGCCTTTTTTTTTATTTTAGTAATAGTATTAATTTATTATTCTTTTAAAGTCTAGAGTCTAGCCTAAAAGTTTTTATTTAAATAGCTTATAAAGCTTTAAATCTATTAAAATTCTTTACTAGCTTTAAATATATTTAGTTTCTCTTAAAAAGAATAAATATAGTATAAGAATTTTATAAGGGACTACTTAGGTAGCTAGATAATCTATTTAAAATTAATTTTAGCCTTATTAGACCGTTATAGTAGTCCTTTAAAAGTATTTAATATTTTAACTTTTAAAAAATTTTAAGTTTTTTTTTATAGTAGATTAGTACTAAGTTTTAAAATAACTTTAGCCTTCTAAATAGTTTAAAGGGGATTATTAATATAAGTAATAGTAAATTCGACCTTCGAAATTTTTATTAAAAAATAAGTTAATAATTAGTAAAAATAGTATTTATAATTATTTTTTTAAAAATTAAAATTATATTTACTCTTCTTTTTATAAATATAAAGGGCCTTTAGCGTTAGTAAATATATAGTTAAAATAAAAATTAAAATAATATAACTCTATAAAATAGTTAAATTTTTTATAATTACGACTTAGTCGCCTGCGTTAAAGTATTAATAAATATTAAATAATTACTTTATTTTCTTTTTATCTTTAACTCGTTAAAGCTAAGCGTATACTTTTTTAAAATTAGTAAATATAGAAGGTTCCGATTAAAATAATAATATTTAATTATAATAGTTAGTAGCCGTTTATACCTTTTTATATTTTAATAGGCCTAATAGAGGCGTTTCTATAGCTTATATAAAATTTTAAAAAACTTAAGTATTAGAGATACTAAGAGGAAGTTTAAAATTATTTTTAAATTCCTTAGTAATTTTAGTATTTTATAGAACTAACGTATTACGCGTAACTAAGTAATAAAACTTTTTTAGAGCTATATTATACTAAATTACTTTTAAAGATAAGAAAGTAATTTAAATATTAAGAATTAGGGTAAAGTAGTAATATAGTATAATATATAAAATAAATTAAATATATATTATTTATAAAAGTAAAAAAATAAATTACTATTAAGCTAAAGTCCTATAGCGTAGACTATATATCCCTTATTACGTAAGCACGCTTTTATCTAGAGTAGAGATACCTAAATTATAATATTAATATTATATAAAATTTACTATAAGTTTATTATACTAATTACTCTTTTTTATTTTATATATATACGTTATAGTCTCTACTTAGGTAAGAAAGCTCTTTTTTATATATTAGTTTTTTTAGTAGTATACGCTAAGCACGTATCTAAATTTAGAAAAAATAATAGACTTTTACTTTTTAGTTTACCTAGTAGCTATTTTTAGTACTATTTTAATAAATTATTTAAAAAAAAATTATTAATTACTAAAATACTATAGACTACTTTTAAAACTAGGGTTATAGTATTACTATATAGTTTTTATATAATTTTATTAATAAAGGGCGCGCTTATACTAAGAATAAGTAATAGGTTTTTATTAATAGTTTAAGGTATAACAGTAGTAATAGTAATGGTATATAATAATTTAAAAAAGACTAAATAGATATATATATATATTTATATACTAATTAAACAAATAGTGTAGCTATAGTAGCTTAAGGTAACTAAAATAGGTTTTAAAAAAAGAGGAGTATATATATACCTTTATACTTAATATATTAAAAAAGTTAGGTAAGGCTAAATTATAAAAGGTATAGCGTTTTATACTAGTACACTAGCACGCTTAGCGCGTCTCTCTAAAAAAATATTAAATTAAAAAAGTTTAGTATAGACTACTGTATTCTTTAAAAAAAATATATAAGTAGTAGTAGTAGTTACTACCTATATACCCCTTCTCTATTCTTATAGTTAATACAGTTAAAAGTTTATTAAATAAAAAAATACTTACTAAAATATTATTTTTTAAAATATTATTCTTTAAATGTCTAGCTCTTATATAGTATAGTCCTTCTCTTATAAATACTAATAATAATAAAATATATATTCTAATTAATCTTAAGGCGTTTAGTATAATTACCTAAGCTCTTTTTATAATATTTTTTTATTTAATAACGGGTAATAAAGATACGACTTTAGTAAATACTTACTAGTATAAATATTTTATTTATGTAAAAGTAGCTAACTTTATCTGTTTAGTAGTCGGAGAAGTTAATTATAATTTATTAAATAAAATTATAGCTATTATTAATAATAGGTACTAGCCTAATAAGTTAATTAGATTATTAATAAAAGAAATAGTTAAAGTTATAAATATTAGGTTAATAATATTAGCGGCTTTAATAGGTAGGGATACCGTAAAGGTAAAGAAAATAAAAAAAATATAATGTATAGTTTATAGTAGAGTTAATAAGTAAAATAAGTATTTTATAAATATAGTAAGTGCTTCTTAGCGTAAAAGATATAGTAAAAATAAAAGTAAAGACGATAGTAATAGTAAAAAAAAATAAAAAATAAAAGTAATAGTAATAGTAAAGGCGAAGATAATAATAGTAATAGTAAAAATATTTTAAGTTTAGAGCTTAGAGCCTATAAGGCGATAAGTAAAAAATAGTAAAAGATATAAAAATACTAGAGATAATTAATATTTAAAAGTTTTAGAAAAGTCTATAAGTATAGTTTACGTAGACTAGGTACGCAGGTAGGCGTGCTTAGTATTATAGTTAACTATTTTTATAGGTAAGAAAGGATTTATAATTATAAATAAAAAGTTAATTATTATTAAACGCTACACTACCTGTATATATAGATAAAGTAAAAAGTTATAAAAATAAATATAACCTCTATTTTATATAAAAATAAAGTTAAAAAAAGTAACTAATAGATTATAATAGTAGTTGTCGGTACTAAATAGATATTTAGTAAAATTTTAAGAAGTAGGAAATAATATAATATAAAGTATAAGTAAATAGCTAAATTTACTAATATAAAGACTAGATATCGTAGGCTTTAGGTACTAGCCTAATAACTTTATTAGTTTTAAAGTTTACACGTCTAGTAACTCTTAGATTAATTAACTACCTTATATATAATTATAAGTAGTTACTAATCTATAAATATATAATTAAAGTATAAGTAAAGTATTACTATATTTAGTAAGGTACCTTACTCTCTAAAAAAAAGTATAACTTTTAAGGGTTTAAAATTTATCCTACTTATATATAGCCTTATTAGTACTATATAAACTATTTACTATTTATTAAGTTTTTATTATTATATTATACCGCGGCTTTATAAACCTTACAAAGTATATTAATTAATATTTTATTTAGTATAATTTACCCTCCTAAATAGGAGGTAAAAAACTATTTTACTTAAATAACCTAAGTATAAAACTGTGTTATATTTACTAGAATTAATATACAGAGTTTACTATTACTTTAATAGTTTTTATTTAATATAGTTTAATTTAATTTTATAATATTATACTTTTTAAAGCGCTAAGACTTTTAATATAAAATTTTTTTACTACTATTACTAGCAGCTTTCTCCAATACTTAATAACTTAATAATAATAATCTTTTTACTAACTCTCTCTCTATAAGGATAATTTTAATTCCTAGTAAAATACTAATTAATTTAAGCCTTTTTAGGCGCCTCTACTAGTTATAATTTAAAAAATTATATATTTTAAAATATTACTATTACTATCGCCGCCTACTATAAGTATTTATATTTAGTAACTTTTCTACGCTTTTATTTTTACTTAATTCCTTTTTCTATACGTATATAAGTATATACTTTATACTTACTTTAGCTATAGCTTAAAGTTATAAATTCTATCCTTATAATACGCTATTAGCTTTTTTATATTTTTAGTAATAATTACCGTACGCTTCTAAGACAACTTATTAATAGTATTATATAAAATAGTAAGGGCGTTTACCTATTATATATACTACTACTAAACGGCCGAATTACTATATACTAAAGCGATAATACTAAGCTTAAATATAGTAAAAGCTACTATACTTAGTTAAAGAAAGTATATACGCTATTTAGGCTAGATAAAATTACCTTTATATAATTTTTTAACGTTCTTAATCTTTAATTTAGTAATTTATAAAGCGTAAAGGTATAGGTATTTATTTATAGCTATATAAAGGTTATATAAAAGACCTATTTATATCTTATTTTTTAATACTTTATTAGTTTTAATAGTAAAGCGTAAATACTACTTAAACTTATTAGATATAGTAATTAGGCAATTTTAATAATAAAAAAAGTTTATATAATAATTATATAGGTTTTTTTATTATTTATATTATACGCGTAGCCCTTAAGATAACTATATTATATTATATTAAGTACTCTAGTATCTACTAATATAGGCTACTAGTTTAATACTAACTACTAGTCTACTAATATACTTATTATTTAATTAAGTAACTGTTTAAATAGATATTATTCTTAGTTAATTTTTATTTTAGCTTTTAATTATTGCGTATATAGTTTAGTATTTAATAGAGTTCCCTTACTACGTTTATACCCCTAGATTATTATCTAGGCGTACTTATTACTTTTTAATTTAGTATAATTTAGTACTTACTACTATAATAAGTATCCTCTACATATATACACTATCTATTATCTTAAGTATAAAATTTATCTCTTATTCTCCTTCTCGTATTTTTTTTTTTATATAATTTTATTATATGCTATCGCAGCTTATTATCTTATAGTATAATTAAATTATTAGTTTTATTTTTATTATACTATAACTAGACGTACTATACTAGTAAGTATAGTTAATATTTATTTTTACTATTATTATTATTTTATACTTTTCTTTTTTAGTTATAGTAAGTAGACGGTACGTAGTATTATAGTATTCTTTTTTTAATACCTTAAGGGCTTCTATAGCGTTAACTTTAGTAGTATTAATTTTATTAGTATTAACTTTATTAGTATTAACTTTATTAGCGTACAGTTATATATTTATTAATAGGTATTTTATAGCTATCTTTAATAAAAGTATACACATACTCCTACTTTTTTAAAACTCCTTTTAGTCGCCCTAAGCTACCACAGCCACACTATTTGTTTAATTAATATACAAATATATTATAGCTATCTTTACTATTTATATATAAAGGCTATTATTAGATATATTTTTATAAATAGGTATACGAGGCTTAGCTCTACTTATAGTTATTAAGGTTTTATTTTTAAGAGTAATTATAATATATAAAACTGTTATTAGTATATCTATAATAAATTTTACAGGGGAGTGAAAAAAAAAGTTTAATTAAAAAAGATATCTTTTTTAAAAATTTATATAACATTAAATAATAGGCCTAAAAATACGTGAGTAATACCGTTTTAAAGAGAAAATTATAAAAAATTTTATAAGTATTTCACTTTCTAATTATTAATTACGTTTAATAAATTAAAATTATCTAATATAGTAATTATTTAAACCCCTTTTTTAGGTTTGTATAACTTTTTAGTTAGTAAATATATTTAACTAAAATATTAACTATATCCTTTTAGGCCTAGTATAGGTTACGTAATTAGTTTTTCAAAGTATATTAATAATAAAAATATAGCCTATACTTATATAATTACTACTTACGTAATATATTAATAATATTATAGTATATTAAAAAATATTTTTAGTTTTATTTCTTTACGTTTATCCGTAGGAACTATATTAACTTAGTATACGCTACGTCCTTACTTAATATAAAGATAGATAAAAATAGAGGTACTATAACCTAAAACCTATTAAATATAAAATTTTTTAAATTTTATAGCTAGTAGAGCGATAACTTAACTAATAACTTATTAGGCTATAGTAGTAATAACAGCGTATAGGTAAAACTATAGGCTGTATATAGCGCGTTTAAATTACGCCTTTTTTTCCCTCCTACGCTGTATAGTACCTTCTAAAATATTTTTTTCTTCTTCTTTTTCTTTTTTAGATTATTATAGCTAGGAGGACTTCGAAGCTCGCTTTTAGGTGCCTAATAATTATAACTAACCCCAGCTAGTCAACAGTAATAATAGTAATAATAGTAATTTTAATTTTTATTAAAAATTTAGATAACTAGCGGGGCTATATTAAAAATTACTTAAAGCTAGAGTATTATCGCAAGCTTATAGAGAAAACTAGTCTTCTTAAGGGGCTGTTTCCTTTTATTAATATTTTTAATTCTAGGTTAGTTATCGTACGGCTTTTTATTTTTAAATATAAGATAATCCTTAACCTTAACATCTACGGCTTTTTATATAATAATATAATAGAGCTAGTAAAGTAGTAGCTTAGGAGCGCTAAAAGCTTACTAAGCAAGATAGAGGGTAAGATAAAGGATAATATACGCTTAAAGAATAAGAAGGAGTTCTTTAGAGTAGTATAAAGAAAACAGGTACGACTCTAAAAGAAGAAGTTTCTAAAAGTAATTAAAATTATTTATACGTACGCGCAGGAGTAGGGCTTTAAAATAAATAATAAGTAGTAGGAGGATACGCTATAGCGCTATAAGATAGTTATAAAAGCTTACTATTAGAGGAGTTAGTAATTATTATAAGAGGATTAAGAAATTCTGTAGAGAGTATTATATTATATTTTAATACTTTAATTACTATTTATCTAAAAAGGTTATAGGTTATTAGCGCTAGTAGAAAAATTGTTATAATTACTACGTAAGAAGCTTATTAAGAGTTAGTTAATTACGTAATATAGTAGAAGTTTAAACAGCTAGTCTAGAGTCGCGTAACGTTATAGTAATAACCCTAGAGGAGGAGATTTTTAGTTTTATAAATCTAAACTCCTATTTTCTTATAATAACACTAAATTTTTTAAAATTTAAATTTAAAGTTAAACTTCTTTTAGTAGTACATAATTTTTTTTAATTACTACTACTTTAGAAAAGTATTAATAAACTATTTATAGTCCTATAAATAGAATTAAAAAAAGAAAAATAATAATTAAAATATAAAAATAATTAAAAGGGGTAGAGTTTTTAAAGTAACTTAAAGAGAAAAAAAAGTAATTAATAGGGACTTAATTAGAAGTCCTATAAAAGAAAATAAATAAATATTATTAAAAAATAGTCTAAATATTTTAAAAAAAATTAATATAAAGGATTTTAAAACAGGAGAATTATAATATTAATATAAGTAAAAAAAAACTAATCCGGTCTCGACAGAGACCTAAAGATTTTAAAATTATTATAAAATAATTAATATAAAATATTCTATTTTATTTAATTATATATTTAGCTATTTATATTTATTACTCTAGACCTATTAGCTATTATCTCCTTATAGTTCTTATAGCCTAATTTAAAGAATTTTTTAGTATTTAGGCCTTACGCACCTACTACGCTTCTATAATATTATATACCCGCAGCTCTATAATATATTTAGAGTTATTTAGTCTACTCTTATATAGAGTCTTTAAGTTATTTTATTACTTTTATATAAAGTTCTTATTTATTTATAAAAGTCTTATAAATTATTAGTTATTATAGTAAACTCTTTAGAACTATTATTATATACCGTCTTACGCCTTAAATATTTAGTAGGTATTTAAAAGTACTAGTAATACTAACTCTTTATCTAATTTATAGGGTATTCTGCCTTATTATCTATCCTTTAGTTAAATTTTTAGTCTTTTAGTAATAGCTACTATAACTATATATTACTTTTAGGTTAGGTTAGGCGTACTATTATATAGTATTATATTAAAAATTATATAAGTACTACTGTTACTTTATACTAGTTATAGAAAATTACCTATCTTAATTTAAATTTCTTTATTATTTCTTTTACTTATTTATTTAATATATATTTTTTATAGTATACGCTGCGAGAGTTTATAATATAAGAGCCTATATATATATTACTAGTAGATTATCTATTTTACGGTTTATTAAGTATATAAAAGTCTAGTATTATAATTAATAAAATCTACTATTTTACGCGTCGCGCTATATACTATAAATATAATATATTAATATCTCTTTCTTTGTAAATATCTACTTAGTAATAGTTTTATAATAGTAGCAATTTTTCGACACATTAAGTATAAAGACATGTATATACTCCTCCTTTTTTAAAACCCCTTTTAGTCGCCCCGAGCCACCACAGCCACACTATTTGTTCGATTAATATACAAATATAATATATATAAAAATATATATAATAGTAGATATACTAGTATAAGTTACTATATAAGGTAATAAATTATACTAAGCTATAATATTATTAAATACTATTAAGTAATTATTATATACCTATCTTAGCGTAGTACCTTTTCTAATTAGACTTAGTATAGTACTTTTAAGAGCCGGTTATTAGGTTCTATAGTATATATAATACTTTTTTTCCTAATTAGATAGTTACTAATAGTAACTTTATTACATAAAAAAGAAACTAATAATAAATAAAGAAACTAATAATAAATAAAGAAACTAATAATAAATAAAGAAACTACTAAAAAAAAAGAAATACACTAAAGAAAATATAAAAAATATTAAAAATTTAAATTTAAATATAACAATAGATAATATTATAGAAAAAGGGGTAATAATAAAATTAAAAAAAAACTAGCTGTTAGCTAATTACGAAGTAAGTTATTTTAACTTATTATAATATTAAAATATATTTCTTTTTATATATTTTTAAGTTATAGTTTTAGTTTTTAATATTTATTATATTAATTATTTTATAGGCTAAGACCTTACACTATAAGTTTAGAGTATAATTTAGATAGGTAAAAGAAGTAATTTAGTATTTATTAAAATACCTAATAATAATACCTTTGTTACTAGTAAAGAATATATAAATAAAGTCTTTAATTTTATAGTTAAACCTAATATAAAAAGGAGTAAGTTATATAAAGTTTTTTTAATCCTTTTACTATTAATATAATAATATATATATATATATATATTATTATATTATATTATAATTATAATCTTTATATTAATATTAATTTAGGTTAGTAATTTTAATAAGTTAACGCCCCTATTTATAAAATAATAAACGTTTTAAACTAGTTTAAAAATACTAAAATTACACTTTTTTCTTATCTAGCCTATAGTCCATATTTAAATATTATTAAAAATATATAGGGTTTATTAAAATCTACACTAAATAAAAGATATAAAGATAATATAGGTATAGAATTAAGTTTAGAAAGTATAGAGGCCTTTATAAGAGCTATTATAAAGGAGTAAAAAAATATACTATAAGAAGTTATTAATAACTATATTTTATGCCTCTCTAAATATTATAAGTTAGTTATAGAAACTAAAGGCTACTATACTAAATACTAATAATTTATTATTACTAGTTTATTATTAAAAATTTTAAAAAGTAACTTTTATATATAATTATATAAATAATATATAAATATATTACAATATTCCATATCCTTATAAATTATAAGAAGTATTAAATTATATATATAAATTAGTAAATTTTACACATTAAATAAAAAGTTATTATAGGCTAAATTAGGGTCGTAAAATTTTTTTCTTTTACTAATTTTGTTGTTCTAAACCCCTTAGTAGGCAGACTCTAATAGGGTAAATAGAATCTACTAGTATTTCTCTTTAAAATAATATTTTTTTTTTCGTATTTTTAGGACTACTAGGTAAAAAGCTATATTATTTTAAAAAAGTTATCTTTTTTAATTAAACTTTTTTTTGTCACCCCCCTGTAACTATTTATATTTTATAAACTACTAAGAATAAACACTGCGTCGGCATTTATATTAATATATTAAATGTTATTATATAACTTTAATAATAATACCGTAGGGTAGACGTATTATAGTATTATAATACTATAGCAGTCTAGCTTAAAGAAAAGAGTAGAGGTAATAATAGCTCTACAGTATACTAAACTTTAGTATACTAAGCTATATACTAAGTTATATACTATAGCTCTAACTTTACCAACTAAAATAAAAAATTTTTTTTATAATTTTTATATATGCTTATTTTTTTAACTGTATGTAAGAAAATAACTTTTTTATAGTTTATATCTTTTTTAGCCTACTGTCTTAACGCTATATATTACCTCTTTTTATATAATATATAGAGAATATAATATAATATAAAACTTAAATTAAGTAGTAAAATAATAACTATAACTAATATAAATACGTTATAGCCTAAAAATCTTATATTATATTATAGAGAAAAAATAAGCTAGAAATTTACTAGTTTCTAAATCTAAAGGATTAGAACTACTTATATAAAAATAAGTGCTAAAGAGCTGTATTATATATATATAAAGAATAAAGGTATATATATACTCCTCCTTATTTAAAATCCCTTTTAGTCGCCCCGAGCTACTACAGTCACACTATTTGTTCGATTAGTATATAAATATATATATATAAAGAAAAAATAAATTCTTTATTCTAGAGAGTTTTATAAATTAGTAATATAAGCTTTAAGATATCTTTTTTTAATATATGACTTAAGAGTATAGTATGTAAAAAATGTACTATTTTTAACTATACTATATATATAACTATAGTAATATAAAGTATAAAATTAATATATATAAGAAAATTAAGAAGAGTAAAAATAATTTTAATAAATATATAGATAACTTAGTTTTAGCGTAAATAAATAAGTACATTAATTATAAGTTAATATAGTATAGAGTTTAGCTTTTTAATATAATTATTTATTATATTATTATCTACTTTAAAGAAGATACGTCTTTTAATACTACTTAAAAATAGTACTAATACTATATAATAATCGGACTTAACCGTAACGGCCTGGTCTAATAGATTATAATAACACTTTAATAAAGGTATACACATACTCCTCCTTGTTTGAACCCCTTTTAGTCACCCCGAGCCACTATAGCCACACTATTTATTTGATTAATATACAAATATATATATATATAATAGCACTTATTACTTTAATAAGATTTTTATAATAAAAAAAGACTTTTTTTATTTTTTTTAGCACTAATTACCTATTTTCTTTATACTTAAACTGTTATATGTTATTTTATTTATACTTATAGGTATTTTATAACACTTCTCTCCCTTTTCTCTATATATTATTACTATATTTATCTATTATATTTACCTATTATATTTATTAGTTATTATTAATTATCATTTTATATATAGCTTTCTCTTCTTACCTTTAAGCTAGCCTTTAGGGTATTATTATTAATACTATTCTTACTAGATCTCTTACGTTTTACAGCTATACTACTATTAGAGTAATAATTACTATTTTATTTTTAAACTTAGTACCGTAAGAATTATTTTAGTTATTTAGTAAAACTAAAAACTATTACTTTTATCTATAGATATAGTTTAGGTTACTTATAATAAAACTTTTAGAGTCTATTACTTTTATAACTATATAAGTTAATAATAATTATTATTACTATAGCTGTGTTAGTATAGATATAGATATAGTATATACTAAACCTATTTTTTATATAAAGATATTGTCTATAACTAGTATAATTATAGTTTTTTCTATAGTACCTATAAGTTACATATAAAAATTAAATTTTACTATAGTACTTTACAACTCTATAAAAGTAGTTAGTAAAAGAGTTTTTATTAAAAGCTTTATTATTACTAGTATAGTAGTAAATCTAGTTATATAAAAATTATAATATATATTACTTATATAGAGTTATTTATTTATATTATAATATAGTATATAGTAATATTTATAAAAAAAATCTAATATAGCTACCTAACGTGACGGATGGCTTTATTATAGTTTTTTTTATTATATATATATATAGTATTAGGGACGCCGGTATATATTAATACCTTATAGTATATTAGTAATAGTTAACTATCTCTATTTTATCTTTTTTTATTTTATAAATCGACGTCTAGTACTAGGTTAGAAGAGGTTATATATTAACTTATAGTAGACGATACTATTTTAATTTATTATAACTATTCTTAGCGTAACGCGTTAATATATAACTGCGCGCTGCGTCTCCTATTATTATATTTAGAATATTATAAAGCTGTTTTATAGGAACCTCTATAGTAGCTAGTAGTAATTTTTTTTTTTAAAAAAATAAATAAATATATGTTCTACGCTAAAAGCGTAGCTTTATTTAAAAAAAACTATATAATAAAATATATTATATAGAGTTACTAAAAGTAAAAAATAAATATTATAAAAGTACTTTACAGAAAAACTAAAAATAGTAAAATATTTAACTATAGAACGTTATAATATATAAATTATATAAATATAGTATTTAGTAACTATATACTATTTAAAAAGCTAGATTATATTATATAAGCGCGTATACTTTTTTTTTTAAAAAAATAAGTCCTTTATATTAAGGCTACCTAACTATTTTAGGAAAGTACTTTATCTCTTAAGTAAATTAATAACTAGCTCTTTAATTCCTAAAATAATATATTACTAAATAAAGTTATACTAAATTACTAATTTATTACCTAATTAGGCCTAGTGTACTACACTAGTCCTATTTAGGAATAGATTTTTATCTTATCTAACTTTAGATAGTAAGATATACCTATTTTTTTTTTTTTTTTTTAAAAATAAGCCTTTAATTAAGGCTACCTAACTATTTTAAGGAAAGTGCTTTATCTCCTAAGCGAACTAACAACCAGCTCTTTAATTCCTAAACTAATATATATAGGTTATATTACTAAATAATATTATATTAAACTACTAATCTATATTACCTAATTAGGCCTAGTTCGCCACGCTAAGCCTATTTAGGAATAGATTTTCATCTCGTCTAACATTAGATAGCAATTTAGCCTAAATACCTCTAAATGTAACGCGTTCCGAACAGGGATTTTAGCTTCCCTACAGCCTTGCATTAATTCCTTGGCGGTGCCCCGCACTTCTGAAAACTCTGTATTTTACTATGCAAAGTGGGCGCGTTTAAAGAACGCTGCGACGAGGAGAGGAATCGAACCCCTAATGCGCAAGAAGACCTCGAAAATTCGAGGAATCTTGGCATTTCTAGGCACATGCACCCACTGTGCCACCCCGCCAAGATATACCTATAAAAATAATATATTTTATATAAGAATTTTAGCTTCTCGCAGCCTTATATTAATTTTTTAGTAATATCCTATACTTTTAAAAACTCTACTTTTTACTAGCAAAGTAGGCGTATTTAAAGAATACTTATAATAAAGAGAGGATTTAAATCTCTAATATATCAATAACGTTAAAAATTTAATAAATCTATATATTTCTAGTCACTTAGTTACTATACTACCCTACCCGCGTATACTATATAAACATATAGTATTAACTTTATTAATTTTCTTATTATATAACTAAATTAGTATTATAGGGTAGTAAAAGGGAAAAGGTTAATCTAAAAAGTTATCTTTTTTAAAAATTTATATAACATTAATTAATAAGCCTAAAAACACGTAAATAATGCCGTGTTAAAGAGAAAATTACTAAAAGCTTAATAAGTATTTTACGTACTACTTTTTATTTACGTGTAATATATTAAAATTACCTAAATAAGGTAATTATTTAAACCCCACTTTTAGGTTACTATAACTTTTTAGTTAGTAAATATGTTTAACTAAAATGTTAACTATGTCTTTTTAGGTTAAGTATAGATTACGTAATAAGTTTTTTAAGGTATATTAGTATTCTAATAATAAAATTATATTAATAATAAAAATTTAGCCTATACTTATATAATTACTACTTACGATATATTACTAATATTATAGTATATAATAATATCTTTTTAATTTTATAAATTTATACCCCTATTCATTTAATATAGCGTAATATTTAATATAACTTAAATTTTAAGTTAATATTTTTTAATTATAAATACTTTTATTCTATTAATTATTTTTACTGTAAAAGTACTTTTAATAATATTTATAATACTATATAATATATTAAAAATAATGTAATAATAATATAAATAATATAAATAAAGTTAAAAGGGAGAGACTTCCTAAAATAATTTAAAAAATAAAAAAAATTATTAATATAGACTTAATTAAAAGCTCTAAAAAAAATTAAAAGACTATAATTAGAAAATAGTTTAAATATTATAAAAAAAATTCTTACTTAACTATTATAAAAGAGAAGTGTTATAATATTAATATAAATATAAAAGACTTATAATTAATAAAGAAAACGTAAAAAAAATTATTAAAATAGGCTAATAAAAATATTAAAAATATTAAAAATAAATTATATTATCTAATAAGTTAGTACTATAAATAGGAGAGATTAGAAAGGAGTATTATATAAAAAGAAATAAAAATAGAGTTAAAAAAAACTAGCTATTAGCTAATAAAAAAGTAAACTATTTTAATATTTTAATATATTAATATATATTACTCTTTATATATATTTATATATTAATCGAATAAAAAGTGTAGCTGTAGTAGCTTAGGGCGACTAAAAGGGGTTTTAAAAAAGGAGGCGTATATATATATATTTATACTCTTTATATAATTTTACGTTATGGTTTTATTTTTTTAATATTAATTATATTAATTACTTATATAGTTATAATTTAATATTCTTAATTTAGAATACTATTTAATTAAATAATAAAGTAATTTAGTATATACTAAAATACCTTATCTATCTATTTCTTTTATTAGTAAAGACTATATAAAAAAAGTTCTTATATCTAAAGTTAAACTAAAGATAAAAAGGAGTAAGTAACTTTATAGATTTTTTAGATCTATTTTTAATATAATAATTATAAGCTTTATATTAACTCCCGAGCAGGAGTATAAAAGACTTATTTATTTTTTTATATTTTATTTTTATCGCGTTTTACCCCGCCTACTAATATTATAAACTAATAATATTATTATAGACTTATTATATAATTTAAAGCAACATTTTTTTATTTAATTTTATATAAATTTTTATATTACTCGTTAAATTTTTTACTAAAATAATAATACTATAAAAGCCTACTAAAGTAAGTTACGTATATACCTGGCTTACTTAGTAGTCTTATAGAATAAGAAAAACTATACCTACTATTATTAGCACCTACGCCGCTTATAAGTAAAAAAAAAAAAATACCTATTACTTAGTTAATAACGCCTACTAGTTAAGAATAAGAGCGTACTTAGTATTACCTGGCCTTATAGTAATATATTACTTAGTTAAGGGTATTTTAAATCCTAAATGCGTACTTTTAAACGCGTATTATCTTATTTACCTAGTCTTAACGTTATTTAAGACTTACTATAAGTTTTTTATACTATTTACTCTTTTTTACCTCTTATATACACTTTATAGTCTCTACTTAAGTAAAAAAACTCTTCTTTACGTATTAGTCCTTTTAGTAGTATACGCTAAGTACGTAACTAAATATATAAAAAATAATAGACTTTTACTCTTTAGTTTAGCTAGCAGCTATTTTAGATACTATCTTAATAAGTTATTTATAAAAAAATTTATTAATTACTAGAGTACTATAGACCGCTTTTAGAGCTAGAGTTGCATTATTATTATACTATTATTATATAATTTTATTAATAAAGGGTGCGTTTATAACAAAAATAATAGGTAATAGTTTTTTATTAATAGCTTAAGGTATAATAGCAGCAACAGTAACGGTATAAAAATAACTTAAAAAAAACTAAATAAATATTTAGCAGAACTTTAAGAAGCAGAAAATAATATAGTATAAAGTATAAAATAGATAGCTAGACTTGCTAGCTTAAAGGCTAAATATTATAAACTCTAAATATTAGCCTAATAACTCTATTAGTCCTAAAGTTCGTACGTCTAGTAATACCTAATTACTTTATATATAATTATAAATAGTAATTACTAATAACCTCTAAAATAATTATAAGTAGTTACTAATTTATAAATATAGATTAGAGTGTAAGTATTACTATATTTAGTAGGGTACTATAACCCTTACTAAAAGGAAGGAGTATAACTTTTAAGAGTTTAAAATTTACACTACTTATATATAGCCTTATTAGTATTATATAAGCTATTTAGTATTTATTAAGTTCTTATTATTACGTTGTATCGCGGCTTTATAAAGCTCGCGAAGTACGTTAATTAATAAGCTTTATATTAATATTAATTTATATTAGTAATTCTAATATAATAATACCCTTATTTAGCTATTCCTTTTTCGACCTAGCCTTACCTGACTTTTTCGACACATTAAGTATGAAGGCATGCACATACTCCTCCTTTTTTAAAACCCCTTTTGGTCGCCCCGAGCTACCACAGCCACACTATTTGTTCGATTAATATATAAATATATAAATATATATACCCTTATTTATATTATAATAGACGTTTTAAACTAGTTTAAGAATAATTAAAATATATTATTTTTTTAACTATCCTATAATACTAATTTAGTGTATATAAAAAATATATAGAACTATATAAAACTAGGCTAAATAAAAATAAAAAGGCTAATTTAGGTATAGAATTAAGTTTAGAAAGTATAGAAGCTATTAAAGAGCTATTTTTAAATCGTAAATTAAAAATCTATAAAAAGTTATTAATAATTATATTTTATTACTCCCTAGCTATTATAAAATACTTATAAAATCTTAGGTATACTATACTAAGTACTAGTAATATATTATTTACTAGTTTATTATTAAACTTTTAAACCTTTAACATTTATTAATAATTATATAATTAATATATAAATATAGAAAAATAATTTATACATTAATATAATACAGTATCTATTATTATATATATAAATATAGACCAATTTTACACGGTAAATATAAAGTTATATTAGTCTAAAGTAGAGTTCTAAAAACTTTCTATATTTACTATTTTTTTTTACTCCTAAACCTTTTAGTACGCAGCCCCTAATAAAGTAAATAGAATCTGCTAATTATTTTCTTTAAGGTGCTATTTTTTTTTATATTTTTTAGCTTACTAATTAAAAATCTAATTTATTTTAGAATAAGTAGCTTTCGTAATTACTCTTTTTGTTTAACCCTCCTGTTGTAAGGAAAAATTTTAACTTTTAAAGCTTAATAACTTCCTTAATATAAGGGCTATTTTATATAAAATTTAAGTTTATTTAAAGCCCTGATTTCGTTCTATAATATTAAGTAAAATTATAATTATAGCTTATATAACAAATAAGTTATTAAGCTATTAATAGTAAGTATTTTATTTAATATTTTTACTCTATAAATATAAGTAAAATATTATAATAAACTTTATACCTTTTTGAAATTACTTATTAGTATAAGGTATATTTTTATACAAAGTTATATAGTGTGTAGTCTAGTATTAGAACTATTATTTAAAATAAAACTAGCTAATAACTACTATTATAACCTATCGGTTACTTTTTATAACTTTATTTTTATATAAAATAGAGATTATATTTATTTCTATTACTTTTTACTCTATCTATATAGGTAGTATAGTATTTAATAATAGCTAATATTTATTTATAATTATAAATTCTTATTTATCTATAATAATAAATATAATACTAAATTTATCTATTTATATATCTAGTTTATATATATATAAATATATATATTAATCCCCCTAAAAACTTTTAAATATTAACTATTTTTAGTATTTTTTTATATTTTTATTACTTTACGGGCTCCGCGTTTAGAATATTATTTAAAACGTCTTTACCTTCACTACTAGTACTCCTAGTAATATTTTATATAATTATACTATATATCCTTAACTATATATCTTTATTATTAACTTAATATTAACGCTATTTTTTTTTTATAACTAGTGCAATACTATGCCTACTACTTTTTTTATTACTATTATTATTATCGCCGTCGCTATTACGTAGACTAGTACTACTAATTCTAGATTTTTAGACTTTATTACTTTTACTATTAATAGTATTATTATTTTATCTATTTTATTATTATGTATTTTATAACTATGTAGGATTTTTAAGTATTAATAAATACTAATATTAAAACAGTACTTAGTAATTATATTACTATATATATAAAATACTTAATAGTATTAAAGAAAACCTTTTATTATATACTATAAGATAGATATAATGTAATAGAAATACCTTATATATTTAAAGAAATTTTAAAATTAATTTAAATAAATACGGTATCTATTAAGAAAAGAAAAAAAAAAGTAAAAGTCTTAAAAAATTATTTCTTTTACATATTCGACTATACTATTATTAATTATAAGATAAAACAGAGATATATAAATAGTAGTAGTAATTTCTATTTATTTTTTTCCTAAACATAGTATCTATACTAGACTTTTTTAATTTAATATTTTTTTATAGAGGACGCTAAACGCGCTAATATAGTGCTAATTTTTTTTAATATAGCCTTACCTAACATTTTTAATATATTAAGTATAAAGGTATATATATACTCCTTTTTTAAAAAACTTCTTTTAGTTACTCTAAGCTACTATAGTTACACTACTTTATTTAATTAATATATAAATATTAGAATAAAGCTTTATATATAAATTAACTCTAAGTTTAAATTTTATTATAATATAATAACTATAATAAAGTTATCTTAATTTTTTTTATATTACTTTTATTATAAAAAATTAATATTTTATAAACCTATAACTTACTTATATCTATAATATAAGCGTATATAATCTATTAAGTTTAGAAAATTTTTAAAGAATTTCTAAGCTTTATAATAGTTCTTATACTAGACGGCCGATAACTGCTATTATAATTTATTAGTTACTCTTTTAACTTTATTTTTATATAATAAAATAGAGGTTATATTTATTCCTATTACTTTTTACTCCGTCTATACATATATACAGTTAGTATAGCGTTTAATAATAGTTAATAATATTTATTTATAATTACAAATTCTTTCTTACTTATAAAAATAATTATAATAACTAAATATACTTTATACGTCTACCTAGTCTACGCACCAAATACACCTATATAAGTAGGCCCCCCTTAAAACTTTTAAATATTAATTATTATATAAAAATACCCTAGACATTCTATTACTTTTATGCTTATAATATTTTTATTTTTACTACTAGTACGCCTAGTAGTATCTTATATAGTTATATTCTATACTCTAGACTATGTATCTCTATTATAAATTTAATATTAACGCGCTGTCCTTTTTCTATTTTTTATAGCTAGTATAGTATTACTATATTTACTTTTATTACTACCGCTTTCGTATAAGCTACTATAACTAATCCTAGATTTTAAAAGTCTATTACTTCTACTATTAATAGCGTTACGACTCTATCTATTTTATTATTATTTAGGATTTTTTACTATTAATAAATACTAATTTTATAAAACTAGTAGGTAATTACGTTACGTATAAAATACGTAGTAGGATTAAAAAGAATTTATTATATATTATTATCTAAATAAAATATAGTAGAAATAGTTTATATATTTAGCGTAGTTAGTGTATTAAAATTAATTTAAATAAGTACAGTATCCGCCGAGAAAAAAGTAAAAAGAATAAATAAATATTTAAAAAATAATATTTTAGTAAGTATCTTTTTTTTTATTTAATAAACATTTAGTTATACTATTATTAACTATATAAATAGAGAAAAGATATATAGGTAGTAATAGTAGCTACTACCTATATATATTTTTTTTAAAAAAAAATACAGTATCTATATTAGACTTTATTAACTTAATATTTTTTTAAGGAGTATACTAAGCGCGCTAGTATACTAGTATAAGACACTATACCTTTTTTAACTTAGCCTTATCTTACTTTTTTAATATACTAAGTATAAAGGTATATATATACTTCTTCTTTTTTAAAACCTCTTTTAGTCGCCCTAAACTACTATAGCTACACTATTTATTTAATTAGTATATAAATATATATATACTAGACTATATACTATATAACTTTATATAATTATATATTTTATACTAATAAGTTATCTCTAAAAGTTATAAAGTTTATTATAATATTTTCTTATAGTTACAGAATATATACGTTACGTAAAATACTTTTTATCTTTAGCTTAATTACTTATTTTTTATATAAGCTATAATTATAATTTTTAGTTAATATTATAGTGCTAAATTAGGTTATTAAATTATAAAGGCATGTATATACTCCTCCTTTTTTAAACCCCCTTTTAGTCGCCCTGAGCCACTATAGCCACACTATTTATTCGATTAGTATATAAATATAGGTTATTAAATAAACTTAAATTTTTTTTAAACATAGCTCTTATGTTAAGAAAGTTATTAAGCTTTAAAAGTTAAAATTTTTATTTACTAATAGGTAGGTAGCGTAGGCTACTTATCTGTATAAGCCACTCGTCTATAAGATACGTTATTTATTATAAAAAATAGGTAATTACTTATCTATATTAAATTTTAAATTTAAATAATAGTATAATAACTAGACTAGTATAAAAAACTAAATTTATAACTTAAAATAGTTACTACTAAAAGTATACTTAGCTATATATATATACTTAGAAAAGTTTTTTTAATTTACTATTTTTTATTCTTTTTAAAAAGTACTAAATTAAATAAAGTATAAGTATAGAGCTTATAAAACTATTTATTAATATATTATATTTTTAAATAAAGTAGTAGAAAAAATTGTAGAGTGGCGAATAGGTTAGGGTTATATAGACTACTTAGGATCGTATATAAGTAAAAATAAGTTAGGAATATTAAAGTCCCTTTTAATATATATTTATATACTAATTAAATAAATAGTGTAGCTATAGTAGCTTAGGGCGACTAAAAGGGATTTTAAAAAAGGAGGAGTATATATATATCTTTATACTCAATGTGTCGAATAAGAAGTCTTTTTTAAAAAGTATATATTAACTTTTTAAATATAATTAATATAATAATAATATAATAATAAAAGCTTTAGCGTATAAGCTAAAGTTAAATTATAAGTTATAAAAATAATACTTTTATTTACTAGATTCTATACAATTTACAATTTAAAGAGGAAATCTATTTAAATATTAAATTATATAGAATCTAGTATATAAAAGTATTATTTTTAATTTATATATATAAAATATAGCCTTATATTTATCTTATATAAAAATTTTATAGTTATTTCTATTATAATTAAAAAGATATTTAAGATGTTTTAAAAATATTTTAGTGTTCTTATAAAATGTAGTCCCAGCTTTATAACTCTAACCTAACCTTAACCCTGATCCATTTACTAGCGTAAGTATAATTTTACGTAAAGTATTTATTATTATTAAATAGTAAAATAATTATAAAAATAGAAATAAAAATATATATATATATATATATATATATAGTAAAATAGTTTTTATATACTCTTCTTTACTATTAATTCTAATTTATACCTTTAGGCTATATCTTTAATAATACTATTTTATTAAATTTATTAACTTTTACTAGTATAACTATCTTACGTATATACTATTGTTACTGCCTAGAGGGGTTAGAGGTAGGTTAGTAAAGTTAGTTTTAAGCCAAGCTAGTTTGGTTTCTTAAACGCTAAGCTAATTAGGCTAATAATAGACGCTAGGCTCGCTTCGCCCTTACTTCTATAATCGCACGTCATATAGATGGGATGCAGTTGTGTCCCAGCTATGAGCGAAAGGCCCGGGCGGAAACTACTCTAATACGGGAGCTCGCGGAAAAGGCGAGTCGCGATTCGACAAGCGTGAGGATACTTGCTATTACTACCCTTATATACCTCCCGTGTACGGTGATGACCGTGAGTCTTCTGTGAGAGGTTCAAATGAATGTCATGACAAGTAACAGAGCTTCTACTCGACGCAGTTTGTCAAACAGAACGAGAACGAAGGAAAATTCCGTATGATGTATGCAGGCAACGCGTGGCTCTTCTTTGCTGTTTCTGTCCCTCTTACATGCTTCACGATATTGGTTTGGTATGTGTCGGTATCTCTGATCAAGGTTCTACGGGTGCGTCGGTCGGAAGCCAATAGCTGCGGTCAGCAACCAGGCCAATGGTACGAAAGGCTACCAAGTTTGAAAAAGGAGGCCTCCGCTCTACCACACTAAGACGGTTATGGAAGCGACTGGTGGGAAGCAGAACAAAACGTGGTCCAAGAAATGTGGCACATGTATAAGTCATGGATTGTCAATAAGTTCTCGTCTAGTTTGCTACTATGTTTCTGACTAACAACGTGACAGCGCAACGACCCTGTACGCGTCTTCTGTCGCGTTTTCCTTCCGTCACAAGATGCTTTCATCCGCCGTACCATGCTACAAACAGAACCAGATATGCTCTACAGAAGCCTGCGCTTTCCAGCACGGACATACCTTAGCTGAGACATTGGCTGGCATTCCTCATCCTCACAGCATTTTTTCTTGGTTTTCTGCTTAGAACAACATGTCGGGGGTCATAGTCTGGGAGAAAGACTTTGGGCAAACGTTGTCAGACGACCAATTTTCCCTTTGTATCAAATCTGGAAAGTGGATCGACAGTGGACTAAACAGTGAAGGTGTCTTGAAGATCGAAATTGAACCCCAATACCACAACTTCCAAAAAAATGCCTGGCGACAATCGATATGCTCTGAAAGTCATAGCCGACAAGTATACCAAGAATCGCGAACGAAGATTCCTTACCGACTAAGTCAGAGTCGGAGCAACATTTCCAACTCGGATCGGCGTGACACTGGCTTCGAGCATGATGGAAAATATTACCTCGTCAGCGATATGACAACAAGCAACAACTTGCGAAATTACATATTCTATGAAGATCCTAAGGACGACCCACGTGAGAGAACGTATGCTCTTAAACCTATACGCCTTCTATGGCTGGCCGCAACTCTGCACTCGATCGCTGAAGGAGTACGTGGCATTTACGAACTGGGAAATGGATTAATAGGCTTCCATCATGGCATTAGGCTGGATAATGTTCTTGTATTTGAGCCCTGTGACCATAGCTTACGGATTGGGGTGCCGCCAAGGTAAGCCAACCTTCCAATATCGATGACGAGTCCTTTGGAGCCCCATGCTACGTAACCCCAGAGCAATGGACAGGTCCGACTGGGCTCCCGTACGGCATCTGGTCTCTCGCATGTGCTTTTGTAGAGATCATCATTTGGATCCGGGATGGAGCATCCGAACTACAGCGAGCGATACGACGATGAACGCAAAGAGACTACGCCCGACGAATTTGGTACGACGCGCAGCAAGGACTAGACTTTCTTTGCAGACGTCTTCCCAGCCGCACTACTCGGCGCTTTCGAGACGGTTGCACATCGAACGCGTGATTCCCCTAGACGGCCGGGTTTCACTTTGTCGGTACCGCGCGTGGCGAAGACGTGGAAGGTACCAATTGATCGGCGGGTGCGCCGTGTCGCAGCGCTCTTGGGCAGCTACGGAGCTTAGTGCGACGGAAAGGGGTATTACTGAGTAACGCGTTATAATGATAACCTACAGTGTCGGATAGAATGTGAATCGGAAAGTGTACACAAATGGCTAGCGGCATAACAGTGATTGGCAAATGAAGATATATGTATAGGATACGCGATGCGTCGGTTGGAATTAGGCACGATACTTAAGCAACCTCGGAGTTTCGTCCTTTCCTGCTTTCCGCGGGCATAATTGAATTTGACGGCCTCGCCTTGTCAAGTGGGTGTGCATAGCCGCAATGTATTTTGTTTGGCAACTTCGCGTATTGTAGTCCCCTGTGACGAAAAATGCCACCTGTCGAGTGTATGGGCATGGAAGGAAACAAACGGGCCGTAGCAGGAGCTGCCAGCCTGAAACCCCCGCATGCAAGCATGCGACGAGAGTGGTATGATATTACGTTCTCGAACTATACTTCAGTGTTAGATCCTAAGGTACCGTTGCCACTCAATGACATCCCCTCCGTCAGATGATGTGTTGATCCAATATTGAGCTTTAGTTGCTATATAGAAGCGTGGTGCTACTGAACTGCATGTAGATCTTAGGATGTGCTGCTGGGAATTGAAGATCCTCCGCGGACAATTAGTCGTCGTCTTGTACAGTGTTGAAATTATTAACCTCGAAACCGCTGTATCAGCGAGCACCACTAGTCCCCGTGAGATTTTCCGGCGGATTTGCGGGCGGAGTAGAGGTGTTGATGATGACCATGGCTGGCCAGTAAGCCCCCGGGGCCATAGCGTCCCACAAGCTTCTTGAATCAACCTTGACAGGTCGCGTCCAAAACCCAACCTGGCCTGCTGTAGCGATTGAGGTTTTTTCTTGCTTGTAGCAAAAAGGAAGTTGATAGACGCCGACCGTGAGGTCAAGGTGACGCTGCGGGTGCTCGGGATTGAAGTCTGGGCTGAAGTCTGGCATTTCTGGAAAAGATTTGGTATCGCGTCAAGATCTGGCTTGCATGCACCGGCCCCACTTCGCCGGAAGTTTAGATTTGTTTTACATAACACGGAAAATGCGGCCTAGCTGCACGGAAACGAGGCTGCCGTCCATTTCCAGATGCGAAAGCTACCTTTTCGTCCAGTCGATATCGTGAACATCAACTCTGCATCTGTTTAACACAAATCTCCGCTTTCTGCCGCACCGGTCATTCACAATACCACATTTCGGAGCTTCTTGTCCCGCAGTGGACCCACGGATTCTGTACATCTGTGAAGGTTTAGCGGTAGCAAACGGCTCGTGATGGGCGCGCTGTGGGTAGTGTACTCGACCCCACAAAGCCAGAAGCCCATGCGTCCACCTCTTGTACACTTCTCATGAAAGCACCTGCGTCATTCGGGTCGTCATGGTTCTCACAAAATGTCTGATATATAAGCCGAGCTCTCTGGTCGGATCAAATCAGAGCTGGTGATTCGTAACACTCCCACAGTGCGCCTCTTTTCTCCTCAATGGTTAAGTATCCGCGCGGGATAGTGGTCCAGAACGGAGACTCAGGCAGGCGCGCGGGATAAGGTTAAGCGGCTCACAGAGACAGCCAATACTGAGAGAGTGCCGACGACATGGTGGCTTTCGAGAAAATTCTCAGTGATCAGAGACCGTGAGCTGATCAGAACCGACCGTGTGGCCCAAGAAGCTTGCAGCAAAGCCGGGGTCCGCAGAAGTGGGGCGATTGGACCTGGTGCGTGGAACGCTTTGGCGAGGCTGCTGTGAAGTTCCAAGAGCGTCTACGCGGAGATGGCGTCAACAGCTATGGAGAGATGCCGTGAAGCGGAGATGAAGACGGCGACGGTGTCAAACAGTCCTGGAGAAAATACGAGATCAACACGCCACAAGGTCAAGAAATGCCCAGCACCAGCAAGATTCGACGAGCAATTAGCGGGTGTTTGGACGCCGCAAGCTAGTGTGGGAGTGTTGGTGCTGCAGAGCATACACGTGCAAAAGCTCGTAATCTGATTGGCCAGCCGCGACACCGCACCCACGGGCACGAACCAGAACGGCAGCATACCCAAGGCATCGCAACCTCGCCCACACGGGCACCCCGATTTACTCACCTCCCTCGTGCCCTGGCTTGCTTGCCCCCATTCGTTGGGACGCACGCAGACTGCGCCGCCAAGTGCGCCTCCTCCGGCTTTGCACCTCCCTTCGCGTCCAAGATATAAATCGCGCGGGTGCCCGTCAGGTCTCAGCTCCTTGGCTATCTTCTCTACGACTCTTGTCCCTCCTTGACACGTCTCGGCGTGTGGCATCAAGCCTCGCCAAAAGTCTTCGTTCGCCATGGCCAACGCCGCCGCCAACAAGACGTCCGGCGGCAACAACGCCTTCCACAACTTCAACAATGACTTCGCTCACATCGACGACCCCAACGAGCGCCGCCGTCTGGCACTGGCGGAGATCGACAAGGCTCCCTTTGGCTGGTATCACGTACGCGCCATCTTGGTAGCCGGCACGGGCTTCTTTACCGACAGCTACGACATCTTCTGTGTCTCGCTGCTCTGCATCATGTTGGGCATCGTCTACAAACACGACAACAAGGGCGTGCTGTTGACGCCCCAGGACACGGCCATCAAGCTGTCCACCTCGGCCGGTACCGTCGTTGGCCAGGTCGGCTTCGGCGCGCTCGCAGACATCGTCGGTCGCAAAAGGATGTACGGTCTCGAGCTGATCCTCATCATCGTGGCTACCCTGGCTCAGGCCCTCACAGGGCCTGGCCCAGGAACTTCGGTGGTTGGTCTCATCATTTTCTGGCGCGTACTGATGGGTATCGGTATGTTCTGGCCAAACCGACTCCATCACGCTTAACCCCCGAGCTAACTGCAACAGGTATCGGCGGCGACTACCCGCTCTCGAGCATCATCACTTCCGAGTTCGCTACCACCAAGTGGCGCGGTGCCATGATGGCAGCCGTCTTCTCCATGCAAGGTATGGGACAGCTTGGCGGTGCCCTGGTCATGCTTTGCTTGACTGCTGGCTTCAAGGACACCCTGATCAAAACTGCCGGTACCACCAGCCCAAAGACTACCCCGTATCAAAACTGCACTGGAGATTGTGCCGTTGCCGTGGACAAGATGTGGAGGGCTCTCATCGGTAAGTTTTTCAGCAAACCTATGTGCCTTCCAACTGACCATATCAGGACTTGGCATTGTCCCGGCTGCCATAGCTCTCTACTACCGCCTGACCATTCCCGAGACTCCCCGTTACACCTTCGATGTGGCTCGCGACATCGAAAAGGCAAATGCAGATACCGAAAAGTACCTCTCTGGCAAGCATGGCGAGGGCCATCCCGACGAAATTCAGGCTGTTGCCGCTCGTCGTGCTTCTGTCGAACGGCTCGAGGTCCCCAAGGCCTCGTGGACCGACTTCTTCAGATTCTACGGCAAGATTTGCAACGGCAAGATCCTCTTTGGTACTGCCATGTCCTGGCTACTTCTCGACGTTGCCTTCTATGGTCTTGGATTGAACACGTCCAACGTTCTTCAAGCCATTGGATACGGCGGTGGCACAACGGTATACAACCAGCTCTACAACCTTGCCGCCGGTAACGCAATTCTTACATGCGCCGGCGCGATTCCAGGCTATTGGCTTGCCGTGGCAACTATTGACACCGTTGGTCGCAAGCCCCTTCAGTTGGTTGGGTTCACCTTCCTCACCATCCTCTTCATCGTCTGGGGTTTCGCCTACCACAAGCTGAGCGGACACTCTATGCTTGCCATTTACGTCCTTATCCAGCTCTTCTTCAACTGGGGCCCCAACACTACGACCTTTATCGTTCCTGGCGAGTGCTTCCCCACGCGTTACCGCTCCACTTCTCATGGTATCTCTGCCGGCTCCGGAAAGATTGGATCCATCATTGCCCAGGCTGCCATCTCTCCTCTTCGCACCCGCGGTGCAGTTCCCGGTGGATCCAACCAGAACCCCTGGCTCAACCACGTCATGCAGATCTTCTCTGCATTCATGTTCTTCGGTATCCTCACCACCTTGCTTATCCCCGAGACCAAGCGCAGGACGCTCGAGGACCTTGCTATGGACTGGGACATGGGTGGCGAGAGCATCACTGGTGCGCCCGTGGCCTCCAAGACCGCGGACGCGGGCAGCGACGAGAACGAACACAAGGCTTCGTAGTGGAGAGTTGGATGTCAGTGGAGCGGAGCGCAGGCGTGGCTGCTTTTCCGGATACGAATTCGCTTAGGGGCCAGGCTTGGCTCGTTAATGCGTTAATGGCGCGCATACCCCTTTAGACCAGATTGTAATGTACCATATCATCTGTCGCTTCAATGTCAATAATATACAGTGCCAAGTCGAGTTTATGCTAGCTCGGTTCAAACCTATTTGGGTATCGGCGTTGCTTTGCTAGAAACGGTGGGGAAAAAAAATCTAATCCTCGCCTTATTGCGTTCTCAGGAGTCAAGACCGCGACGGAAACTGCAGCGTCGCGCGATTTACGCTATTCTTGGTCGGTTTATGCGATTCCTAGAGCATAGCACCGAAGGATCATGCTCTCAGCGGAGTTAGAATCTGTCCTTGTTCCAATATTTAAAGCCGTCAATAGGAATGAAACTGAGGACACAGAACTAAGTACCCCAACAAAACGGCGATTCGGACCTGACCAACCAGCAGCAAAGCAGAATCGAAACCTTATTCCAACCCCCAAAGACCCCTTCGAAATGACCATTGCACTCTCAACAACGCTTCGCCTATCCTATGCCGCTCAAGCCAACCTTCCAAGCCCCACCGGCGGCCTTCCAATCGGGGCCCCGCCGACGCCGCCCCCACTCTTCCCCTCGCACCGCTGCCACTGCACGTAGTACTTCTGCGTGAACTTTGCATCGACGGTGTCCACGGTGAGCAAGTTGAGCCCTGTGGCCGTCATGGGCACGATGCGCACCTCAGACTTGATGTTGAGCATGCCCCGCTCGCCGCAGGGCGACCACACGGTGGACCCGGCGTCGATGTCGTCGTGCTTGAGATAGTTGCCTTCCATGGGGCCTTTGAAGACGGTGGGCATGACAGTCTGCACACGCACATCAGCACGCACGGCGTTTCGGCACGGGTCTGCACGCCACACGTACCTGGTTCTGCTGCCCCGAGAAATAGTACGTGCTCTGCGCCGTGCCCGTGACGTCCTTCTCCAGGCTCGCGTACCCGCGGTAATCGGCGCCGAAGACGCTGCCACGCATCAGATGCACTGCGCTACTTTTTGAGGGAAATGCATCGGGCCCTACCTGTACTGGAAGCCGCTCGGGTACTTGAGCTTCACCTGCAGCTGGCAGAACTTGCGGCGCTCGGTGGCGGGGATGTTGGGGCCGGATTGGACGGTGTACTGGTCGAAGGAGAGCGTGATGGTCGTCTTGTCGTCGGAGAGGATGCCCTGGACGGTCTTGTCGGGGCAGCCCGTACCGCCGTAGGTCACGGCTGTGATTTCGACTTCGTGGCCGGAGGGCTTGTCTTGCGGGATTGGAGCAGGCGCAGGGGCGGCTGCGGCGAGGCTGGAGAGGAGGAGGGCCAGGGTGTACTTCATTTTGATAAAGATCCGTATTTCTATGGCAAAGAAGAAGATTTCGATTTTGCTCGCAGGCAGAAAGTGTTGAATCGGTGGTGGGTGCTTTCTGAAGGCGGGAACTTGCACCTCTTTATACTCTCTTCAGCGGCAGCTTATCCGCAGAGACCGCGAGGCAGACATGGAGGTGAGCACGGTTTGCTGCTCGAGACAGGGTCCTAGACTCTCCAGGCTCGTTTCCAGACCGCATCGAAATGGCTGTGATATTGCCTCAGAGTAGGTGGAGATGAAGGCATACTCGTAATTGATATCGACGGCTTGGCCCAGCTGATGTTGGGAAGATTATTTGGAATCCTGGCGTGAGAAAGTACCTAGAATAAGGTCGTAGTCCATCTTGAGGTGGAGCCAAAGTCACGATGACTTCCTATTTGGGCGATCCGCAATGGTACTAAATCGGGCTTCTCGGATGGAACACCATGCGGTGAGCCTTGCTTAATCTAAAGGGTCGTATCGATAACAAAAATATGTGTCTTACGTTGGACATCCAATATGCTGGGATGTGTACGTGTGCTTTGAAAGCAGTGGTATCGAACGAGGTGTAGTCAGTGATGCTTGTCGTTGACGTTTCCATGTTGTACAGCATATTGAAGCTATTCTTAGAAGCGCTTGAGTCTGTATTCCCAGCACCGGTTCCTTGGAAGCCGGTTTTCAAGTTTCAGGGATGCCTTTCTCGGAAATAGTCGGTAGCGAAGCGAGGAGAAAGTGCCATCTCCTCGTGTGCAATGTGGGCCACAAATCACATGTCCGCAGGTTCCGAATCGACAAATATACGAGGAGCGGAGTCAGCCCTGCACTGTGGACCGGAGTAATGTCGCGTCGTGAAGGTGTAATTTGATGAGCGGAGCGTTTGTTGGAGACGCATATTGCGGAGGCAAAATTGCCTAGGTACTATCCCTGATATTATTGTGCGGCTCAGTGCAGATCAGGGCAGTGGACCCCTTAGTTTGGTTCGACGTTGAACTTCGTAGCCACGTTCCGACCGACCGTTAATTCGATTTGTCAATATCATCGAGAGGATTCTAAGTGTGCGCGGTGTGGTTTGTTATTGAGATCGCAATCGCGTATATCATCCAATCTGGTAATGCATCCGATGACTGCAACTCGTAAGCTGGCAGCGACCGCACGCACCATGGCCTACTGCTGTGAGACGCACACATGATCTTGATTGTAGCATGAACGGCTCTGTGGGCATTCGCTGGCTTTATCGATGATTGTCGCTGCGAAAAGGTGGAACAGCAATAATGGGGTGTGACTTTCGATGAACAAGTGTATTTAGCAAGTGTGAAATAGGGACGGGAGGTATAACACATAGGCTAGAACATGGAGCCGAATACTAGCATTAAAAGGGTAAAAGCAGGACAGGAAGGCAATCCTTAGTAGTGAATGTGATGCCCCGGGACACCCATACCTGCACCCGATGTTATAGAAGAAGTAACGACTTACGGACGCTCTATATTATGTTCCTGCTTATGCGCTGTACACCTGGATAATGCAGAGATACGCCCTGGCCAGGAGAGGTGATGCATTCATTCCTAGCTTGCCGGATTGTCACCTCGCCTCGATATTGCCCGGGTGCAACGGTAGATCACAGAGCCACAATGGGGTCGTTTTAACGTTTAGGACTACAAATCGGGGCACTGTTGCGTCCGCTATTGTTTGTTGTAGGACAGACGGAGTGTTGAGGTGCAGGCTTCCGTCTAAAGGCGTGGATGTGATTAGGGGCTAGTCCGGTTTAGGATACACTAACCTACCTAGGTAAGTTGCAGTTCGCTGCTGGGAGACTGCTACAAAACAGATTTTAATTCGCCCTCTACTAATTATAGCGTATAGTACTTTTTATCTATATTTTAAACTTTAAGTTATTTTTTTTATCTTTATTACTATAAGTTTATTATTATATTTTATATACTTTATTATTATTTTTAATAAAAGATACCAACTAAATTTAAAATATATATATTTTTATCTCTTTTTTTTATATAATTTTTATTAAAAATTTAATAGTAAGTAGTTTTATATACTTATTTAATATTTATATAGTAAAACTTAGAAATATAAACTTTATAAAAAAAATAATTAAGTTATCGAAAAGTAATAAGTATGTCTAAATAATAATCTAGAGAAATAATTAAGTTATAATACTAGTATATTAATAAAAGCGTTAATAAAAAAGGGTATTAATAGTTTAATTAGTATACTATCTATATAGTATTTAAAGAGCTAAATTTTATATTTAGTATAAATTTACCTTTATTTAGATTTATAAATACTAAATAAGTTTATACTATAACTTATATATAAATTAGTTTACTTTTTACTTAAAAGAATCTTACTAAAAGTATTAACTATTATAAGTAATAACTAAAATAACTTTAAAAGTATAAAAAAAATAACTAAAAATTTTTTTAAATAAAAAGGCTAGGTAGCGTAGCTAAAAGGAGTAAATATAGTCGGCTAATAGGTATTAAGCGTAAATATGGGTGCCAAGAGTAAGCTCCGGGCGATAACGAACCTCTCCACCAAAACTATCTCATCCCCAACACTCAACGAGCCGCTGTCTCAAGTAACCTCCAGGAAGGATGGTGCAACTATCAGACCTTCCTACGGAGCTTCTACAGCGCATTGCCGGGTTCCTGAACCGCTCCTCTGCTCTCCGTCTTACTCGCGTAAACCACAAGCTGCACGATGCGTGCAACGTTCGACCTGTATTCAAAGACATCGCCCTGTATGCGCTCGACGGATTATCTGTTGTCCCAAAAATCGAATCACTTTCCTGGCCTGACGGCCTTGAAATTCTAAAGCATGCCTCTCTCCCCGACACCATTCGTGTGGCCTGCGCAGTTGAGCGAGCCGTTGAACGAGCCAACACGAGATACGCCTCCCCATGGATCGCAAAAGACGCGCAACTGAACGATATGGATGAGCTGGATGATACGGATGATCTGGATGCGATTCATCCAGACATCGAACAATGGCTGCCGCAGCTGCTTACTTGGCATTATCCTGCCTGCAAGTACTTGCAGGGCACGACACTGCTGCCGACACACTACCAGCTTGGTAAAAGGCTCGAAGCTCCAGGTCAAACGGAAAACAACAACGACAAAGCCAATTTCATCAACGTCGGGTTCTGTCTTGCCTATTTCGCACTCGAAAATTTGTCCGGAATGGAAGACGATGCTAGCGCCCCGTTCGAGACAGACGATCATATAGTGAAAATGTCGAGTGATTACATGCTATCCGCCTGCTGGGGAATAAACCCCCCGGAGCCAGGATCTCTCGCTACTAGCTTTGATCTGGTACAGGGGTCTGCCTGTATTGTTCCACTTCTCTTTGGCATCATGGGAGCCGGCTTTTTTCGTAGGATTCCTTTTCCCTTGCCTTCGAGGATGCGGTTTTCGTCTTTCATGGACATTCCATGGGTGTTCAGAGGAGATCCCGCGTCCTTTTCACGATGCCATATCGAAGCAATGACTGAACCCACTTTTCTGACAGGGACATGGATGGGTGTAAGTGGTGTATCTCAAGCGTCCTGCAATGAGTTTACTAATGCTTGTCCCTTGTTAGTATTACACAGACCAGCGGTTGTTGCGTTATCAACATTTTGCTATGATCGAGCAACCGATGACCGATATCCATATTGTTGCTGAGCCCACTTTGGATAGCAGCAACAATACGGACTTAAAGGGACGGATACTAGGCACTAACAGCTCTGGATCGGACGGAGTTGGATCCTTCACTTTGAGTGGGGACATCTACCGAGACGGTCGGATCGAATTTATCAAAAGGTATATTTCACTTGGATGGGACTGGCGATATAGTGGAGTCGTTGTCCCTTTTGGTATTGTGGGTCGTTGGACTGATTTCGATCGTAATTTTGGCGGCCACTTCTGGATCTGGAAGAGCGACTGGTGCGATACACAAGGGGCTTGAATCTCGGCGCTACCTCCACGTGCCAAACGGCTGTCTTTGTCAAGCGCGTTGAATTAGAGCACGAAAATGCGATGATAAGGCCTTGTTACGATTAGTGTTATCTTTTGCTCTTCGTGACGTTTGATTTTACTCGGATTAAAGAGTCAAGACATATCAAAGTTTTGTTGACCTGCTTCTTGTGGTTCACGAAAGGGCTTGAAGCGTGGGAAAGACGACAGCATGTCTAATTTCTGGGTATACTCTGGGAGCAGAAGGCGTTAAGCCAGCTTGGTCAGGATCGGTTGAATGAATTGGGCAAGGAAGAACACTGGGTCGAGCTTGTCCGCATAGTGAGAGCAGAGATGTTAATCATCGACCCAACCCACTGATGTACCGCGGCTGACCTAGTGATTCTCCTGAAGAAGTTTGGCTTGCCCCGGCATACACAGAAGTAGAATGGGAGTCCGATCCAGCCTAGTTCTGTCTCATATCATGTTATGTAATATAGAATCCTCAATCTTGTCTTCCAATGTCTTGATCGCATCATTATCTCTCGTGCCTCGTGAGGATCGACTGCTATCACCACCCCTCCAACTCCTCGGCTTTCGTTTCGATAGGCGGCGGCATTGCAGGCATCCCATTCTTTAGCGCGCTTACCATCGGATCTCTCGCCAGCAACGCCTCAATTTCTTCTTCTGTATCTACTTTATTTTTCACCCTCGTATATGCCATCCGACTCGGCTTGTCTATCACCGTCATGAACTTTTGTCTTCGCGCGTCTGACCAAGATGACAGGAGCCTATCAGTATCGGAGGCTTTCTGCGTGAGCACGCGAATGAGCACCTCAGCGAGGGAAGATGCGTCTGCGACTCCGGAGGCGAGACCGAGGCCGGCGTAAGGATTGGTTACTGTCATCGTTGTTAGCTCAGATCGCTCATCGCGTAACCGAACAGACTGGAATGGGGGCCTACGGTGCGCAGCATCACCACACAGCCCTACTCTCCCCGTCCAAAACTGATCCACACACAGCTGCTGCGCTTTATACGGGGCGATTCTCTTCACCTCAAATCCACTCTCCCCGCCATCCGGCAGCATTTTCCGTATCTTATCCTCCGCGGTCCTCCTCACCTCCTCTTCTGGAATTTCGTTCGGGACCCCGTAGCTCACTCTCCATAGACCATCGTTCGTTATCCGCCCAATAAGTCCGTAGTTCTCGGGATCAATTACAAAATTCGCATCGAAGAACCCATGCGCATGGAAATCGTATACAATATCCGTCGCAACCAACTGATTCGAGAGCGTCTCCCCTTCAAAAGCCAGCCCGAGGGTTTTCCTCACCGTCGACTTCGCCCCATCCGCACCAACGAGATATTCCGCTTCAATCACCTGTTCTTTGCCATCCGAAGCCTGTGTACGGACTTTTACTTGATCTTTTTTCTGTGAGAAACCGACAACGCGCGAGCCTAGCCGTACTTCGGATTTACCGCACTCGCCAATCTTCCACATCAGGATCTCCTGGAACTTTCCCTGCAGGAGTAGCAGTTGCGCTTTCTCGCCTTGCATGAACTTCTTCCCTGCGATGACCTTGGAGCCGGTGGCGGCACTGGTCCGGAAGCACAGGCCGGAGGAGAAACTGCCTGCTGCGGACAGATCTGGCATCAGGCCGGCGCGTGCGAAGAGGGGGAAGATGAGGGGTTGGTGGGCCATGGCGCGGGTCGAGGCTGGGTCGGGGTGTTCTGATTCAACAACCTGGGTGGTCAGCAAGGAAGGTCAAAAGGGAGGGGGGCACTTGCAATTATGCGGTTGGGGATGCTGGATTGGACGAGGAGGAGGCCGAGGAAGAGGCCGACACAGCCGCCGCCTGCGATTACGATGGGGCGGGGTGACGTCAAAGTGCTATTGTGTTGCGTGTTCCCGTCCGCTGCTGCCATGTTGTCGGCTTGGACAAATTTGTGTCGAGGCGCATTGGACGTGGGCGTTGCGTATATATAGCAATCTAGCTTTCAGAGTCAACAAACGGTCGGGTTGCCACCCTGCATTCAGTTAGCGGCCGCATCCGCGTTCCGACGTTGTGCTCGCGTTCAACTGGCCCAATCGAATCATCGCGGCGGTTGTACATTTTTCGTGTACCTGAAGTGTTGTTGTCATGGAACCCGCATGCTTCGAGGAGCGGGATGCGGAGAACCGAGTCATGTCCGTCCCATGAGCCGGTGCCACAACAACGAGTGGGAAAGCTTATTTGGATGTTTGGAAGGTAACACTTTGCGAAACGTAGGAGAATGGCCAGGATACCATCTGGATTGTATGTCCGCTGGTATTTCCGTCTACGATGATCTGCCGTACGCTTCACCTGATAGATCCATCCCCGCAACAGTGTCGCCGCGGTCCCAACGGTCTACCTACGGGCGGAAATCCAGACTCATCCTCCTCAAGCCATCACCGGTTGTATCCCACCTCCATCAGCTCGTCCAAGTCCACTGAAGAGTTAGCAGGGCGCACCGGACTCACTATTGCATACGTACTCCAGAATTCGTACCCCTCATCGAGAAGCACTGTCGCATACTCGGAGAGGTCATCCTCAGGGTCGTAACTCCATCCCGGGTGTCTCATGGTAAGGATGACGACGGTGGGCCCGCGGAGCACCCGGCGCACCAAGTGCCAACGGAGGTTAGGCGGCAAGCCGTGAGCGATCTCGGAAAGGACATGGCCGCTGTCGAGCCGCAGGAAGCGCAAAGGAAGGAGAGGCCGTATGCGACCGTCGCGAGGGCTCGACTTGAGGACGATATGGCGACCATGAGCGAGCAGGCCCATTACCCCGAGGAGCGCAAGGAGAGGACTGGCCACGGAGAAGATGCCGGACGCACCGGAGGAGCTGTCGAGGAGGGTCGTGATGGCCAGCGGAGTGAGGCTGCAAAGCAGCGCGGAGAGCAAGAAGACGCCGAATATGGTCGGTAAGTGCAAGAGAGGAGCACAAAGGGCACGAGGATGGTGCAAGAAGGTGGTAATAGGTGAAGCACTTAGGGAAGCAAGAACACCCTGCCAAGCGCGCCAAAAATTACAACATCAGGGCAGTATCGTGAGCTGCGCTAAGCGAAAGCACATACGGCCTTGTAAGCCCACCTAGAACATACTGCTGCCTGCCCTTCACAGCGAGATTGATCCATTATGTGCATTCCTTTCGTAAACGGCTGGCGGGTGCTACATTTAGCTTCTGCAATATAAATTATCTTTCCTTACCTTTAAAAGAGAAGCCTGTGCCATACCTTTCCTATAAATAAAAAAATTCCTAAGTCTTAAAAGAAAGGCAAAAAGAAAGCTCAATCGGTTATACCACTGCTCTCCGCTATTAGCTAACTTACCAGGCGAATAGGTCTTTACCACACCGCTACGTTCCGTGCATGCGCCCTATATTTTTGGTGTTCACTAGTTAGCATCTGTTCAATCAGGCGCTATGGACGTACGTATTGTGAAAGAAATCCCATGGCTCCTTGGCAGCCGGCATCCGGAAGTCCTGGAAGTCCTGGACGCTGTGTGCTGTGAAGTTAGACTGTTAGTGCTGAAGATAGTGCCGAAGAGGCAAGACCTGGGATCGAACTGTTAGCGTTGGTTGAATAGAAAAGTTGGTGGATGTTGAGTCGAGGAGCAGGCGATAACCGATTGAGCCATCAATGCCGAAGCATTGGAATTTTGGTGCCAGGAAGTCGACTCGAGCAGTTTATATAGCTGTAGGGTTTGTAGATACCTTGCTTCAGCGAATTTTAGTGTTGTTATTGTGTGGCCGTGAGAGAGCAGGTGCGCTTGTGGAAGCTGGGGTGCCAGGCAACGGTGAGAGCAGAGGGCAGGTACGGCGTCACAACTTTGCGGGGCTGGAGATAGTACATCCAGTCCACAACCTTCTGCAGGCACTGTATGAGACAGAAAATTGACGTGCCTGCCGAGACAAGCATCCAGCCAGCGCAGGTCCGTTGTCTAACATCGTTCGGCCGCAAAGCCAAAAATGGTAGCAAGCCCAATTCGAACCGGATGGCATCAACAGCTCAATAACGGTTACGCTGGAAGCTAATGCCCCTTTATTAAGCTGACTCCGATATGAGAGAAGTTTGCCTACGATTCGGGCGACGGTAATACTGCGTGTCGTCGCGCATGTCCATGTGGAAAACCAGGCCTTGGCATCATCCCTAGAACACTAGCGCGGTCAATGAACACCACATACCATTATATATAACTGTAATGTGTTTCAAGGATGTGCACGAGTCGGCGTATCGGCTGGTGAT
Organism: Pleoardoris graminearum; assembly: GCA_030770415.1. NCBI lineage: Eukaryota > Fungi > Ascomycota > Dothideomycetes > Pleosporales > Didymosphaeriaceae > Pleoardoris > Pleoardoris graminearum. Next base: position 236,410 of record JASEKS010000128.1, read on the forward strand.
GTACGTTGATGCTCTTGTCGTCGCCATTATCTGCGTGAGGTCTCTGGAGCCCCCGGCTTGTTCCTTCAGCTCTTTTGTCGAGTGCTTCGTTTCTATGCCAAACAATAGCACCGGTATTCGAATATAAGGGAATACGCCGTGAAAAAGAACCGCTCTAGAGAAAATGCACACTTGTATGGTCCTCTAGACTCGTCAAACCGACTAGCGTTGCCGCTTCATATGCAGGTGCTTTTCAGGGCATCCTTTCACCACGGTCGGATGCATATAGCTCTTGTCTCTTCCCAAGGTGTGGTTCCTGGGCTCGACGGAACGGCATTGACAAGTCGACCCCTCGAGACAGGGCTTTATACATACTCGAACGCAAATTCTTGCGCTGGGTCCAGAACGGCGAGCCAGAAGCCTCATAAACCACGCTCTTTCTGACCATAATATCACGATAGGAGAAGCTGCTTAGACGTCCGCAATATTTCCAGGGATTTGTAAACGCATCATTCCAGCATTTCCGAATCCTTGCAGGCGATGCTGGGCGCCTTGGCATCGTGTGCCGTCTCTGGAAGACATCTCTTACGTGGCCAGCGAAACCAAGGGTGCCCGCGCCTAAGCTTCTTCTCCCCACACCAACACGATGCTTTCTAGCAACGTCGCAGGCTCATCCGGATGACGGGGATGCAAGTGCCGCATCGCCGCACGACGCTTGACGTTCGGAAGGATGGCGCCACGCTATTCCCAACCCGACCGGAAGCTATGACAGCGGCCGGGAGGCGCTTTGGTTGGACCGTTGGCGGCATCCTCCATCATCACCACCATGAGCGATTGACTGATGCAAGCGCCTCTCATGGCTCCATCTCGGGGGCTTCTACGCCTGCCTCGTCGGCCTTTCTTCCTGGACTCGAATGCACACTCGAGAAGCATGTCCCTCGCCCGTCGCGCCTACACGTCCTTTGCAGCGCAGCTCGCCGATCCCGCAAACCGAGTGCAGAGCTACATCTCCCGCAGCAGAGACCCCTTCGTGAACCTGTCTATCGAGGACTACATCCTGCGGGCCTCTCCGCCAGACTCGACGGTGCTCTTTCTCTACATGAATCGGCCCTGCGTCGTCATCGGCAGAAACCAGAATCCGTGGTCAGAGGTCAACTTGGGCATATTGCAAGCAGCGAACCGGCACGGCAGGACGGCCAAATTCACCGAGCCCCCTGCCATCGGCGATGTACATCTTGTGCGCAGGCGGTCTGGCGGCGGCGCTGTCTTCCACGACGAAGGCAACCTCAATTGGAGCATTACATGCCCGCGCGCCGCGTTCACAAGGGACAAGCACGCCGAGATGGTCGTCCGCGCCCTGCGCAGCTTTGGCGTCGAGCGCGCGAGAGTCAATGAGCGGCATGACATCGTGCTGGATCAGGGACATCAGAGACGCGCGTCTGATCCTCAAGACACCCATCGGACTGCATACACGGTCGACGAAGGGGGGCCTCGGCCGCTGAAGGTTTCGGGCTCGGCATACAAGCTGACACGAGCGCGAGCTTTGCATCATGCGACGACTCTCCTGGCATCTCCGAACCTGCACATCATCCCGCAATACCTGCATTCTCCCGCGCGGAACTTCATACAGGCCAGGGGCGTCGAGAGCGTCAGTTCGCCGGTTGCCAATATCGGCTTGGATGTTGGCGAGTTCCAGAAGCGCCTCCAGGAAGAGTTTGCAGACATGTACGCCCACCAGGGGAAGCGACCCATCGTGGAGGTGGTAGGGGATGACCACCTGAGGATACCCGAGATACGGAAGGGCTACGAAGAGCTCAAGGTGTGTCTCTCTTCATGTGCACGAGAGTGATGCTGACGTGCGTAGACTGATGACTGGATGTGGTCGCAGACACCACAATTCACACTTCTCCTGGAAGCTCCCACTGGTACCAATATTGAGGTCAACGTACACCACGGCGTGATCAAGAACCTCGAGATGAAAGGCGACCAAGTTTCGGACGACATCCTTGAGGAGCTACGAGCTGCTCTGGTCGGCCAAAAACTGCAACACATTGGCGGTTGGGCCCAATTCCTGCAAAGTCGCATCGAGCCGTGGCATAGCGATTATAACATCATCGCAGACCGCTTGGATAGGCTCCTTCCGGTACCGCATTTTGGGCAGCCTTGAGTGTGTAGCGCTGACCCCTATGCGAAGCAATGAAAAGAGATATCTGTCCGGCATAGCTTGGAAGTAATACCAGTTTCACCAAAGCCTGGAACGAAGAATAGCGTCTAAGATCCTCGACCTGCTCGAATGCTCTTGCATGTTGCGCTTTTGTCAACATTCGGGATGTAGCCGGTGCTCAGCCAAGGGGCATTCGCTGTTTGAAGCTCAGGTCGGTTCATGAAGCATCATACAACAGATTCATGGCGGCTACTAAGCCACCATGCAATTGCAGTCTTGTCATCCAGGATTGTTGAACGACTCATCCCATGTACTACTAGTCGATGGACAGGAAGACGCAATAGATACCCGTTTATACTCTTCGACTAGGAGACACCTTCTGCCGGCCAAGCGACGGCCGAAGCGCTGTCCTGGTGTGCTTAGCATCCATTCGTATCAGGCGTGGTACACAACGATGTTTTTCGGTTCGATGATTCGAGGATGGCGAGTCGTATTGAAGAACATCGCAGACGAAGGCAAATTGCGACAGGATCCCACCTTAGTCGCAGGCCTCAATTCATCGGGGGTATGCCTCATAACGAAAGGCTCTCTTTGACGCCTTGCCAAAACCTTCGGCTGTCCTCCCCTCAAGGTTTGGTCATTGTAAGACTAGTTGTCGTGCGTCTCCACGCGACTGCTTCGGTTCTACTACCAGTATTGGTATCGGAAACACTGAGCCTCAATGATGGATGCGGTATCTGTCGAACATCCTTTCCCTGCTGTGCAGGCAGTCTTCCGTCTCCGAGGATACTTGTGTCTCCTGGCGCGTATTCGAAGAGCAACTTTCCGGTTCGCATACTTCAGGACGATCGGTCCAGTTGTTGCCGCTGTACGTGCCTTGTCTAAATCATACTTGGCCGATAGGTGCGCATGGTGACCTCAGCTATGGCCGTTCCTACCAGTGCCCCCGTCATGGCGGCGGCTGTCTTCATGTAGCGAAACATTGTGTGCGTGCGTGCGCAATACACCCTGGTACTGGTACGAAGAGGGGAGCGCTGTCGTCAACGCGCTTCCTCCTTTCCCTTCGAATGAGGCAGAAGCTAGCATTGCTGCGCGATGATGCTGGTCAAATGCATCAATCCTTCCTTGTTGAGCTTGTGTAGCGGTTAAATGTCCGTACGTTTCGACCGCTGGGACGGAATCGTCGCGCGGATGGCGACCTCGACGCTCCAGCATCGCATCGCATTCCATCGCAATATGATCAAAATGCGTTATACTACTGCGAATGCGCCATGGATGCTGGTATTCTCTTGTTTCTTGCGCTCAATGGGAGACTGGGAGACTGAAGCTTTACCTCTAAAGCAAAACCATATGCGGTGGCGAAGCCTTCCTTTTTATCCTCGTCGGCCGTCTCCAGTGGAGCTCCCATCGTACTTCAGGTGTTGTGTCAACTTCTACCGCGGGCTTTACCTCTTTACCTCGTCCTCAGCGCATGCTAATGTATATCGGCGACAAGCTCGCAGGCGCCTTGGAAGCATATGGGTGGGTCACGGCCACCAACAACGGAGCGTGTATACCTCCTTATCGAGCTAAGGCGAAGCAAACGGGTTAACGCTCATTGGGTTTGTGTGTCCCGTATCTAGAGTATGGTGAGGTGCGGCGCACATATCGTATACGGCCGGTATCCGATGCCTGCGTAATGAGTATGGACCCCTGACTTCCATGTCGCTATCGTGCCTCGGGTATTGTACAAGATTCTCGATATCGCGTGCGCGCGCCGAGTTGGTGGTAATCATCTTAGACCTGGGTGGACGTCATCCTGCCGCTGGGAGTGCAGGCAAGCGAGCAGGCGTGCTGAAAATTGCCCGGAAGGAGCGTCGGCGATCTGACCAAGTTTCAAAGGTGGCGTCGATGAATTGAAAGGTGTGGTCGCAAGGCCTGCATTCGCACCTGCCGCGGAGATGTCAGTCACGCGTGCCCCGGGTCGAGCTGAGGCAATGCCAACAGGCACGTTCAATATGCTTCTGCTGTTTCTGAGAGCCATCATCAAATATCCCCGCCTTGAACTGTCCGCCGCCCGAAGGGTGAGGGTGTAAGACACCCAATGACCAGCGAGGACACAAGGGAATATGCGCATTCGCGGCGTTCACCCCGTGACCGAAGATACATACCCTGGAAGTCGATGCGTATAGGAGTAGGATGAGGAGGAGATACTCTCAATCGTCGCTATGCACCGTATAAGTCGAGGTCGGCTTCCCTCTGGTCGAGAGTATGCTCGCTGTCCGGAGACGCTGTCAGAGAGGATGCGGGGCCTCGTCTCTTCGCTGACAGCAGCATCGGGCAGTTGAACGCGTCGAGAGTCCCTATGTAACAGTTAAAGTGCTGGCAGAGCTCGCTATGTGCATGAGCAACCCGGGGTGTAAGAAAGAGGAGCCCATTCGGCGGCGAGTACATTGGGAAGGAGGGGCTCGCGAATGCGGAGCAACCAACGTAGCTGCAGATGGTGGGCATCATCACCTACGGCGAGCGCATATGATCGCGGCGCTCCTCCTAGCTCCTCTCTGCACGCGGAAGAAGTTGGAGCAACCTCTGCTCCATCTTCGTTATGGGAGCGTCATTGATAGGAGGGCAACGTACCTTTGACCATCCCCGGGCATCTCCTCCATCACGTGTTGCGTCCGGCACTTGTGGTACATGCGTAAGGGCATGAGCATGGGACTGCCTTGCACATAGTACCAGAGTGAGGAACAGGGCGAGTGGTCGATTGGTTGAGTTGCATCGTGGTATTGGCGGGTAGGCGGCAATAGTCTTGGTCGTGTGCTGCATTTCATACAACATTGGAAGGCCTGCAAAGCAGACTAGCGCGACTACAGCAAGAAGACACACAAACCACCCTACCCTGCTCCCTTTTCTTTGCCCCAAACCCACAACACCTCTCTGCGTCAACCTCAACGACAGTCGAACAACGGCCTCTAGACAGGAGCACACGAACCCACGCTGCCCCCTCCACACCGCGCCCGAACCCATAACTCTTTTCTTTCCTGTATCGGCTTTGAACATCCACAGGCTGGTCAAGATGCCGAACCACAAGCCCCCAAACCCGCTGTCTCCGTTCATGGAGACACTCCTAGACGAGCAAACCTTCGACCCGAACCACCCATTGGCTGAACCAGCATACGATACGCGTGACCGGATCCTCGACTGGATAGACGGTATCTCAGCTGAACTGGAGGGCAATGCTTCGCCCAGCTTAGCCGCCGCTAACTCAGGAAGCATGCAGACGCCGTCGACTAGTGACCCATCGTCCAGTAGCAGCTTCGTCCCATTCGAGCTTCCTTCACAGCGCCGCGACGTGTCCCGAGACATGAGTGTCGGCGTGGACGACAGGACTTCATACACCGACTCCGAAAGCTCGTCCCTGGCAGTCCTCGCAGCGGACCTAATATTATCCCGATCCAAGCGCGAAGATGAAAAGGAGCTAGCAGCACGGTCTGATATACTCCGTGACGACACGGGCGACAATGTTGGCAATTCTTCTGCGGACGCCGGCCGAGATCACAGAGACACTCTCGCAAGCCGCAGTCTCGATGACCCTTCGCAAGCGGGGTTCCCCAGCAACGCCTTTGCCGTACCGCCGCCCACTCGACAAGCAAAGCCTGTTGCCAATGCTCGCATCCGCTCAGCCGCCGATGCTAGGGATAGGTTGCACGCCCGGCGGAACATCGAGAAGCGTCCACACAACTACGTCGACTACGTCTCCGCACTCCGCCAGAAATCGTGCTCAGAGCTCGCATACCTACCGCCGAAGCTCAAACTTCCTAAAGATCGACGCGAGCTACGTCGCCAGGATCACCAAGCTCCTCGTCCAGGTCAGCTCACAGACGCAGCCGAAGTCACGCCGGTAGTGTATCTGGCTCCCACAACATTCTCGCGCAGCGCAAGCGTCCTGCGCAACGATCCGTTCGTCGCCGCTCCTACTCCACCGCCATTTTTTGCCCAGCAAACAGAGATCTCCAATGCCATCATGGATTTGCAAGGTTCTCGCTCTCGCCCTGTAACGGCTCGCCAACAAGATGCAGGCTACTACACCTTGAAGCGCATGGCCATCTTCAAAGAGATGGCCGCCATTAATGCGAAGAAAGAGGGAGTTCTTCGGCGGGAGCAAGACCTGCTTGAAGGTTGCCAAGGCATAGGGTCCGGAAAATACGCGGCGTACGTGAAGGAGTTGACCGAGTTGCAACTTGCAACGCTCAATCGGCGGGTGCAGGGTCTTGAGTAATTGCTTGAGCCGCCTGCCTCTCTAGTGTTAGGGGTCGCCTGGGCCCTTGAGTGTCGCCGGCATGTGCAGATGCAACCTATTTACAGACGGCTTCACGCGCCATGTGCGCAACTACGAGCACTACTCGTTCGCAGGGAGCTAGCTGCACAATATCGGAGAGGCAGACAGAGGTTTCGATGATGAATTCGGCTTGTGAGGTGTCTGAACCGGCTCTTCGATTTTTCGAAGGCACTTGCAGGCTCTCGGAGCAGTCATCAAGTTAGTATCGGATACCAGCAAAGCAATGAACTTTCAAAAATACCCAGACCTCAGAATGTAGTGCAAAATGATGACCTAATTCTACCGAAGTGGCGGGTGGGCTTGGCAAACGGCGTGGGGTCTGCCTTTCGTTTCAGCCTTCTCCACAGCCTGCTCGCCAACCATCTGAACGCCCCCCAGCCCCGACAGCGCCCCGTTCGTCTTTGCAACTGGTCCGCTCATAGTAGGCCCGATTCTCGAAAAAGTAACCATGTGTGTGGTACAGCGGCGGAGGCCCGCAGTCTCGCTCGAGCACGCGGAAGCGATTGCGTCGGCAGTGCATTCCAGTCGCCCACACGTCATCCCACTGGCTCGGTGTTTAAGTTTTGAAACGAAACGCGGCCGCCAAACAAGTGCAATGTTTCAGGTGAACATGCACGCTTACCCTTACCTCGAGAGAGGCTTCGGCCTCAGCCGCAAGAACCCTTTGCGCGATCGGGATAGGTTGTTAATCATCAGGCGCCTTTTCCTCCCTGAGGCAACAAAAAGCACTGCCTTGTTCCCCTTTTCTTCGCCCTAATTATCTGCCTGTATTCTTCCGTATTCTGTTTAACTAATGGAGCGCCACCCTTCCGGTGCGTGTTCGCCTTTTGTGCTTGGAGGAGAACCGACTGGGAACGAAGAGATGAAGATCGAGACGAGGCCTGGCCCGTACTTTGAAGCGCAACAACAGCAATACATTTCGCATGATCAGTCGTCCTATGACAATCAGAACGCTTATGGTGAGTAGGCGCCATCATCGCAGCCTTCAGGTCGGGTCGGCATGGGAGATACTGACCTAATCGCAGCACTACCGTTCGGGTTCTCCGTAAACTACCCGACGGTACGCTCTCAGAATCAGTCGCAAAGTTTCCACCAACGACAACAGTCTGCATCCGCTCAATCAAATCACTCCTCGGTTCACCGGTCTTCGAACAGTAGCGTTTTCTCATCATGGGCAACTCGCAGCTCAGTTGCGTCTACGAATACTACTTGGTCGCAATTCTCCGATTTCCCGCAAGAGCAATACATTGCACAAGCAGAGGGCATATTGAACGAGTCTCCCGTCTCGCCGCCGCCACCACTGGAGACTACCCTATCAAGGCCAGCGAAGCCCACTCACCAACGGCAACACTCGCAAGAGAGTGAGCCTTTCTTGACTTGCGTTTCGCGCCCCAAACGGAGCCGACGTTCCGCCAAAGAGCCTAGATACTGGTGTACTGCGTGTGGAGAAGGCTTCCGGGAAAAGTACGACTGGAAGCGACATGAGGAGACGTACCAAGAACGTAGGGAATCGTTCGAGTGCGAATTATGTTTAAATGTCTACTTTCTCGACAAAGACTTTATTCACCACCATCGAGGAAGCCACCGGTGCCAAGTCTGTGTGCCTAAAAAACATGTTGAACTGGCAAGGAAGAAGCGCATGACAAGGACAGGATGGGGGTGTGGATTTTGCATCCACTTCAGTACAAATTGGACGGAGAGATGCAACCATATAAGCGAGCATTTTGAGAAAGACCGACGCACCATGGCAGATTGGATGCATTCACGGGTGATATGGTCTTTACTGCAGCGACCAGGAATATTAGAGGAGTGGTGCCTCCTACTTGAGAGCAAGCAGCGAACGCAGAACCCATTCTCCTGGAAGCAGTCGACCACGGGCCGATCCGAAGGATACCCAGACACAAATGCACATCCGCAACTACAGGACTTACTCGAGTTCTACACGTTTCCTCAGAACGCCGCCGCCATTGTAAGGCTAGCTTTTGAAACAGGCCTCCGCATGAAGGAACTCCCCAGTGCGCCACCGCCTGTCCCCGAGAAGGACTATTACCCGTCACAGTCATCTCAGCAGACATTGCGTCCAAATCAACATACGGTCCCATACCCTGCGCCCGCTCACGACTCCATGGACATGCCAGCCTGGAATACTTTCCTAGGCACCATTCCCGAAGATCCCTGTCAGCCGACCAACGTAGTGACCCTCGACTGCGACACATTGGACGCCGCTTTCAACAATAACGACTACGACCATTCTGGGCAATACTAAAATTTGCCTTCTACAATGTTTTTGTAATCATGACAAGACGAAATGCGCACTGCGTGCGCGGCCACGCCTGGAGCGTGTCCACGAAGAGGACGTAATGTAATGCCCAGGAGGCAAACGCAAGGTTGACTGGCCCCTCACTGTACTACTATATATCCAAGATCGCCACGGGCCACATAGACGTCCGATGCAATGTTCACCTGCATTCTCAACATTTCAAAATTTCTTTTTCCTGTCGTGTGTCCGGCGTGCCTAGGAATCTCACCGTGGTACAAGCAAAGCGGACTGACCGGTCTAGCGGGATTATTCTAGATTGGGAAGCGACTAAGCTAGATCGAGAGGAAGCTTCACCTGAAACATTAGCTGCATATCTTCACGATCTGATCTTGCGTGGCGGATATACAGGGCACGAGGGCTTTTCTTTGTTCGATGAGTTGGGCGTGGCCCGAGATTGGTGGTGAGATGCGTACGTGGCAGCTTCAGGTGAATATGCAGGCGAGGGATGGTGGAAGGAGTAAGGAGGTATAAGAGGCACCGTTGCTCGATCTTTTTCTGTTGCCGCGAGCACAAGTCACTTGTTCAGCAGAGCGAGATTCGCATTACAATATTCCTTCACCTCGAGCCGACGATCCTGTCTCCATTCAGACACCTCGAAACCGATTGCCATGTCGGAACTCAAGGTACGGGTGGTTAGGCTAGAATCGGAACTCTAACTAACATAAAGTTCGTGAACACAGCGCCGAGACCTGCCATGTCGCCCTGGGTCGAATGAGAATTTAAGCATTCGCATCAGCTATAAGCCAGCGCAGGCGGCCCAGAGCTCTCGTCTTGTTCCTCCTGCAACGAGGGCAGAGAAAAGCGCTGCCGTAGGTCTTTGCTTGTGGCTCGAACAGCAGTCAAAGGAAGAGCCGTGGAATGCTTTGGCGACCTCGCGCGTGGATCGGTGAAGGGAGAAGAGAGCAAAGGAGAGCACTTCGATGTCTTGTGGCGGACCACAGAGCTACAGGGAAGAAAAATATATCAATAGACCGAGGTAGAACGCCAGGGTGCATCATGGTATTGCGGACCATATCAGCACCTTTAATCGTAGATTGCTCAGGGATCTTGAGGTTCAAAAATGTTTCTCATCCAAATCAGATCGCGCTAGTCTAAATCAGGACACGTTGCGCACGTGCCAGCAAATTGATCCTTCCGTCTTCAACTGGGCGCTTCTTTCTTGGTCCATTCTCATCACTCTGTCATCAATCTCGACATTAGCGGTCTGGTGGTTTCGCTGTCCCTTGGTAATGATTTGATTTTACTCACATACACCGGCTGCAGAAGGCCGTCCGCTGCCTTGAGCGGATCCACTTTTTGTAGGTAAGCTTTGCTTCAAGCTGCTTCCCTCCTTGACACTCGTAGATACTAACAACGCTTCTAAGCGTCTTAACGTAACCCATTGCTTAGCTACATGGCGTCATACATCATGCTTCGCGTCCAGACTGATGGTATGCGTTGCGTTCTCCCTCAGCCTTGGGCCTCGGTGGCAACACAGCATCAAACAAACCTAATGTCATGGGCGCTTCGCAGATGCCGTCTTCGGACTTCATCTGTGGGTCTAGCAGGCCGGCTTCCGAGCCAGCATCTTGTCTTCGACTGGATGAATGGCTGTTGGACAAAGGCAGCGCCCTAGATCGACTTCGTGAGTCTCTCTGGCGTCTTTCCCGGCTACTCACCCTCTTTGCGCAAGCGGAGATGGGAGCGTGGCGCAGATGGGATTGGCGCTCGTTTCAATCTCACACATCTCTACATCTGCCCCCGTGAAGGTTTGAGGAGCTCTCAGCAGGAAACACCTGGAACAGGGCTGGGCGCATGTTTAAGGCTTCCCCATGTAGTGCGCTAGGCCTCCCTGTTACTAGACTGCCGTCACCCGGCCCAGGAATCCGACCCCTATGGGCGTGATGTAGCCTCCTTCGGTTTCAGTGCTTCCGACAAACTGGGTCTGGGCTTTTGGGACGGCTATCCCCTGTTGCACGGATGCTTGGTGTATAACATGCATATTTCGCGAACCACTCACATTGCTATAAAACCTCCGAGCCACGTGGTGGGCAGGTCGTTGAGCGCATCTGTCTTATCTGAGGTGAAGGCAGACGTCATCTGAATCTGTTCAATGGTTATTTGCTCGCGGTTCAGACACGGAAAGAGCCGGGTCGCACCTCTGTACTGCCAGGAAATCCGGTACACTGGCATTTGAGGATGCCGCACAACACTTATTGATTGCTGTTCTCCTCGACAGTTGGAAGCTTCACAACAATTGTGGGATAGCTGATTTGCCGGTGGCTCAATTTACAGACTTACATAGTGACAAACTGGCGGAGGGTTTACGGACCGGAAAGCCGTTTCCGTCTTGGACGATTACTTTTCCAGGATTCGCCCCACCCGCTAAGCCCCACGCGCGCTTTTCGTCTTATAGACCTTATTAGAATATCCACCCGGACACTGTATTAAACATATCGTCGTTCCTTGTTGCTCGAACACGCTGCCTGCTGTTGTTGAGGTATTTTCGTCTTCGACATACCCTCATTTGCTTTTGCTGTCAGTCCAATTCCCTCAAATTTGAGCTTCGTCATCCGACAAGGCAAGCAAATCGTTGCCATAATTCGCGCCTGTACAAGATCCGCCGTTGCGTCCCATTGACTTTTGTCTGCATGTACTAAACACTCAGTAAGCCAAGCCCTTGTTGTACCCCATCGGCTATGATACACCTAAACGACATGCCGCACATGGGCCCCAAAAAGGCCTTTCTGAGACCTTGTTCAGGCTGTTCGAACATCAACGATGGCGCCCCTCCTCCGAGCGACACCGGATGGCGACCGATATGAGCTCACTAGCCCCACGGCAATGCCCAACGCTGGCGGGTTCCTATGGAATCAAAAGATGATGATCCAAGTGACCTGTCGAGGCCATGCAACCTCTCAGCATATGCAACCTGAGCCTGCCAAATATGCCTACGCGCCAAATCTAGAAGCGAAAACATTTATGCAGCCAGAACAGAATTACTACGCCCATCATCCCGGTCGATTCGTCTACATCAAGGACGAGGAGGATGGTGAAATCTTCTCAGCACCGTATGAGCCTGTGCGTCGCAAACTAGGAGAGGCTGATGAATTCGTCTTCTCGGCAGGAAAAAGCGACATATCTTGGACTGTTCAATATCTTGGAATTCGTGTCGAGATGTCTTTCCATATTCCTACAAGCGATGTAGCAGAGCTGTGGTCGATCAAAGTCATCAACGTCTCGGGTCGTGATCGCAAGCTCAGCATCTATCCTTACTTTCCGTTAGGCTATATGTCCTGGATGAACCAAGAAGCGGAGTATAACAAGAAAGTTGGCGGTATTGTAGGCAGTTACAAGACACCTTATCAAAAAGCGGAAGACTACCCGAAGACGAAGTATTTGAAAGACAAGACATACTTCCTGTGTGAAGAAGAACCGCTCGCGTGGGAAGCAAGGCAATGGGCTTTCGAACGCGAAGGAGGCTTACAAGATCCCGAAGCCGTTAAAGACGAGCAACTGAGCAACAGTGATTCTCGTTACGAGACACCGACTGCGGTTGTCCAGTACCGAGTCACTTTGAAGCCTGATGAGGAGAGAGAGTACAGGTTTCTGTTCGGACCGGCTTACGATGAGAAAGAGATTCTTGACCTTAGGAACAAATACTTAGGCAAAGAGCAGTTCACCAAAACCGCGAAAGGGTACCAGGATTATATCGCGAGAGGAAGCGGGGCACTCAAAATCGAGACGCCCGACAAGGATCTCGATAACTTCGTGAATAACTGGTTGCCACGACAAGTCTACTATCACGGAGACGTGAATCGCTTGACGACCGATCCCCAAACGCGAAACTATTTGCAAGACAACATGGGAATGAGTTTCATCAAGCCTGAAGTAACACGAGCTGCTATCGTGAAGGCGGTTTCACAGCAGGAAAAGACTGGCGCCATGCCCGACGGTATCCTGCTTGTAGAAGGCGCAGAACTGAAGTACATCAACCAGATTCCGCATACGGATCATTGTGTTTGGTTACCGATCATCTTGGAAATCTATCTCGGCGAGACTGGCGACTATGCTCTCCTTGACGAGAAAGTCACCGGCATGCATGGAGACGTATATACCGTTTTCGAGCGCTTCAGCCGCGCAATGGACTGGCTGCTCTCCGCTCGCGATCACCGAGGGCTCAGCTACATCGCCCAAGGCGACTGGTGCGACCCCATGAACATGGTCGGCCCAAAAGGCATCGGTGTTTCCGGCTGGCTCACCGTAGCCACAGCATACGCCCTCAATCTCTGGGCTGAAGTCTGCGAAGCCGCAGGCCAGGACTCTGCCGCAAAGAAATACCGAACCGGTGCAAATCAAGTAAACGACTGCGCCAACAAGCATTTCTGGGACGGCGAATGGTACGCTCGCGGTATCACCGACGACAACGTGACTTTCGGCATCAAGGAAGACAAGGAGGGCCGCATCTGGCTCAACCCGCAGGCGTGGTCCATCCTCGGCGGCGCCGCCTCGCCGGACAAGATCGCCAAGATGCTTGCCCAGGTCGACGAGCAGCTGAGCACGCCCTACGGCGTCGTCATGTTTGCGCCGCCCTTCACAGCTATGCGTGAGGATGTTGGGCGCGTCACACAGAAGTATCCCGGCCAGGGCGAGAACGGGAGTGTGTATAACCACGCTGGTGCCTTCTACGTCTGGGCTCTGTACAGCATCTCGGAATCCGACCGCGCGTACAAGACGCTTCGCCAGATGATCCCCGGCCCTAGCGAGGAAGACTATCTCCAGCGCGGACAGATGCCAGTGTATATTCCTAACTACTATCGCGGAGGGTACAAATTGTATCCACGAACGGCTGGGCGAAGTAGTCAGCTTTTCAACACTGGGACTGTGAGTTGGGTGTATAGGGCTCTGGTGGAGGGTCTTTGTGGGCTGAAGGGTGTGAGGGATGGGTTGAGCGTCAGGCCGTTGTTGCCGAAGGCGTGGAGTGGAATTAAGGTTACGAGGCTGTTCAGGGGCGCGACATTTGAGGTTGATGTTAAGAGGGGTGGTGGGAAGGACGTTAAGGTGGTGGTGGACGGTGAGGCTGTGCAGGGTGCGGTTATCAAGGGGATTGAGTCTGGGAAGACGTATAAGGTAGAAGTAGAAGTGCCGAGGGAGTAGGCTGGCAGATTGGGCGGAAGTGAAATGATTATGCATAGAAGTCTGGCATTTACAGCATCATAGTTTATTTCTCATCTACAATGATTTATTGGCATCGGGAAGGAATATAGAATTAGGCTACATTGATTACTCGCTTCTATATCCACTTCCAAGCAAAGCCAATCTGAACATATCGCGATCCAACGAACAAAAACCCACTCACAAACATCGCCAGACCTGCAAAAATCTGCATATACAAGTACCCGCCACCATTCCGCTGGATCAAAGCACCAGCAATCGGTGTTCCAATTAGAGCCCCGATACCATACATAAACCAATTCGTTCCATTCCTCGTCCCAATTTTCTTGATGTCCGAGATCTGCGCGACCAGTGAGCTTGTCAGCGCCACGTAAGCTCCGTTCGTAAAGCCCACAAGCACAGAAAAAAGGATGAACGGTGCCGTTGACTTCGCAGGAACCCAAGCAGCTAGAACGAACAATGCGGATAGAAGGGTAGTGATGATTATGGTGTTGAAGCGGCCGGCGCGATCGGCGACGTACCCGGCTACTACACGGCCGATGACGCTCGAAGCGTTGAGCATGGATAGCAAATGGTTGGAGACGTTGTTGGGCACATCCTCGCGCTGAGCGTTCAGCGCGACGAAAGTGCCTGGTTGATATACTGCCATGGCAAAGAAAAAGCAAGCCGCTGTGAGGAATAAGAACGGTGGTTCCTGGAGAGGCTCTGCAAATTCCATTAGATGGGGCTTCTTTGCGATATGCGTCAATCGAGACTTGAGCAGTACGTTTGTGATGAGAAGAAGGCATAAGAAGACGAAGCCAACGACACGAAGTGCCCAGCCAAAGCCGATGTGGTCGTAGATTTGGTTCACCATTATTCTATTTAGGTTTTAGTATGTTTTCTTTTTTCCATCAGATGATGAGCAAAACGTACGGAATGAGTACTCCACCAGTAGCTGAACCAGCGGAAGCTATACCTAGGGCTAGAGCTCTCTTATTCTTAAACCAGGTCGCGATGCTGTTCGAAGCGGCGAAAAAGATTGCACCGCCGCCAATGCCAGTACATATTGACTGCGATAAAATAAAATGCCAATATTGCGTCGACAGAGACATCATCATAACGCCGAGGACTTGGAGCAGGCTGCCAACCGCAATGATCCATCGTGGGCCATAAGAGTCGAATGCTTTTCCCGTAACTGGTGCGCTGACGAACATAAGGAATGTTTGTAGCGAAATAATCCATCCTATGGCACTCGGCGAATAATCTGGCAGGAAATCCGTTTCGTAGATCGTTTGGAAAACTCCGGCTGCGTTGTTCCACCCGACGCTGACGAACATGGCGCACCAGCCGCCCACAACAACACTCCATGCTGTCAATCCTCCATCTGGGGCTTCGTTGGTGAGTACTGCTTGAGCGGATCGGTTTGCCACAAGACCGGCCTGTTGAGTTGACTCTGTTGGTCCTTTCTCGTTGTTGGAGATATTAAAGTCGCGGGGCTCGCCCATAATCACGTACCCCGCTCGTCTTGAGCCGTAGCCAAGGTATTTACAGGGTAAAAGAGGTAGGACCTGGAACTCCATAGGGAAATATGTCGCTATGACTGGGTCTTGTACTAGCGAAGATCTGATGCGGCTTCAGACCCACTTTACGAAGAGCCGGGAGCGGTGTCGGCAGATTAGACCCGGCAATAAAGAACCCGGCATGATGCCGTGCGCCTTAATCCCCTAAGATACAACTCTGAAATTCTCACTGGTCGTCGCGGACACCGTCCTCGTAGGGATAATACCGGGAAGTTTAGTTTAGTACATCTTTAATAATAAAAACTTATAGTAAAATTTTATTAAGTACTTAATAATTAACGTACTGTATGAGCTTTATAAAGCTACAGTATAATATATATATAAAAACTTAATAAGTACTCAATAGTTTATATATAACTTTAAAAAGATTACGTATAAATAATTTAAATTTTTAATTTTTATAAATTACATCTCTATTTTTTTTAGGAAGAATTAAAGAATTTTACTAAATATAATAATATTTTACTTATACTTTTATTATTTATTTATAAACTAGTACGTAATTATAATTATTCTTAAAGTTATTAAGAGAGGGAGCTTGCACCTCGGGTCGTACATTACTCTCGCGACACGATCCGATGGGAGTGTTGCGAACTTTCTGCTACGTTGGAGTTCCCATGTGGTGATGCCCTGGCCTTCGACGCTGGCCGTCTCTTTGATGGAGGCTCCGAAGCGCGGGCACCGCAATTCGGTCTTCCGCACAATGATTCCAAGGAGCTCGACTCTACCACAAAGCACACGCTAGCGTGGTTCGAGCTCCTGCAGCGGTACACCGAGCGATCTTTGACAAAGCAGACAGACATCCTGCCTGCCATGTCAGGCATCGCCCGCATGATAGCGAATCGGACGTCAGACCGTTACATCGCCGGCCTTTGGGAACCCTCGCTCGAACACTGTCTGCTTTGGACGCACTCGAACAGGCAAAGCCACAGCAATTATCAGCACACCCGACCATATCCTTTGCGAGCGCTAACGTGGTCTTGGGCATCGGTGAAAGGGCCGTTAGAATACTCATCGAACATCAACGGCTACTGGTATACCTTCAATGCCAATCCCGATCACAAGTGTATGTCCTGTCTAGGCGATAATAATACACGTACGCGAGGTAACCGTACTAGTAGAAATTAATAGATTTAATAAAATAATATTATTAAAGTTATAGTCTAAAGATATAAACTATACTTAAAAATAAAAGTAGGCGTAAAGAAATTTTTTTTTACTTATCTACTACGCTTATACTTAATTATATATATTTTTTACCTCTATTTCTACGCTTATATTTAATAATAATTATTTTAAGTATAATAGTATTATTACTAATTTTAAAAAAGCTTTATAAATATAAACTCTATATTAGTACTTTATTTAATCTAGCTTTTTTAAAAAAATTTAAATAACTAAGTTATACATAAACTCGTTACCTATATTAAAAATATAAATAAAAATATAGTTAACTTATTTAAAAAATAAATAATTTTATTTAGTATACTTAGTTAAGCGTACTATAAAATAAAATTAAAATAAAATTTTAGTAAACTTTTTTTATTACGCTTATAATTAACTAATTAACTAATTTTAATAAGACTTTTAATATAGTATACTAAGAACGAGTTCCCTATAATTAAAAAGCTTCTTAAAAAGAACTATAAAGAACGCTTTATAAAGAACTTATAAAACTCTTTTTATTATAAAATACTAATAAAGTAAAAAAAAATATATTTTAACTTTTAAAAAGTACTAAATACTATAAAAAACACTCTACTGCGATTTATACTTAGTATACTAGATATAGGTCACATTAATATATAGATTATTATAGGAAAATCATTCCACAAGTGTATACCTCAGCTCATTAAGGCCGATTTGGTTCCAGCGGGGCCGGATCTGTACAGCACATTGACCAGCGGATCGATAAAACTTCGTGGTAAAGTTGGAGTAGCATACACTACGCGTATGGCTAGAAATGAGCACGGTCAGCTGTTTGCCATAGGACCTACAGCCTCTCCGGTACTTATTAGTGAACTATAGCGAGATATAAAGCTTTGCGAACAGTGCTGCCCGGCTGGGGCGATAGAGATATTCTTTCTGCTGTATGAACTCGGAGGAAAATAAAGACGGGGAGGTCAAGACAACAGCGCTGGCAATCAAACCCGACACTGTTGACATGGTGGTCGGAATCAATTTTCTCCACGCTCTGCAGACCAACGCTGCGGGTGACTTGCAAAGCTTCCAGAGGGTCGGGCTAGCTGTTAACATAGATAGTTCGTTCTGGGATACGGCTCCTGACCTTACCCTCACGCTTGTATAAAGCTACGACTAATCGCGTGGTCAGTGTCGGCGGTTACTGCAATGCACTTGCTGTATATGTCCGCAAAATCAGCAAGAGTCAACAAGACCTACTCTGCAGCGCTTAGTGCCTGCAAGCGGCGGCAGGTTTTATATTATACTATCACCACTAGTTACCATAGGTGTTCCGTATGGTATTTCTGAGATGTTGACCATTCACTTCGCGTTGGGATCTCATGCGCACGTTAACCACTCGTCTTCAAATATTCAAAAAGTGTGTACCAATGGAACGCGTTGGGACGTCGCGTCCGCTTTTGTTGAGGGCGATCATTATTGTGCACTTCAACCCAATGATCCGCCTAGCGGTGAGGGTGCGGCGCGGCGGTTCGACTCCACTGCTTCAAGCATGTATCACCCAGAGTTGAGAATCCACAAGAAGCAAACCAAAGTTGCCTTCTCGGTACCATCCAACGAGGACCGTGTCCGCGACGACCACATCTATTCTCTTTCTCTTCTTCGCGTCCATCTCGGCATACCAAGAGCATACCCAAACCTCCATCATTCCCAACTCCCAAGATGTCCACCACCACGACCACCAGTATTACTTCCTCCTTGCCCCATCTATATCTTGTGCCGGCCAT
The DNA here is from genome assembly GCA_030770415.1 of Pleoardoris graminearum. NCBI lineage: Eukaryota > Fungi > Ascomycota > Dothideomycetes > Pleosporales > Didymosphaeriaceae > Pleoardoris > Pleoardoris graminearum. Next base: position 254,834 of record JASEKS010000128.1, read on the forward strand.
CGACAAGCCCGATAGCCGTTACGTTTCACCTGCTAGAAGGGACGCTGAGCAGAACTCGCGACCCTGGACGACAAAGGTGGTTTCCCTTAAGGGAACCACCAGAGAACCTTCGTCCAGCAAATATGTTCCTCCTCATCTAAGAGCGACGGACGCTGATCACCCATCCCACGCCTCGTGCTGGAAGGCGCAATCACAAAGCTCCGCCCCTCCAGCAACCTCCATTTCCCCTTCTTCATCGGCGCCTAGCTCGCGCAAGAGCTCTCCATCCAGCGACTCCGGCTTGCACAGCCTTTCACCTTTAAGGGCTACAAAAAGCAACAACTGGTGGATGCGCCAACCTCAGACACCCAAACAAATCAACCCCATGCGAGGAGAGGTATATGAGCTACCTGGGGTGCAGGATGTGTCGAAGGACTCAGTTCTTCGAGAACTGGTGTCGAAACGAGGTGACAATCCTTGGAGCCATCCCTTGGTCGTCCTCGAGACGAAGCCAAAGGAGAAAATGGCCAAGTGCCACCTTGCAACTTCCTTTCACGGCAGCAAGGATCTCGGGAAGAAAAAGCCCCATGAGCGGCTGAACATCGTCCTGTGCGATAACTGGGAGGGCGTCGAAGCTCACGAGGGTACCCGAATTCTGACCGTCAAACCCACCTCGGCCAAGTTTCGCAAGGCAACCTACCTCAATTTTTATCATGGAAAGGGAGACGGTACTTTTTGGATTGAGTACGAAAACCTCCGAGAGTGGCGGACATATAACGGTCGCCCGATTACCTTCGATGAAGAATCGGTCAGCCGGATCGAAAACAAGCAAGTGTACTGAGCAGCCTCAGTGACCGACAACGCCAGACACCGTTGGCTTTGAGCCTGAAGCACCCTGGTAGTCGTTTTAACCCCGTCTCCACCTATCCGCCTAGAACATTGTCTGTTCTCTCCTCGTCATGACCTCCTCCTACATCCGATCCTTAACAAGATGATGGGACATTTGCTCCACGTCTCGATATACCAACAACATCTGGCCCCGCTGGCTACGAAGCATAAAGCACCCAGATTATGGATTCAGCTCTAGGAACGCATCATCATCACAGCGGCCCCACACTCACCTCTTCAAAAGCCTCACACGCGTCGCTCCAAATATTATCGCGGCTCTGTGCGGGCAAGATGAGTCACCGCTTCCGGACTCTTTTTGACCCAACACCTGAAAGGCCACGGAGCGGATATACCTCCATATTTCACGCTATGCGCTCAGCGCCGGGGAAGACGGTCAGCTCGAGCTAACAACCGAATCTCTCACTTCCCAGTATTCTTTTTGACGGCTTCCGTCATTCGAGCATCGCCCCATCTTCACATCGCCAACATGGCCTCTTCCCGTGGTGGACGACGCGATCTCCCACGATCACGATTTTGACGACAACGGGATTTTGGATACGCCGCTTTTGGCTACTTCACTGCTTTGATCGACGTTTTGGCTTGGTTATTGGATTATGGATCTTTGAAGATAGGGTTCTGAATCTGGTATAATGATTGTTCTTTTTATATTCACGTGGGGAAGCTGTCGGTACAGGATATCTTCGATAGCGGCCGTATGCTTCCGTTTAATTTTTGTATATCGGTCGGTTTAGCATTCTGGAGGCGTGCATGCCTGTGTCCACTATAAGTGTGAATATCAAGATAATAAAGTCAAACCCCCTCTTGCTTTCTGCGTGCGCCAGTCTATCGTAAACAACGCGCTGTCATTCGTGCTTGCCTGTTGCATGATCTATGAAGGGCGTTCACGACAATAACGGTGAACCTTGCTGCGCCACACGCCGTGGCTGCAAGTTCGAATCCCATACTAACCAAAACAAAAATACTTTTTGCAATCCTTATATACGCTTATTTTTTTAACTGTATTTAGGAGAACAGCTTTTTTTAGCTTATACCTTTTTTAGACTAGTGTCTCAACGCTACACTTTACCTCTCTTTATATAATAAATCTTGCTGCTATACGCTCTCTAGGCGGTGATATGTATACACGAGGCAACTATACTAATAGAAATTAATAGATTTAATAAAATATTATATTAAAATTACAGTTTAGGGGTATACACTATAATTAATAGAAAAAATACTATATAAATATATATATATATATATTTTACGTATCTGCTATACTTATAGTTATTTATATATCTTCTCTACCTCTATTTCCGCTATTTTTATATTTAGTGATAGCCGCTCTAGGTGTTACTGTTATATTCTTAGTATATACGTCAACATATTAGCTAAAGACGCCTAAAACAATCGTACGCAAGCACTAGTAACGATAAAAATTTGATACAGACTTTCGAGCGTGGCAGATTGTCTTGTGTCCTTAGAGTAGAAGCGAATATTCGACAACTGTGTGTAAGTTTGGGAGCAAGAGCGGGTGCGAAGCCGGTAGTCCATGCCTTTCCAAACTTCAACCACTTCCATTTAATTTGACTTCAACTTAGCTACACACAATCACACTCTTTGCATGCCTCGTATCGGTTGGCCAGTGGCATAATACTCAGACCTACCGTTATGACCGACCGCTTACGCATGCAAATGCCCAAACAGCCCAGGTCGACCGACGAACCTCGATATTTCCACCGGCATATAGAGCATATTGCTGGCCCGAAGCTTTAACAGTAGCAAAACTACGCAGTCTTTCTAATATACTATAAAATAATACTATATAATAAAAATAGCTAAATTTTTTTTTTTTTTTTTTTTTTTTTTTTTTTATATTTTTTTAAACAATATAAAAAAAAATGTTTAATTTTTTTTAAAATTATTTAAATAATTTTTCAAAAAAAAAAAAAAAATTAAATTTTTTTAACTTAAAAAAAAATATTTTATTTTTTTTATTTTTTTCTTTTTTATATTTTTTATTAATAAAAAAATAATAAATACATTTTTTTTAATCCTTACTTTTTTTTTTCTCTTCTTTCAAAGCACT
>JASEKS010000129.1:0-257678 GCA_030770415.1 Pleoardoris graminearum
TTTTATTTATTTTGTTATTTTTTTTTTTTTTTTTTTTTTTTTTTTTTTTTTTTTTTTTTTTTTTTTTTTTTTTTTTTTTTTTTTTTTTATTTTTTTTTTTTTTTTTTTTTTTTTTTTTTTTTTTTTTTTAAATAGACGCTAATATTTTAGCGCACCTGCCTAATTAGGAAATAGCTATATATATACCCCTTTTTTAAAATCCTTATAAACATCTCTCTCTTTTATCCTATTTTTAGGTTATTATTTACTAAATTAAATTATACTAGATTACTATTCTATCATAAACCTAATTAGGCTTAGTTCGCCACGCTAAGCCTATTTAGGGATAGATTTTCATCTCATCTAACTTAAGATAGTAATTTTAGCCTAAAATGCCTCGCTTATGCCTGTGGATGTAACGTGTTCCGCACGGGGATTTCAGCTTCCCACAGCCTTGCATTAATTCCTTGGCGGTGCCCCGCACTTCCGAAAAACTCTGCGTTTACTACGCAAAGTGGACGCGTTCAAAGAACGCTGCGGTGAGGAGAGGAATCGAACCCCTAATGCAAGGAATAACGACGAAAATTCGAAGAATTTCGCGAACCCAAGACATTTCCAGGCACTTGCCCACTGTGCCACCCCACCGAAAAAATGGTAGCTTCTCTTTGATTGAGCGTGTCATCCTTAGTGCAGGGGCCATGCTAATCTTCTCTGTATCGTTTCAAATTGACCAAATGTCCTCCGTAGAGGACCTACCGTACGGCTCTTTATTCTTAAATATATAATAATTTTTAATCTTAACGTCTATAGTAATATAATAAAACTAGTAAAATAATAACTCAAAAGCGCTAAGGGCTTACTAAGTAAAATAAAGGGTAATATACGCTTAAGAATAGGTAAAGAAAAATTCTTTAGAGCAGCGTAAGGAAAGTAGGCGCAGTTTTAAAAGAAGAAGCTCTTAAAAATAGTTAACATTATTTATATATATACGTAGGAGTAGGGCTTTAAAATAAATAGTAAGTAGTAGAAGGATATACTATAGTACTATAAAATAGTTATAAAAGCTTACTATTAAGGGAGTTAATAGTTATTTTAAAAGGACTAAGAAGTCCTATAAGGGAGGCGTTATTTTAATATTTTAATTACTATTAAAAAGGTTATAAGTTATTAGTAATAGTAAAAAGTTATTATAGTTACTCTATAAAAAGCTTATTAGAATAAGTCTACGTCGATTACGTAATATAGTAGAAGTTTAAATAGCTAGCCTAGAGTCGCGTAATATTACGGTAATAATCTTAAAAAAAGTAAATAATTAGTAACTATATATTTTATAGATTAAGTAGCTATTTAAAGTATATAAATTATTATTATATAAGCGCCTTTATTAATTTATTAGTAGGTATATTTTTATATATATTTATATATTAATTAAATAAATAGTGTGGCTGTAGTGGCTTAGGGCGACTAAAAGGGGTTTTAAAAAAGGAGGAGTATATATATACCTTTATACTTAATGTATCGACAAAAAGGTATATTTCTAATTTATATATAAATTACCTTAAATAATTCTTTTATATATTCTTACTATTACTATATATTTTAAATATTAATATAGTATAATTAAGGTATAATTTTTTTATTAGCTCTAACAAGTCTAATTCTCTATTTATTATTTTAGTATATTCTCTAAATAGATTCTAAATTAAATATAGTTTTATAAAAGAAGTACTTTGAATACTATTATTTTTTTACTTATATACTTTAAAGTTATTAGCTTAGCTTTAATTATTAAAGTAGTAATAGTAGTTTATTTAGTTACATTTTAAAAAATTATACTCCTAAATATTATTATAATATAGCTATAAAAACTGTTTTTATATTAGGGTTATTAATAAATAATAGGTTTTTATAAATTATACAATTAGGTTTATTATATTATCTATATTAAATCTACCACTAGCAGGTATAATAGAGGTAAAAAATTATTTTATTAATAGTAGTAAAATACTATAAACTTAGATTTATTAAAAACTATTATAGTTTTAAAATTACAACTATAATATTTAGGTAAAGTATAATTACTTATAAAGGTATATATATACTCCTTCTTTTTTAAAACTTCTTTTAGTTACCCTGAGCTACTATAGCTACACGATTTATTTAATTAGTATATAAATATAAATATTATGTATAGAACTAATTATATATATTTTTAATATTATTTAATATCCTACTTTAAGACTGATTTAGTAAACTTAATAAGTTTTTTTTTAAAAAAGAGGCGTGTTAAGAAAACTACTATTATTATTAAAACTAAATTTTTTTATAAATTTATTAATATATATATTATAAATAAGTATAAGTATATATTTTATATTTGTATATTAATCGAACAAATAGTGTGGCTGTGATGGCTCGGGGCGACCAAAAGGGGTTTTAAAAAAGAAGGAGTATGTGTATGCCTTTATACTTAATGTGTCGAAAAATTAAGTATAAGTATATTATTTTTATAATTACGAATTATTTTTATTTTAAAAAAACTATTAAATAGGCCCCTTTATTTTAATTATATATTTTCAAACGATTTAGTTCTAAAGCTACTTTATTATTATCTTATAATTTTTATAATATAGTAGTAAAATATTATCTATATAAAATAAAATAAAAACAATTTTCTCGTAATAAAAAAAAAGAGGACTTTTTTTTTAATACTATAGGTTCATTAGCGCGTAGTAAATTTTAAAATTTTTATACTAAGAGTAAAACGAGTTACGTAAGCTATATAATACTTAATTAAGTCTAATATATATATATCTTACCTTTTAAATTAATTTAGTAATTTATATATTACTAGATTATTTATTAATATTAAAGTATTAAAAAATACTTTAATAATATTATATTATATAAAGAGAGGTAAAGTATAGCGTTAAGACACTAGTCTAAAAAAGGTATAAGTTAAAAAAAGTTATTTTCCTAGATATAGTTAGAAAATAAGTATATATAAGAATTATAACATTTTTAATATATTAAGTATAAAGATATATATATACTCCTTCTTTTTTAAAACCCCTTTTAGTTATCCTAAGCTAATACAGCTACACTATTTGTTCGATTAATATATAAATATATATAAGAATTAAAAAAAAAAATTTTATTTTAAAAATTATTATATTATTAAATTTTTATATTAAATTTTACTATAAGTATTATTATAATATAAAATAATCTTACTATAAGCGCAGCAGTATATATTAAATATATAAAATTAATTTTTTAATAATTATATTTTATAATAATACGTACTTTATACTAAATAAAATATTTATTTTAATTAAATTTATAGTAGGGTGGCCTAGTGGGTAAGTGCCTAGAAATATATTAGATTTATTAAAGATTTATTAAATTTTTATTATCTTCCTTATATTAGAGGTTCGATTCCTCTCCTTATTATAGTATTCTTTAAATGCGTCTACTTTACTAGTAAAAAGCAGAGTTTTTAGAAGTGCGGGGCACTGCTAAGAAATTAATATAAAACTATAAGAAAGCTAAAATTCCTTATTAGAATACGTTATATCTAAAAGTATAGGCAAAGTATTTTAGGCTAAAAATTGCTATTTAAAGTTAGATAAAATAAAAATCTATACCTAAATAGGCCTAGCGTGGCGAACTAGTCCTAATTAGGTAATATATTAGTAATTTAGTATAACTATTTAGTAATATAATAACCTAAAAATCTAGGAGTTAAAGAACCGATTCTAGTTTATTTAGGAGATAAAGCAGTTTCCTTAAATAGTTAGGTAGCCTGAATAATAGGCTTATTTTTATTTTTTTTTAAAAAAAATTATATTTATAAGTCTAAACCTATTTTAATACTATAAATTAGCTATTTACTCTTATTTTAGTAATCTCTTTTTAGGTCCTTTTTTTTAAAAGCGTTTTAATTTTAATATATAAGACTTATATAAATCTATTATTAAAAAAAAATAATACAAGCTACTATTACGTTATAGATAGTAGAGAAAAAGTATTTTTATATATATAATATAGATTACGACGAGTAGAGTAATTAAAAAATAATATTTTAAATATTTTTTTAAGTATTACCGCTATTACTATAGTATTAAAAGTAATATATATTTATAGCTTAGCTTATACCTATATAGAACTAAGAAAAATTATATATATAAAATTAATTTAAAAATTATTATTTTATAAATTTATTTCTTTACGTTTATCTATAGGAGCTATATTAATTTAGTGTATACTACGTTTTTACTTAATATAAAGGTAGGTAAAAACAGAGGCGCTATAACCTAGGGCCTATTAAATATAGAATTTTTTAAATTTTATAGCTAGTAGAGCAATAACTTAACTAATAACTTATTATACTATAGCGGCGATAACGGCGCGTAGGTAAAACTATAGACTATATATTTTATAAATCTATAATTACTATATAAGTACCTATAACATTTATTTTATAACCTAACTAAGTACCTAAATTATTATTTTTTAGTTATCTTCTATAGAGAGATAAATTTATATATTTAATTTTAGATTTTTACTATTATAGCTTTCTACTTAAGCGCGTTATTTAACCTTAATTCCGTCTTTAGTAATATCAAACTAGTAGTATATTTACTTTACTTATAGTAATAAAAATAATTTTTAAAATTTAATAAACTAACTTCTCTACTTTTATATATTTTTTTAGTAACTATTAGGTACTTCTTAATTTTTTATAAAATTACTTTAAGTAGTATTTAGTACTAGTGTTGCTTTTAAAGTTATAAGTTTTAATTATTTATTTAATATTATATAAATTTTTAAATAATTTCTAAATAAATAATTATTTTATATAACTATTAAATTTTTAATAGTACTAAAAGGAGTTTAGTTAATTTTTTATACTAACTATAATTAGTATTTCTAAATTTATAAATAAAATTTAAATATTTTTTATTTTTTATTTACTTATTAAACTAGCTTAGTAAGTATATACTATTAAATACTACACCTAAGTCTATAAAATTATATTTTTAAAATATTTTAATAACTAAAACTATTTTTTTTTAGGTATTTTATAATTAGATAGTTTCTTATTATTATAATTAGTATTTAGGTATTAGACTATAGTGTACGAGACCCTTCTAAAAGCTAATAGTAATTATAGAGAGATAGGATTACGTAACTAATAAATATAATAAAGATTTATTATATCTTTTAACAGACTCTTAGTAAGTCTATTAATAAACTCTTAATAGGTTTATTAATAGACTTAATAGAGGTCTATTAAGTCTATTACTATACTATATAGAAGCGCGAAAACTAATAAATTAAATTTTATATTTAACTTATTCTTAATCTATTATTTAGATTGCTTAGGCTTTTATTAATTTAATATTTTATAATATTAATACTAACACTTATTATCTGTTTATATAATAATAACTCTAAACTCTGGCTATTATTACTATTTTTACTTAAGAACTAACCTAAGCCTAAAAGGACTTTAATATTTTAAATATTTTTAATATAAGTAGCTTTAAGAATTTTATAATTGTATAAGATCTACGTAATAAGGCTACGTTACTAGACCTATATAATAGAGACTAAACAAAACTTAACTACTAGCTATTATAGCTAGACTTATATTTCTACTTTATAACTCTAGATATAGAAGATAAAAAGAAAATTTTATTTATAGTAATTTATATATAAGAGAAGACTACGGAATAGATTTAACTCTATATAAATACTTACTTCATTAAGGAAAACTTTAAGAAAAATAAAATTAATAAATTAATTAAGGATTACTTTATATTTAGGGAGAATTTTAAATAGCTTTTTAAAGTTACTAATTAAGTACTACTAGCTAAACAAGTAATCTAAGGGTTTAAACAGACTTATTTAACTATAAAATATATAATATAATTTAAGCACTATACTATATAACTAAAGTAAAAGGATATACTTTTAATAATACTATATAAGTAAGAACTAAAAAGGAGCGTAAGAGAGAAACTTTTAAAAAGTAGAGTTTTAATTAATAAATTTTAGGAACTATATAATAAATTTATTAAATTAATATAAAATAGTACGAGTTTAATTAAGTATGTTAGTATAAAGAAAGAAGTAACCTAAACTATAGAAAGCCTAGCGGATAAACTAGTTATTATAAAAATTATATTAGCTAGTAAAATAGAGATCCTTATAAATATTAATTTATAGAACTAGATACTCTAACTAGAAGTATAGAGAAAGAGAAAGGCTTTTATAAGCTAAAATATAAGAACGACCCTAGTAAGGGGGGATAGACTTATTTTATATATAAAAAACTACACTATATTTTTAGAAACTATAAATCTAAAAATAAAATTAAAGAGTAGTTAAATATATTAAGTACTAAAAATAACTATAGTAAAGATAATAAATAGATTATTATAAATAGTATTAGTAAACTTAATCTTAAAAAAGTAAGAAAAAAGAATAACTTACCTTAATTAAGAGTATATAAAGACCTTAAAAATAAGAATAATAATTAAATAAACTTTTTTTTACTACTAAAAGTACCAACGCTATATCTAGATAATAAAATAAAAGAGAAAAAAGCTAAATAAGAGGTTAATTTATAGAACTATTAAAAATAAAACTAATTTAATAGAAAAGTAATAAATACTATAATATTTTATTTTATTTATGTTACTACTGCTTTAAAAAGAATAAAACTAATTTTTAAAGAATACTATAAGGAGGCGGATACGGTTTATTAAAACCGATTTAAAAATAAAAAATATCTATATAAAAACCCTAGCTATAAACTAGAATATAGCCTAAATTACTAAAATCTAACGTATTATACGTTAAGATAGTAATTATATAAAATAGATATATATCTAGTATATTATACGGCTAAAAAAAATATTAGTTTTCTACTTTTAAACTAAAATATTAATAGATATAGTTTAACTAATTAATTAATAACTATAATTAATACCTATAGAATTAGAAGAAAACGAAATACTTTTTAAACTATACAGAAGCTAACTATATAGTAATAAATATAATTATTAATAAAAGCTATAACTAACAATATTAGTAAACTTATTTATATTTTAAGTATAATTAATACTAGATTAGTAAACGAATATTTAGATTTAGAAAAGTAAATAAATATTTTAAAAAGGGGATAACTACTACTAAAGAGACTTTTTTAGATCTACTAATAAATCCTAAGAATTTATAAAAGAACTAAGTATAATAAATAGTATTTCGTTAATTAAGCTACTAATTAAGCTTAAAGAAAGATAGATAAAGACTATACTAGATTTAGGAGTATAAGGGAACTATATATTATAATAAGTAATTAAGAAAGTAGATTTTTTATAAGTATTTAAAAATAGTTCTTATATACTCTATATTATAAATAGAAACCTAATACTAAATATACTATAAATTAAATATAAGGCTATAATAAATCTTAAAATCTATTAATACTAAAAAGATATTACTTTTAACGTATTACTTAAAAGTAACTATAATATTATATTAGGACTTTTATAGTTATAAAAGTATACCCTAAATATTAATTAAAAAAATAAAAGACTTTTATTAAAACGCTATAAATATATACTATAAATAAAGCCTATATATCCTGCGCTAAAAATAGTAGATAAGAGAGTAATAGAAATAATTATCTTAAAAATAAAATTTAAAATAAATAAATCTACTTTAATAAATACTAAACTAAGTTATTAAATAATAAAGTATAAAAAGGTAGAGTATTGTATAACCTATAAAATTCCTAAAAAATATAAAAAATAGAGTTACTTATTTTAAAAAGAGGTAGAACGCTATATATTACCTAAAAAAAGACTAATTAATTATAAAATAGTTTTAAAAGAAAAAAAAATACTACTTTTTAGACTACTATACCCCTAGACTAATAGAGAACTCTAATAAATATAAAAAATTTTTAAGTAATATCTTAAGAAGGGCTATATATAATTATTTATATTACTAGTAGTATTACTACTAATATTTATACTAAAAAAAGACGGGACGCTAAGACTATATATTAACTACTAAAAACTTAATAATATAATAATAAAAAACTAATACCTATTACTAAACGCAGGAGAGCTATAAAATAGATTAGCTAAAGTAAAAATATTTATAGTACTTAACTTATAAGACAGTTACTACTTAATATATATTAAAAAAGGAGATAAATAAAAAATAGTATTTTAAATATAATATAGACTTTTTAAATATCTAATTATACTATTTAGACTTATAAACGTACTAGCTATATTTTAGACTTTTATAAATAATATATTAAAAAATTATTTTAATATATTTCTTATCGCGTATTTAGATAATATTTTTATCTTTTTAAATAATAAAAAGAATTATATTAAATATATAAAGATAGTGCTACGAGCTTTAAATAAAATAGACCTTAGACTAAAACTAAAGAAGTATAAATTTTATAAAATAAAAACTAAAATATCTAGGATATATTATATTTGCAGAAAGAATAAAGATAAGTCTAATAAAAATAAAAGTTAGATAAAACTAGCTAAGGCTAATAATAATAATATAGGTATAAGAGTTTCTAGGCTTTTATAAATTCAACTAATAATTTATTAAAGGATATACACGAATTATATACCCTCTAATAAAATTAATAAAGAAAGCTATTTTATTTAAATAGGGAAGAGAATAGTAAAAAGTATTTAAGATACTAGTAAAAATATATACAACACTACCTATATTTATTATATTTATTAGAAATTAACCGCTATAATTTAAAATAAATATTTTAAATAAAACTATTAAAGTCTGTACTAAATAAAAATAAAATAGCAGATAGTACCCTATAGTATACTACTTTTATAAGTTTAAAAATATAGAAATAAGATACGATATATATAATAAGGAGTTATATATATAAGTAAAAATACTTGAGTACTAAAGAATCTATACTTATAGCTATTTAATACTAAAAATCTTTATAGACTATAAGAACTTATTATAATTTACGACTATAAAGGAATTAATACTATAATAAGTAAAATAGTTAGAAATACTAAAATAGTATAAATTCTAGATAATATATATACTAAAAAATAATAATAGGTAAGTAGACACGTTAAGCTAAGAAAGTAATTTAGTAAGAGAGAAGGCTATTAATACTATAACTATACTAAAATAAAACTATAATAGTTTATTAGAACTATCTATAAAATTAAACGAATTAATAGCTATAAAAAAATACTAGTAGAATATAAATAAACTATTATTTAAAAATACTATAATAAGCTACTATATAGATATCCCGGAGTAATATAAATAATAAAACTAATTTAATAAAACTACTAATTTCTTAAAATAAAAGAAAAGGTAGAAGTATATATTAGAGCGTATATAGATTACTAAAGAAATAAATATATAATATACTTAAGATATAGTAAATTATAATTACTATTAATACTAGTTATACTATAAGAGGATATTATATATATTTATATATTAATCGAACAAATAGTGTGGCTGTAGTGGCTTGGGGCGACTAAAAGGGGTTTTAAAAAAGGAGGAGTATGTGCATGCCTTTATAAGGATATTATAATAGATTTTATTACGGGACTACCAATATCTATAAATTTAGTTATAGGTATTAAATATAATACTATAGTTAACGTAGTTAATAGATTTACTAAGTATATAAAAATAATACTATACTAAAAAAAGTATACAGTAGAGTAACTTAGATTTTTATTACTTAATAGAATAATTATCACGATTTAGGTATCTCTGTTCTAGATAGGAGCGTGCTTATATAATAAGGGATATATAGTCTACGCTGCGGGGCTTTAGCTTAGCAGTAATTTATCTCTTTACTCTTATAGATAATATATATTTTTTTATATTTGTATACTAATCGAATAAAAAGTATAGCTGTAGTGGCTCGGGGCGACCAAAAGGGGTTTTAAAAAAGGAGGAGTATGTGTATGCCTTCATTATAGATAATATATACCTAATTCGTCTTATATATTATGCTACATTGCTACTCTACCTTAATTCCTAACAATAATATAGTACTATAGAGTACTATAGATAATTATTAGTAATAGAAATAAACTATTTATATTAAATTATTAGATAATACTAATAGTACTTATTAAAATAAAATAAAAGCTATTAATAGCTTACTATCTATAAACTAATAAATAAATAGAATAAATAAACTAAATTATAAAAATCTACCTACGCATTTACTATAACTAAAAAAAAATAATTAGATAGTATTACTACTACTAGTATAAATAGCCTATAATAATAAAAAATGTATAATAATAGAAGTTATACTATTTTATATAAACTACGGGAGGCACTTATATTTATTTTATTTAGTAATTTTTACTAACTAAAGAACGGAAAGGGCTATAATAATAGTAAAAAATATAAAGAATATATACTAGTAAATATAAAAAGCTATAAAGAAAAAATAAAAATAAATAGTAATAAACGCTAATAAGAGAAAAAAAATAATATCTTAGCTAAAGAAGGAGGATAAGGTTTATCTTCTTATAAAGAACCTAAAGACATAAAAAAAGAGATATAAAAAACTAGACTATATAAAAGGTAAGCTATTTTTTATTATAGAATAATAGAGTCTAGTTAACTATAAGCTAAAACTATCTAAAAATACTAAAGTATATTTAGTATTTTATATATATTTGTATACTAATCGAACAAATAGTGTAGCTGTAGTGGCTCGGGGCGACTAAAAGGGGTTTTAAAAAAAGGAGGAGTATATGTATACCTTTATACTTAATGTGTCGAAAAAGATTAGTATTTTATATATTACTACTAAAACTAGTTAATGTAAAAATATTTATTTAGATAACCTTCTATTATACGCTAGAGGAGGAAGACAAGTATAAAATAAAAAAAATATATAATAATTAAAAAGGAAACCTAAGGTAGTTTTTAATTAAATAGAAGAACTACCTAGAGTTAAAAAATATATAAAAACTAAAAAATAACCTAAGTAACTATAGGGAGATAATTAGAAGATATTTTAAAAAAACATAATATATTATAACGCTTTAGAAAGACTAAAGGTTATAAAATTATTTACTATATTAAATATAGACTATAGTAAGAGCGATAGTCTAATATTTATATTATACGTAAAGTAACTAAACGGCTTTAGGTTATTAGGTTTAATTTCTCTAGTAACCTCTATCTTAGATAAAAGGTATTTAGTCTTTTTATAAGTATAAAGCTTAGCTTATTTTAGGATCTTTTTATTTTATATTAGATAAGCTAATATAATAGTAAGTAACTTTTTATTTTTATCTACTTTTCTTTAATACTCTTTATAAGTTTTATTTAAGAAAGTCTATAATAGGTTTACGTATAGCTTATAAGCAGTAATATATTTAGTATAATATATATATATATATTAGAATTATTAAAAGGTATAATATAATAAAGACTATTAACGGCAGAATAATAATTATAAAATATAAAAGTAATTTAACTATTATAATAAATTTTAAGACTAGTATAAAAGGCGTAGGTTTTAGATTTAGATATAATAAAGGCATACACATACTCCTCCTTTTTTAAAACCCCTTTTAGTCGCCCCGAGCCACCACAGCCACACTATTTGTTCGATTAATATACAAATATTAGATTTAGATATAATAAGGATAATAAAGTTATAAATATAAAATAAAACTTAGTTTTAACTAATTAAAGTTTAAGGTAACACGTAATTTAAGGACGGATTAGTTAAAAAAGAGAAATAATATTATAATTAGAATTTAGGTATTAGACTATAGTATACGAGACTCTTTTAAAAGCTAATAGTAACTATAAAGAGGTAAGGTTACGTAACTAATAGATATAATAGAGGTCTATTATATTTATTAATAGACTCTTAGTAAGTCTATTAATAGATTTTTAGTAGGTCTATTAATAGATCTAATAAAGATCTATTAGGTCTATTACTATACTATATAGAATTGTAAAAACTAATAAATTAGATTTTATATTTAACCTATTCTTAATTTATTATATAAATTACTTAGGCTTTTATTAATTTAATATCTTATAATATTAATACTGACACTTATTATCTATTTATATAATAATAACCCTAAACTCTAGCTATTATTACTACTTTTACCTAAGAACTAATCTAAGCCTAAAAGGACTTTAACACTTATAAAAGAGTTCCTTATTAAAAATAATATCCTAAATTATAATTACTTAATTAAGTATTAAGACTTATAGTTTATAAATATTAAAAATATAATTACTTATTAAATATCTAATATAGCCCTACGGATTTATTTTAAATCTACGTTTATTATAGTCTACTAAATATTTTTTATTTAAAGGGTAAGCACGATAGCTATATACGTAAATTTTATTTTAATTAAAGTATAAATTTATTATTATATTTTTTATTATTATAGACTTTTACTAACTAAATTATTACTTAAACTAGCTATTAATTACTTTATTTAGTAATCTTATCTAATAGAATAATAATACACTTATTTTATATAACTATATTATAGTATTTATTATTTTAGACTAAAGCTTTATAAATAGATTAGTACTTAATTATATTTTAGTTACTGATAAAATTATTTTTTAGTTTACTCTCTTAGTACTACTATTTAGCTTATAAGTATATAGTAGGGTTATAATAAGTTTAATTTTTTAATTAGCTACCTATTCCTTAAAGTAGAAATAACTATACTATAATACTATAATAGTATCATTATTTTAAATAAGTTATAGTAAACTAGATAATACTTATTTTTAAAGTAAAAGGTAAATTAATACTATTTATTAGATAAGATAATCGAGACTAAATATATATATAATAGGCTAGTAATTATATAATATAATTACGTAATTATTCTATAATTAAAGAGGATATATAAGCCTTAATATTATAATATATCTCTTAAGATATAAAGGTATGTATACACTCCTCCTATTTTAAAACCCCTTTTAGTCGCTCCGAGCCACCACAGCTACACTATTTATTCGATTAGTATATAAATATATTAGTAATAAGTCTATTTAGAGTTCTATTAAGGTATATTTTATTTTTATAATATTCTACTATAACGTTTACAGCGTACTTAATTCTTTTTATTAATTTTTTTTTATAGATTTAAATACTCTTTATTCTTATAGTAAGCCTATAGTTTTAAGTAATTTACTTAGCTAATTACCTATAGTAACTTATTGTATTAGTTTATTTTATATAAAACTTATTTCTTATATCGTTTTATAATTAGCTATTATTATTTTTTTACTTAATAATGCCTTCTATATTTAGTAAATAGATAAAGTTATAGGCGTAGTAAATAGGTAGTAAATTATATAAATAATAGTAGTTCTACTATGCTAGTTAGGTATAATAACTACTTAAATTTTTTTTTTCTTTTTAGTTTATAATAATTTTTACTATAATAAATAATACTATTATTATTATTATTTTTTACTTACTTAAGTATTATTAACTAATTATAAAGTACTTCTAGACATTTTAGTACTTACTTTTTTATTTATAACTAGTAGTATTATAGTAGTTAGAACTATAGTAACTATAACTAAGCTTTTAAAAGTATTTCTCTATTTAATTTTTTTAAATTAATTAATAATAATAATAATCCTCTAGCCTTAAATAATAATAAAAAAGAGTAACGTAAAAATAGTTACATAATTACGAAAAAATAAAAGTAAACTTCCTTTTAAGTTTAGTAAGTAGGTTACTTTAAGCTATAAAACCTATATATATAGTACTCTAGCTAATAATTTAATAAAAGTCTATTTTAAAAATTTTAATTCTTTAAACGTGTATTACTATTATTATATAATTTATTTATATAATTAGTTATAAGTCTTATTAATTATAGATCTATTATATATTCCTAATTATTATAGTTCTATTAGTATTTATATTATATATATAATCTTTATTAAGTTTATAATTAAGTATAATACTATAAATCCTAAAATAAATAATTTACTTTTAAATTTTATTTTATAGATCATACTAATACGTTTTAGTTTAATAATAAAATTATACTTACTTTTAAGACTATCTATTATATTCTAAAGTAGTACTAGAATTTTTAGGTTCTAGATACTAAAATAAAATTACTAAGCGATTAGAATCTGCTAAACTCTTTTAATTAAAATTAATATCTAAGTTCTATTTTTAGTAACTAGGGCTATAGTAAGTTAGTTAGTAAGTATTTTTTATAAGTATATTCTAGTTATTACTAATTTTAATTTAGTACTTTACTATTATTTATGTAAGTAATAGGTAGCTAATAATTATACTTAAATAATACGCTAAATTATTTTTTTAGAGAAGGATATTATAGGCCGTATAAGTAAATATTTTTAAGCTTAAACTAAAAGCGCTTTAATCTATTTACGAAAGCCTATAATATGCTTATAAAATTAAAATAAAAATAATATAATTATAATTATCCTACTCTACTAGAATAGTAGAAAATAAAGAGTAAATTATAGTTTTATAGTTAGAGTTCTTTACTTAAGACTTTTAGCCGCTTTTATTTTTTATAAATTTTAAGTAGGCGTCCCTAGTTAACTAAAGCTTAAAAAGAGAAGCGTTATAAATTATATAAACTATTTAATAAAACTTTAGCTATCGTATAGTTATAATTATCTATATTTTTTTAAAATAGATTTTTTTTATTTTTAAGATGGATAAAATCTATTAAACTCTCTTTTTTTATTTTTTACTTACTTAATAATTAGTAACTATATATATTTATATACTAATTAAACAAATAGTGTAGCTATAGTGGCTCATGGCGACTAAAAGGGGTTTTAAAAAAAGAGAAGTATATGTATACCTTTATACTTAATAAACGTAACTGTATATTTTATAAATTAAATAGTTTTCTAAAGCGTATAAATTATTATTATATAAGCGCCTTTATTAATCTATTAGTAAGTATATTTCTAGTTTTTAAATAGATTACTTTATATAATTTTTTTTATATATTTTTACCGCAGCTATATATTCTAAATATTAATATATTATAATTAAGTTATATTTCTTTTATTAACTCTAACTGTATTTATATTTATATATTAATCAAACAAATAGTGTAGCTATAGTGGCTCGAGGCAACTAAAAGGGGTTTTAAAAAAGGAGGAGTATATATATGTCTTTATTATTAACTCTAACTATAAGCCTAATTATTTAGTAATTATTATAGTAAATTCTCTAAATAAAATCTATATTAAGTATAATTTTATAGAATATATACTTTAAAATAAAGGCATGCACATACTCCTCCTTTTTTAAAATCCCTTTTAGTCGCCCTGAGCCACTACAGCTACACTATTTGTTCGATTAATATATAAATATATACTTTAAAGCTATTACTTTTTTACTTATATAATTTAAAGTAATTAGCTTTGCTTTTATTATTAAAATAGTATATATTTATATATTAATTAAATAAAAAGTGTGGCTGTAGTAGCTTAGGGCGACCTAAAAGGGGGTTTAAAAAAGGAGAAGTATATATATACCTTTATACTTAATATGTTAAAAAAGATTAATATAGTAATTGTAATATATTTAGCTGTATTTTAAAAGATCGCACCCCTAAATATTATTATTATATAATTATAAAATTATTTTCTTATCTTAGAGCTAATAGTAAATAATACGTCTTTATAAATTATAAAATTAGGTTTATTATATAACCCGTATTAACTTACCTACTAGTAGATATAATATTAGTAAATAATTATTTTATTAATAGTAGCACAGTAGGCGGGGTAGCACAGTAGGAGCATGTACCTAAAAATACTAAAATTCTTTAATTTTCGAGGTCTTTCTACGTATTAGGGGTTTAATTCCCCTTTTTATCGCAGCGCTTCTTTAAGCGCGCCTACTTTATATAGTAAACGCAGAGTTTTTTAGAAGTATAGGGCACTACTAAGGAATTAATATAAAACTATAGGAAGCTAAAATCCCTATACGGAACACGTTATATCTAAAAATAGTTTAAGCTAATATTATCTAAAGTTAGATAAGATAAAAAGCTATCCCTAAATAGGCTTAGCGTAGCGAACTAAGCCTAATTAAGTTTATAATAGAATAGTAATCTAATATAACTTTATATAATATTAGTTTAAATAGGAATAAAATAGGCTACTAAAAAAAACGTTTATAAGGACTTTAAAGAATTATATAGTTATTTCCTAATTAGGCAGGTACACTAAATAATTAGCGTCTATTTTAAAAAAAAAAAAAAAAAAAAAAGTAGCATAGTACTGTAGGCTTAGATTTATTAAAAACTATAATAGTTTTAAAATTATAAATATAATATTTAACGTCCTATATACGGCCCATAGATTTACCTAAGACGATAATAATCTATAAATACTCTATCGCTGTTCTATAGTCGTTGCCCTACCGTTATTATAGCTGCCGCCCAATAAGTTATCTATTAAGTTATTACTTTACTAGCTATAAAATTTAAAAAATTCTATATTTAATAGGCCCTAGGTTATAGTATCTTTAATTTTTACCTATTTTTATATTATAAGTGAGGACGTAGCGTACACGAAGTTAATACAGCTCCTATAAATAAACGTAAAGAAATAAATATAATATTTAGGTTAAGTATAATTACTATATATAAAACTAATCTTATATATTTTTAATATTACGACCGATAACTACTATTATAATCTATTAGTTACTTTTTTTAACTTTATTTTTATATAAAATAGAGGTTATATTTATTTTTATTACTTTTCGCTCCGCCTATATATAGGTGGTATAGCGTTTAATAATAGTTAATATTTTTATTTATAATTATAAATTCTTTTTTACCTAAAAATAACTACAACACTAAATACGTCTACCTACTAGCCTATTTATCTAGCTTACGCACTAAAGAAACTAAGAAACTATATATAGGCCCCCCTAAAACTTTTAAATATTAATTACTTCTAAAACGTTTTTACTATTACCGCCTTTACTATTACTATTACTTCTACTATTATTTTTACCTTTACTACTACTTTTACTTTTACCTTTACTATATTCTTTACACTAAAAAGTACCTACTATATCTATAAAATACTCGTTTTACCTATTAACTTTACTATAAACTATATATTATATTTTTTTACTTTCTTTACCTTTATTATATTTTTATTTATTAAAGCTACTACTACTATTACTACTAATCTAACGTTTATAATTTTAATTACTTCCTTTATTAATAATCTAATTAACTCGTTCGGCTTATTTAACTTAGGGTAGTACCTATTAAAAATAGCTATAATTGTATTATAATCGACTTCTTCGGCTACTAAATAGATAAAGTACTTATACTAGCAAGTATTTACTAGAATTATGTTTTTATTACCCGTAAAGTAAAAAAATACTATAAGAAGAGCTTAGGTAACTATAAATATCTTAAAATTAATTAGAATACGTATTTTATTATTATTAGTTTTAATAAAGGGACTATACTGTATAGAAGCTAAACTTTTAAAGAATATTTTAAATAATATTTTAGTAAGTATTTTTTTATTTAATAAACTTTTAACTGTGTTAACTGTAAGAATAGAGAGATATATAGGTAATAGTAGCTACTACTACTTATATATTTCTAAAGAACACAGTTTTAGTACTAGATTTTTTAATTTAATATTTTTTAGAGAGCGTACTAAGCGCGCTAGTATACGTACTAGCGTAGTACTATACCTTTTTTAATCTAGTTTTACCTAATTTTTTTAATATATTAGTTATAAAAGCATATACATACTCCTTTTTTTTTTAAAAACCCCTTTTAATTATTCTAAGCTACTACAGCCACACTATTTGTTCGATTAATATATAAATATATTTAATATTACTTAATGTTTTACTTAAAAGCTGCTTTAGTAAACTTAATAAGCTTTTTTTAAAAAGATGTATATTAAAAAAACTACTACTATTATTAAAACTAAATTATTTTATAATTTTATTAATATATATATTATAAATAAGTATAAGTGTTTTATTTTTATACTTACGGTTTACTCTAATTTTAAAAAATTATTAAATAGTCCTATTTATGTTAATTTTATCTTTTAAAGTAATTTAGTTTTAGAGCTGCTCTACTATTAATTTATAATATTTATAATATAGTAGCAGAATATTATTTATATAAAATAAAATAAAAATTATCTTATAATTAAAAAAAAATGGACTTTTTTTTAATACTATAAGCCTAATAGCGTATAGTAAGCTTAATAATTTTTTATAGTAAAAGGAAAATAAATCGCGTAGGTTATATAATACTTAATTAGGCTTAATATATATATTTTACTTTTTAAATCTATTAGAGAATTTATATATTACTAGATTTTTTATTAATATTAGAGTATTAAAGAATACTTTAACAATATTATATTATAATATTATTAAGTTAAACTTTACTATAAATATTATTATAGTATAGAATAATCTTACTATAAGTATAGTAGTATATATTTAATATATATAATTAATTATTTTTAATAATTACCTTTTATAATAATACGTATTTTATAATTAATAAAATACTCGTTTTAATTAAATATATACGTTTAGACTTACTTTAATAATGAAAATTAGCTAGTTATTTCTATTTTAGTATTTTTTTTTTAGATTCCTTTTGCTATAAGCGTATTAATTTTAATATATAAGACTTATTTAAATTTATTACTATAAATATATAAAGCGAGCTACTTCTATATTATAAATAGTAAAGAAAAATTAATTATATTATATATATATATTTGTATACTAATCGAACAAATAGTGTGGCTGTGGTGGCTGTGGTGGCGACCAAAAGGGAGTTCAAAAAAAGGAGGAGTATGTGCATGCCTTCATACTCAATGTGTCGAAAAAAAGAAAAATTAATATTATATATATAATATAGATTGCGACGGGTAAAGTAATTAAATAATAATATTTTAGATATTTTTTTAAGTATTATAACTATTACTATAGTATTAAAAGTAATATATATTTATAGTTTAGCCTATACCTTTATAGTACTAGAAAATAATATATATATAATATTAATTTAAAAATTATTATTTTATAGATCCGTAATTACTATATAAATATAAAGGTATACATATACTCCTCCTTTTTTAAAACCACTTTTAGTCGCCCTAAGCTACTACAGCCACACTATTTATTCAATTAGTATATAAATATATATACTGTATAAGCACTTAAAAGGTTTATTATACCCTTTAGCTAATTATCTAAATTATTATTCTTAAGTCGCCTCTTATAGAGGGGTAAATTTATATATCTAATTTTAGGTTTTTACTCCTATAGTTTCCTGCTTAATTATATTACTTAACCCTAATTACGCCTTTAATAGTATTATACTAGCAATATTTCTACTTTACTTATAGTAGTAAAAGTATTATTTATAATTTAAAAGATAGCTATAGAGTAATTATACTCTAAATTTTAAAAATTATCTCTACAATTTAATAGACTAGCTTTTTTAGTTTTATATATTTTTTAGTAGCTATTAGGTATTCTCTAATTTCCTATAAAATTACTTTAAGTAATATATAACACTAGTATTACTTCTAAAAGTATAAGTCCTAATTATTTATCTAATAATATATAAATTCTTATATAATTACTAGTTAAGTAATTATTATATATAACTATTAAATTCTTAGTAGTACTAAAAGGAGTTTAGTTTATTTTTTTACGCTAACTATAATTAGTATTCCTAAGTTTATAATAAGAATTTAGATATATATTTATATATTAATTAAATAAAAGAATATAGCTGTAATGACTATATACGTAACTAGAAGGGGTTTTAAAAAAGAAGGAGTATATACCTGCCTTTAAACTTAATATAGGATTTAGATATTTATTATTTTTTATCTACTTATCTAACTAATTTAGTAAGTATATATTATTAGATACTACGTCTAAGTCTATAAATTTATTCTTATAAAGTATTTTAATAACTAAAATTACCTTTTTTTAGGTATTCTATAATTAGATAGCCTCTTTTAAAAAAGCTATTTATTAAAAATAGCCTTTTAAGTTATAATTACTTAATTAAGCAGTAGAATCTATATGCTATAAATAATAAAAGTATAATAGTTTATTAAATACTTAATATAGTCCTGCGAGTTTACTTTAAATCTATACTTATTATAACCTATTAAGCGTTTCTTATTTAAAGGGTAAGTATAGTAGCTATATACGTAGATTCTACTTTAATTAGGGCGTAAGTCTAGTATTATATTCCTTATAATTATAGGTTTCTACTATGTACAATATTATATAGACTAACTATTAAGTATTTTATTAAGTAACCGTATTTTATAAAATAATACTAAACTTATTCTATATAACTATATTATAGTATCTATTATTTTAAACTAAAACTTAGTAGATAGACTAGCACTTAATTATATCTTAATTACTTTTAAAATTATATTTTTGCCTACTCTTGTTAGGAATTATGGTAGAGTAGTAATATAGTATAATATATAAAAAAAATTAGATATATATTATTTATAAGAGTAAAGAGATAAATTATTATTTAGTTAAAGCCCCGTAGCGTAGACTATATATTTTTTATTATATAAGTACACTCCTATCTAGAGCGGAAATACTTAAATTATAATATTATTCCCCTCTTAGGACTGCTCTTAGCTTAAAAATAAATAATATAAGTGCGTATAGTTTATATATATTTATTTAATACTTTTTAGACTATATTAGTATAATAATATTAAATAATAAAATTAGATATTCTTTTTAAGGCTTTTTTTTTTAAATTACTATTTAGCAGTATTTCGTACTATTTATTTTTTATTATTTTTACTAGATCTAGTTTATTACGTAATAAGCTAATTAAAAATATTATTTTATCAGCGCTAATATTTTAGCGCCTTTAGCTATAAAATTAGATTTTAAAAATCTTTACTCCTACTCTCTATTTTAAATTTAATAATATTCTCTAAAGGTAAGTATTTTATATAAGCCGTAAAGTAGTAGAATTTAGTACTAATTATATTATATAGTTATATTGAGGCGTAATTAGCTCTTATATATTAAATTTTACTCTATATTATTAAGTTTTAGCTTATAATAACGTAATACCTCTTAAATATAAAATATTAAAAGACTTTTACGTTTAGTTAACCTAAAAAAAAATAGTAAACTAAAATATCCTATATTAGCTATATTAAAGTAATAGTAAAGTATAATATTCTAGACTAAAAGTAGTAGTATTTAATAGACCTTAATATAAATAAATAAAAATTATTTATTTATAAAAGCTACTAGTCTAAGACTTACCTCTTTTATTTAAAAAAAAAACGCCTTTTACTATATAGTAAGTACTAGTTCAGTACTATTAGGTACTATATAATACTAATTATACTATTTAGCCTTTATATAGTTAACTTTACTATTTTAAATAGCTAAAAACTACTATTAGTAAGGCTTTAGAAGGTAATAAAAATAGGTATTTTACTTTAGATTAAAAGGTATATAAGTAACGCTATATAACGTAGAAAATCTAACTTATAGAGTATAAGTATTAGGTTATAAAGCTATACTATATTAAGTACCCCGTAGTTTTTAAAGAAGACTAATTATAATATATAGCTAAGTTTACTGTTTCTACGCCCTTTAATATAACTAAAATATATAAAAAGATCTAAAAAAAATAAAAATAAAAACTAATAAAGAGATTAAGACTATTTATAAGGAAATTATTATAAATTTAATAGAATAAGTAAAGTGTTTATAAAGATTTAGGATATTTTAGTACTAATTATTATAGAGAAGTAATATTAAATTTTTTAAAAAATTTTATACTTATAGCAGCGCCTTTTATTTTATTAATAAATACGCTAAGTTTAGCGTTTTCTTTTATAGGCGTAGTAAGTCTAATTTAGCTTTTAAAAAAAAGTAAAAGCGTATAGAGATTAATAATAATTCCAATAACTTCTAACTAAGTTTTAAAAATAGTAAAAAAGTCGTAAATATTCTTTATAATAGTATAATAGTATTATTTAAACTAATTTAGTACTCTCTATTATACTTAATTACTAATACGCCTTTTAAAAGTTTAGTACTTTTTATATAATAGCTCTAATTAGTTTAGAGATTAAATAAAACTATTAAACTATTAATTATACTATTTAGTTTTAAACTTAGGTCTAGACTTTTACAGTATTTCTTTTATTTTATTTTTTTATTATAATAACTATTCTGCTTTTTAAACTTTTAGTTTTACTAGTTTAGATTCCGTTTCTATTAATAATAATAAAAATAAAAAGGTTATATACTATAATACTTAATTTAGTACTAATTATTAAACTAAAAGTAGTATAACCTGTTCTATTTCTAATTATATTTATTAATTAGCTATCTTTCCTAGTAACTATACTCAGGAGTAAATAATAAAAGTATTAGTATTATAGTATTTTTAATAAATAGTTAAATAAGTTTATAAATTATTAGGTTTTTTTTTAATTTATAGGGAGTTTAGGAATCCTTTAGTAATAAATATAGCCTATAGACCTTTAATATAATAATTTAGTTTAAATAATACTATATATATATTTATATATTAATTAAATAAAAAGTGTAACTATAGTGGCTCGGGGCGACTAAGAGGGGTTTTAAAAAAGAAGGACTATGTGTATACCTTTATACTTAATATATTAAAAAAGATAATATTTATATTTATATATTAATTGAACAAAAAGTGTGGCTATAGTGGCTCGGGGCGACTAAAAGGGGTTTAAAAAAGAAGGAGTATATACATGCCTTTATACTCAATATATCGAAAAAGTTAAAAAAGATAAATAATACTAATTTTTAATAATTATAGTCCTTACTTTATTATAATATACTTATATTTTTTAATCTAGTGTTACCTAACTTTTTTAACATATTAAGTATAAAGGTATACATATACTCTTCCTTTTTTAAACCCCCTTTTAGGTCGCCCTAAGCTACTACAGCCACACTTTTTATTCAATTACTATATAAATATAAATATACTTATATATCTTTTATAATTCTTTTATTATACTATTAAACTACTCTAACTTTTAATAGAGCTATTTACGTTTCTAAACTTTTTATAAAAAATACGTATAAAAATATAAAAGTAAAAAATAATTATTTTATTTTAAATATAAAATATAATTCTAAAATAGTTTAAAATAAACTATTAATTTACGCTAAAGGCTTTTTTAGATATATTTAGCGTCTATACCTACTAATAGGGAAAAAAGTAAATTTTTTAATTCCTTTAGAGTCTATATCCCGAGCCACTACAGCTACACTATTTATTCGATTAGTATATAAATATAGAGTCTATATATTTATATACTAATCGAACAAATAGTATAGCTGTAGTGGCTCGGGGCGACTAAAAGGGGTTTTAAAAATAGAGGAGTATATACATACCTTTATACTCAAAATATAGAGTCTATATAGAATTATTTTAAACTATTTTTCTTTTTTTAAGAGATAGGCCCTAGTCTTATTATACTAATATACTTTTAAGTAAATTATTACTCTTTATAAAAAGTCTATACTACTTTTATATTATTTAGTCTACTAGAGTTATTGTTAATCGTTTTAGAGTAATTTTAAATTTTTTTTAAATTTTTTTTAACACTTCTATACTAATTAAGACTCTTAGTTTCTAAGTATTTTTTTTATTTAAATAGTCTTTTTATTTAATATAATATTTTTATTAATAAGACTTATTATATCTATAGTCTATAATATATTTTATATTATATATATTATTACTAAATTAATAAAATATATTAACTATTAGTTTTTACTTATAGAGTAGTATATCTTAGAGTTTATATAATTTTAAAAAAAAAAAAACTAGATAGACTTATTTTAAACTTATAAACTTAATTTTATATATAATAGGTAGACTACATATATACTTAACTACTATACCGGGAGCTAACTATTTTTTATTAATTTTTTACTTAGTTTTATAGATTATATATAATAATTTAAAATCTAGATTTTACTCCCTATTTTTAAGTTTAGTAAAAAATATTTTTTATTTTAAAATATTTTTTGTACATCTATATTACTTTTAGTTTTTATTTAGTTTTACGATAAATATTAATAAATTTAGAGGCTAAGTAAAAAGTTTAAAAGTTTTCTTTTATACTTAGCGCTTTTAAAAGCTAATTTAGCTTTTTTAGACTATATTTATAGCAGGCTAAACAGGATATATATTTACTAATAAAATACTAACTATTGTTATAAATAAATTCTATAAAGAAAATTTATAACGCTTAATTATTTTATTTTAAATAATAGAAGATATAAAGATATTATTTAAAAGTCTTATTTTATTATTCTATCTACCTATCTATTAACAGGTAAAATATAAAAAACAAAATTTACTTTAAATTAAAATAATAGTAAAAAGTATTTTAATACTTTACTTATATAAGTAGACTTTTATTAAATAATACCGTCTTTAAGTTTTTATAAAATCTTATAATTTTATAGATCTAGAACTAGACTAAATTAATATTATTTTAATTTATCCTTACTAGTACGTAATAGACTATTTTAGAAAAATAGTTTATAATTATAAAAATTATATTATATATAATTCCAGTAAAGTAACTAAAAAATAGATTTATAATAAAATCTATAGTTACGTATTACTATAGTCTATTAGGGATAAAAAGTAAATAAAAGAGACTATATAATATATATATCTTTAAATTAGTACGCTAACAGCGCTTATAATTATAAATATAATTAGTAATATTATTAAATATATTTATTTATATATATTTATACTATACGCGCTTAAAAGTTTATTTTATACTAAAATACTCTAAAAGGAGACTATTATAGTATTCTATAATTATTTTAATTTTATTTTAGAAGTATAGAACTGTATTAGTTTTATTATTTTTAATTTAGTACTCTCTAGACTATTTAATTATAAATTATTATTACTATATTTATATTTATATACTAAGCAAACAAATAGTGTAGCTGTGGTGGCTTAGGGCGACTAAAAGGGATTTTATAAAAGGAGGAGTATATATATACCTTTATTATAATTTTTTAATCTTTAGATCTATTAGGTACTTTAAAATATTTATTTTCTCTTTAAGTACATTACGTAGTCTAAAGTTTTAAATTTCTTTTATAATTTTTAAGTTATATTATTAGTTTATTTATATATAAATTATTATTATAATAACCGGGACCCTATTAACCTTTATAGTAAAAAGTTATAATAACTCCTTTATAGGTTTTATAAAGGCTATATTACGTTTATACTTAATTATTTTAAACTCTAGTATATAATTAGGGTAGTAAAATAAGGTATTGGTTACATTTATTAATTTTATTTTATAAAATATATTAATATTATATTTAAAGAGAAGTACATATAACTGTACTTAATATAGTAATAGGATTTTTATTTATATAAACTATTATAGATTATTATAATCTATAAATATTTTAAAATAAATACTATATAAGTATTATTTATAGTACTTAATACTTTTTATAATAGTAAGTAGTTTTTTTATTATATGTATTATAATAGTACTACGCGCTATCTAACTTTTTTAAATTAAAGTTAACTAGCCGCTACTAAAATAATCTAGTTTTTTTAAAAAAATTTTTATTTAAAATAGTACTAATTGCTTTATTAAAAGTATTTATTTTAATTTAAGTCTATCTCTTATACTTAATATATAAAAGTATTAGTATTTTAAAAAAAGGATTGTAAACCTTTTTAAAAGCTTTTTTACTAGGATTATCTATATATATATAAACGCTTTCCTCTTTTTTTATAGCTATCCTGTCTTACTACTACTTAGCGCCTTTTAAGTTAATTTAGTAAGTAGTTAAGGTAAATAAAAAAATAGTGTATAAATTTATTTTTGACAAATTGAATATAAAGGTATAGACATACTCCTTCTTTTTTAAAATCCCTTTTAGTCGCCCCGAGCTACTACAGCTACACTATTTATTCGATTAATATATAAATATATATATATATAAATTTATAATAGTTGTTTATAAAACTAATAAAAATATAAATATTACGTATATAGGTAAATTTAGGCTAATTTTAAATTATTTTAACTTAAGTCAGGTTTATTAAGAGGCTATTAAGTAAAATAATAAAACTAAAATATTTTATAAATATAATATACTAAAAATACTTTTTTAAGTTTAAATAACACTTTACTTTACGTAAATACTATAACACCTCTCTTATATAACTCTTATATTTTTCTTTAATATTTAAAAAGATAAGTATATTATTAAGATATATAATATAGATTATATTAATTAATCTAGTTAGCGTTTATAATATAAGTTATTAGAACTACGTAGGTACATTTATTAAACTAAAAAGTATAACTATATACTTAAAATAGTCGTATCTTAAATAAAATATAGTCTTTTACTTATTACCTTTTATAATATAAATATAACAATAAACTTTTTATAGATTAAGTTAGTATAAATCTATACTTTTATAAAATAGTTCAGTAACTTTATAATTAGTAAAAAAGTAATTTTTTAACAGATTAAGTATGAAGGCATACACATACTCCTCCTTTTTTAAAACCCCTTTTGGTTGCCCTGAGCCACTACAGCCACACTATTTATTCGATTAATATACAAATATATAGTAAAAAAGTATTATAATTTTTAATTATAATCTTATTAAGGTTTCTATAGTCTATATAGAGTATAAAATCGCCTCCCTTCTTTTTTATAAAAATAATAAAAATTTAGTTAGTGATTTTAATTACTAAATCTATCTATACTTAAAATATTTCTTTATATACTTTTTAAGAACCTCTAGTTTCGTAACTAAAAAATTATATATACAGGGGAGTGATATTGGGAAAAGATAAAAAAAAATTATCTTTTTTAAAATAATATAACTTCTTAGTTAAAAGGCCTAAAAATACGTGAATTATATTATTTTAAAGAGAAAATAATAGAGACTATTACTAGAATCTTAGTTGCTAATTACTAATTACCTGTAATATATTAAAATTACCTAAATAGAGCACTTTTTTTAACCTCTTTTTTAGGTTACTATAACTTTTCAGTTAGTAAATATATTTAACTAAAATTTTAACTATACCGTTTTAGGCCTAGTATAGGTCACGTGACTAGTTTTTTGAAGTATATTAGTAATCTAATAATAAAATTATATTAATTATAAAAATAGTACTAATGCTTATAGAATTACTAATTACGTAATATATTATTAATATTATAGTATATAGTAATGTCTTTTTAATATTCTAAATATAGACTTCTATTTCCTTAAAATGGCGCTAAATTTAATAAAACTTAAATCTAAAGTTAATCTTCTTTTATAAGTAAATACTCTTATTAAAACAATTATTTCTATTTTAAAATAAACTTCTAATAGTATTTATAATAGTATAAAACGTATTAAAAATAAAAATAAAGAAAAAGAAAAGAAATATAATATAAAAAAAGTTTATATAGGGGGTATAAAAAATTTAACTAAAAGAGATAAAAGAGTTATTAATAGAGACTTAACTAAAAGTCCTAAAAAGAATAATACAAGAATACTATTAAAAAATAATCTAGAGCTTATAAAAAGATAATTACAAAGTGTTTGAAAAGAGAAGGGTTATATAATTAATATAAGTAAAAAAAAACTAATAATAAATAAAGAAAACGCTAAAAAAAGTAAAATATGCTAAAGTAACGCTAAAAAAGATAAAAAATATAAATTTAAAAAAGATTATATTTTATAATAAGTTAGCAATACAAAGAGGATAATAAAATAAATAATATTATAAAAAAGGGAGTAATAATAAAAGAAAAGAAGAACTGGCTATTAGCTAATTATAAAATAAGTTATTTTAGTTTTTTAAAATAGTAAAATATATTACTTTTTATATATTTTTAAGTTACGGTTTTAGTTATTTAATATTAATTATATTAATTATTTTATAGAATAAGACTTTAAACTATATGTTTAGGGTGTAATTTGGGTAGGAGGTAAAAGTAATTTAGTATTTATTAAAATACCTAATTTTTTTACTTTTTATACTAGTAAGGACTATATAAATAAACTCCTTATACCTAAGGTTAAACCCTCTATAAAAAGGGGTAAGTTTTATAATACTTTTTTACCTTTGTATTTATTAATATAATAATATAATAATATATATATTATTATATTATATTATAATTATAAACTTTATATATTTATATATTAATCGAACAAATAGTAGAGCTGTAGTGGCTCGGGGAGACCAAAAGGGGTTTCAAAAAAGGAGGAGTATATATATGCCTTTATTATAAACTTTATATTAATATTAATTTAGGTTAGTAATTTTAACAAGATAATATTTCTATTTATAAAATAACGGACGTTTTAAACTAGTTTAAAAATAATAAAATTATACTATTTCCTTACCTAGCCTATAGTCCTAATTTAGCCCCTATAGAAAATATATAGAGTTATTTAAAATAAAGACTAAATAATAATAAAAAGGCTAATTTAGGTGTAGGATCTAGTATATAAAGGATAGAGGCCTTTAAAAAAGTTATTATAAAAGAGTGGAATAATATACCTTAAAAAGTTATTAATAATTATATTTTATTACTCCCTAACCGTTATAAGGCAGTTATAGAAGCTAAAGGCTACTATACTAAATATTAGTAATTTATTATTTACTAGTTTATTATTAAAAATTTTAAAAATTGACTTTTATATATAATTATATAATTAATATATTAATATATAAAAATAATTTATATAGTAGTATAATACAGTATCTATTATATTATATATAAAAATAAGCCAATTTTACACCTTAAATAAAAAGTTATAATAGGCTAAAGTAGAACTCTAAAAAATTTTTATATTTACTAACTTTTTTTTATCTCTAAACCCCTTAGTAAGCAGCCCCTAATAAGGTGAATAAGATACGCTAGTCTTTCTCTTTAAAATAATATAATTTACGTATTTTTAAGCCTTTTAACTAAAATATTATATTATTTTAAAAAAGATATTTTTTTTTTATCTTTTCTTAATGTTACCCCCCTATATATTAATATAGTAGAGACGTACTAAACCTAATATTAATTTTTAGATTATATAGTTTATAGTCTATAGAGATCTTAAAATTTTTATTTAAGGCTAAATCTAAAAAATTAGAGTACCTAAGTAGTATAAAGTATTTTTTATACTTATTTAGTTTATTTTAAACTAGAATCTCTATTAAGCCTATTAGGTATATATATACTTAAGTATTTAAGTTATATATAGTACGCTTAAACTCTTACGCGCTTTTAAAAGTAATTTTTATAATAAAAATATTATTATTTTTAAGATTACTTTTAAAAATTTTTTAATAAGTAGTAATTAGGCGGGGTGGCACAGTAGGAGTCTGTGCCTAGAAATACTAAGATTTATTAAATTTTTAAGGTCTTCTTATATATTAGGGGTTTAATTCCTTTTCTTATTATAGCGTTTTTTTAACGCGCCTACTTTATAAAGTAAAACATAAAATTTTTAAAAGTATAGGATACTACTAAAGAATTTATATAAGGCTATAGAAAAGCTAAAATCCTTATACGTATTAGGTTGTATTCCTAAATATATCTTACTATCTAAGGTTAGATAAGACGAAAATCTATACCTAAATAGGCCTAGCGTAGTAAACTAGGCCTAATTTAGTTAAATAAACTAGTAATCTAATATAACTTTATTTAGTAATATATTAATTTAGGAATTAAAGAGCTGGTTATTAGTTTGTTTAGAAGATAAAATACTTTTTTTAAATAGTTATGTAGCCTTAATATTAAAGGCTTATTTTAAAAAAAAAAAAAAAAAAAAAAAGATAGTAACTTTTATCTTTAAATTCTTTTAGTTAAACTAAAATAATTCTAAAAAAAATTTATATTTAAAAAGATCCGCGACTATAAATAAAATTAGTAAAATTTAATTTTAATTATATAAGTTAGTTAGGTCTATTTTAGTTACTAGAGTACTATAAATAGTTATATTAAAATTTTTTACCGCTTATACTAATAATTTATTAAAAGTAGTTACCTCTAAGCCTATCTTCTGTACAAGCTTAGTACTTATAAAATTTAAAATAAATTTTAAATTTACTAGAGTGTTAATAGAGTTTTAATTTATAACTTTAGTCTTTAAAGTAACTATTCTTTTAAATTAATTATATAACTAGTTAAATAAACTATTAATATACTTAATTTTAGGTATTTTTATTAAGTAGCTTATAATAGTTATTATATAGATATTAAATATTATAATTATTTTTATTCCTTCTCTTTTTTCGCTTAAATTAATAATATAGCCTTATTAGTCGCTTTTTTAGATTTAAAAGCTACTAACTTATTTTTATACTAGTAATTAAGAGTATAGTAGCCCTTTTTACTATAATAATAATATATTAGTATACTAGTAAAAAACTTTATTTTAGTTATTATTCTATTAAACTAGTTAGTACGTAACTATACCCGTTGGTTTTATCTAAAATATTTTTAAAATTTAATAAATTTTTCTATATTTTATTTATTCTTCTTAAGCCTTTATATTTTAAACTTATTAAAATTAGTCGTGTTTTATATAAAATAAAAAAAATTAGGCTTTTCTTTTACTTTACTAATAGTATTAATTTATTATTTCTTTAATATTTATAGTCTAGTCTAACAAATTTTAATTAAGTAGTTTATAAAGCTTTAGACCTATTAAAATTCTTTATTAGTTTTATATATCTTTAGCTCCTTCTAAAAAAAAATATAATCTAAACGTTCTATAAAAGACTACTTAGATAGCTAAATAGTTTACTTAAAATTAATTTTAGTTTTATTAAACTATTATATTAATATACTAAAAATATTTAGTATTTTAATTTTTAAAAGATCTTAAGTTTTTTTCTAAAGTAGATTAGTACTAAGTTTTAAAGTAATTTTAGCTTTTTAAGTAGTTTAATAGAAACTATTAATATACGTAATAGTAAATATAATTTTTAAAATTTATATTAAGAAATAGGTTAATAATTAATAAGAATAGTGTTTATAATTATTTTTTTAAAAATTAAAATTACGTCTATCTTTTTTTTTATAAATATAAGGGATCTTTAGTGTTAGTAGACGGATAACTAATATAAAAACTAAAATAGTATAATTTTATAAAATATTTAGATTTTTTATATTTACAGTTTAGTTACCGATGTTATAATAATAATAGATATTAAGTAATTATTTTATTTTCTTTTTATCTTTAACTTATTAAAACTAAGCGTATACTTTTTAAAAATTAGTAAATACTAAAAGTGTTAATTAAAATAAAGACGTCTAACTATAATAATTAGATACTATTTATACCTTTTTATATTTTAATAAATCTAATAGAGGCATTTCTACAGTTAATATAAAATTCTAAAAAATTTAAGTATTTAAAATACTAAAAAGGGACTTAGGATTTTTTTTTATTTTTTTTTAATAATTTTAGTATTTTATAGAACTAACATATAATATATAATTAAATAATAAAACTCTTTTAGAGCTATATTATACTAAATTACTCTTAAGAATAAAAGAGCGATTAAAATATTAAGAATTAAAGTAGAGTAGTAATATAATATAATATATAAAATAAAATAAGTATATATTATCTATAAGAGTAAAAAAATAAATTACTATTTAGCTAAAACCCGATAGCGTAGACTATATATCCCTTATTACGTAAGTACGCTCCTATTTAAAGCAAAGATACCTAAGTTATAAGAACTCTCTTAGTACTACTATTTAGTTTATAAGTATATAATAGGATTATAATAAGTTTAATATTTTAATTAGCTACCTATTTTTTAAAATATAAACGACTATACTATAGTACTATAGTAGTATTATTATTTTAAATAAGTATATAGATTTTAAAATTATATTATATAAAAAGTAACTTAGTAAAATTCTTAAAAACTTTTATAATTAATTCTAAGTCCTTTAAGTAGAGATTATAATTATAGATCTTTTTACTAAAGTTATTTATTAAAATTATATTATATTACCTGTATAATCTATCTATTAGTATATTAAAACCGTTTTATAATACTTAAAAGAATAGTTATAGTATTTATTCCCTTAGTCTTTTAAAAATTATTTATAATATATAAATAATAGAGTAGTATACGTATTCTAAATAAACTATACTATTAATTTTAATATTTTAAATATATTATTAGTGTCTTAGACGCTGCGACGTATGCTATAGTTATAATATATTAATATCTCTTTTTTTTATAAATGCCTGCTTAGTATTAGTTTATAATAGTAGATATACTAGTATAAGTTACT
This sequence comes from Pleoardoris graminearum, assembly GCA_030770415.1. Lineage (NCBI taxonomy): Eukaryota > Fungi > Ascomycota > Dothideomycetes > Pleosporales > Didymosphaeriaceae > Pleoardoris > Pleoardoris graminearum. The sequence goes on from JASEKS010000129.1 coordinate 32,483, forward strand.
ATATAGGATAATAAACTATACTAAGCTGCGATACTATTAAGTACTATTAAATAGTTATTATATACCTATCTTAGTACTACTTTTCCTAATTAGGCTTAGCGTAGTACCTTTAAGAGTTGATTATTAAATTCTATAGTATATATAACACTTTTTTTTCTAATTAGGTAGTTACTAATAGTAACTGTATTATATAAAAAAAATATATTATACTAATACTTGTAATACTACTTTTTTTAAATACCCTAATTACTAATACTATATTTACTTACAATTAATACGAGGATAATTAATCTATAATTTTTATATTTTATAATTATCTATTATAGTCTTAATTATAAATTAAAAGATAATTGGTTTATATTTAATAAAAGTAAGGTAATACCTATATTATAGTTTTATTAAAATAATATTATACTTTAACGTACCTATACGTAAAATATAATTAAGACTTAAGTACTAAATATTAATCTTTTTAAAATAAGTTTTAGAAATAATATTAATATAAAAGCTTTTTACTACTATAATATTTTTAAATATTAAATTCTCTATATAAGGGATGTTTATACTATATAAAACTTATTTTAGAATATAGTTACCTATTTTAATAATTACTAATATTTATATTCTAGCTTTAATACTCTTAATTCCGGTTATCTTTTAACACGTTTTAAAAATAAATATAAAAATATTATTAATAAAATATATAGTAGCACTACTATTTAAAATTATATTTTTTAAAAAGGAGTTTATACTAAATATTATAGTACTATAAACGTCTATACTTTCTTTAATAAATATAAGTAAAAAAAAATCTATAATAGCTGCTATAATTTTTTTTAGTATATTATTCTAGTATTAGTATTTACCTTTTATTTTTTAAAATTTTTTTTTTAATTTTTATTTATAAATTAGTATATTTAATTTACTATAAGTAATTAAGTATCTTCTTTTTATTAGCGCTAAAAAGGCCTTCGGGTATATAGTTAATTTAAAATAATATAAAAAAGATTAGTATAGCCCCTATACTAAGAATAAATTGCTTAATTAAAGAAAAGCTATTATTTTTTAGACTTAACCGTAACGGCCGGGTCTAATAGGTTATAATAGTACTTATTAATAGGTTTTTTATAATAAGAAATAAACTTTTTTATTTTTTTTAGTACTATTTACCTATTTTCTTTATACTTAAACTATTATATATTACTTTATTTATACTTATAGGTAATTTATAATATTTTCTCTTCCCTTTATATATTATCGCAACATTTATTTTTTATATTTACTTATTATATTTATTGTCTACTATATCTGTTATTATTAATTACTATCTTATATATAGCTTTTTTTTTTTACCTTTAGGCTAGTACTTAGGGTATTATTACTAATATTATTTTTATTAGATTTTTTACGTTTTACAGTTATACTACTATTAAAATAATAATTACTATTTTATTTTTAACCTTAGTATAGTTAGAGTTATTCTAGTTATTTAGTAAAACTAAAAGCTGTTACTTTTATTTATGAATATAGTTTAAGTAATCTATAATAAAACTTTTAGGGTCTATTATTTCTATAATTATATAAGTTAGTAATAATTACTATTACTATAGTTATAGCCGTACTAGTATAGGTATAAGTATAATATATACTAGACCCGTTTCTTTTTTTTAATAACGTAGTCTGTAGCTATTATAGTTATTATTTATTTTATACCTATAAATTACTTATAAAGGTTAAAGTTTATCGCAATACTCTAGAGCTCTTTAAAAGTAGTTAGTAGAAGGATTTTTACTAAAAGCTTTTTTATTACTAGTATAGTAATAAATCTAGTCGTATAAAAGTTATTATATATATTATTTTTATAGGGTCGTTCGTCTATATTATAATATATATATAGTAATATTTATAAAGAAAAGTATAAATAGCTACCCGGTATAGTAGACTACTAGTTATACTTTTTTTATTATTTTATATATATATATTTATATTTTAATCGAATAGAACGTATAGCTATAGTGGCTTAGGGCAACCTAAAAGAGGATTTAAAAAAGGAGGAGTATGTGTATACCTTTATACTTAATATATTAAAAAAGTTATATATATATATATATATAGTACTGGGGACGCCGGCGTATATTAATACTTTATAATATACTAGTAAAAGCGTAAGTTATTACTACTATTTTTTTTTAAATAGACGTTCGGTACTAGGTTAAAAGAGATTAATATTATTTTAACTTATTATAACTAGTAAATACGTTCTTAGTATATATATTAATATATAACTACGCGCTACGTCTTTTATTATTATATTTAAAATATTATAGAGCTATTTTATAGGAACCCCTATAGTAGTTAGTAGTTATTTATTTTTAAAAATATAAGTACTACGCTAAAACCGTAGCTTTATTTAAAAAAAAAAAATAAAAAATAAAAAATAAAAAAAAGTACTAAAAAGTATAATTAGTGTATATAGAGTAGTTAATCTAAATAGATTTACTAGTAATACGGAGCGTATAGACTATATAGCTATAATTTTTTTTTTAAATAAAGCTACGCTTTTAGCGTAGTATCTATATTTTTAAAAAAAATAACTACTAGCTATTATAGGGGTTTCTGTAAAACAGCTCTATAATATTTTAAATATAATAATAGAAAACGCAGCGCGTAGTTATATATTAATATATTATACTAAATATATATTTATTATACTTAGTTATAATAAGTTAAAATAGTAATATATAAGTAAGCGTTATCTTTTAACCTAGTACCGGTAGGGTGGCATAGTGGGTAAGTACCTAAAAATGTATTAGCTTCGTAAAATTCTTTAAATTTTTGATATTATTTATATATTAGAGGTTTAATTCCTCTCCTTATTACAGTATTCTTTAAATACGCCTACTTTATATAGTAAATTATAGAGTTTTTAGAAGTACGGGGCACTGCTAAGAAATTAATATAAAACTATAGGAAGCTAAAATCCCCGTATAGAATACGTTATATCTAAAGATATAGGTAAGATTTTAGGCTAAAATTACTATCTAAAGTTAGATAAGATAAAAATCTACTTTCTAATAGGCTTAGCGTGGCGAACTAGGCCTAATTAGGTAATAGATTAGTAGTTTAGTATAACTATTTAGTATAATAACCTAGTTAGGAGATTAAAGAACCGGTTCTAGTTTGTTTAGGAGATAAAACACTTTCCTTAATTAGTTAGGTAGCCTTAATTAAAGGCTTATTTTTAAAAAAAAAAAAAAACCTAGTACTGAACACCTATTTATAAAAAAAAAAATAATATTAATAGCTAGTTACTATTAATAGTATACTATAAAGTATTAATATACTCTAGCGTCCCCGGTACTATATATATATATATATATAAAATAATAGAAAAAGTATAATTAGTAGTTTACTATACTAGATAACTATTTATACTCTTTATAGATATTATAATATAGATAAATAACTTTATAAAAGTAATATATATAATAATTTTTATACAACCGGATTTATTACTATACTAGTAATAATAAACCTTTTAGTAAAAACCCTTTTATTAATTATTTTTATAAAACTCTAGGCTACTACGGTAAGGTTTAATTTTTATAAATAATTTATAGGTATTATAAAAAAAACTATAATTATAATAACTATAGACTGTATTTTTATAAAAAAAAAGCTAGTTAAATATATATTATATCTATACTTATACTAGCACAAGTATAATATAGTAATAATAATTATTATTAACCCGCGTAGTTATAAAAGTAATAAATTTTAAAAATTCTATTATAGGTAACCTAAAATACGTCTTTAAATAAAAATAATAGCTTTTAGCTATACTAGATAATTAGGATAACCTTAACTATATTAAATTTAAAAATAAAATAGTATAGTACGTAAACGTAACTACCCCGGTAATATAATTATAAAACGTAAAAAATCTAATAACTATAGTATTAGTAATAATATAAGCGTATAAAAGCTATATATAAGATAGTAAATATAATAGGTAAATATAAAAATAAACGTAATAATAATCTATAGAGAAGTAGGGAGAAGAATATTATAAAATACCTATAAGTATAGGGAAACTAATATATAATAGTTCAGATATAAAATATAATAATTTAGGTATAAAGAAAATAGGTAATTAGTGCTAAAAAGGAATAAAAAAGTTTTTTTTTATTATAAACCTATTAATAAGTGCTGTTATAATCTATTAGGCCCGACCTGTTACAGTTAAGCCCAGTATAGCTATAGTTATATAATTATATAATTTATATTAATAAGTAAAATCTTTATTTAGCTATCGTACAGATAGTAGAGAAAATAGAAAAGATATAACTATTTACTATTTATTATTTTATACTATTTTCTATTTATTATAATATTATAAAGAACTATTATTCTATATAAATAGAGTATAGTTATTCTAATACTAATTAGTAGTTAGTTAATTATATTATTTAACTACTATATTACTAGTAGTTAATTAATTTTTTTTATTTATTATAAATTAGTAAGGGCGTATAAAAAAGTTAAGTTATTATTAAATTTATGGTGTGTAAAAATAATTTTATATATTACGTAACTCTGCCCTATATCTATAGATAGAGAAAAGTATAATAAATTATATATTTTATTAAAACCTTTTTTTTAGACTAGTGTCTTAACGCTATACTTTACCTCTCTTTATATAATTAAAACCTTATCCGTATAAAAAATAAAATTTTTTTTTTTAAAACTAAACTACTTTATATAAACCTACTAGTATATTAAGCTAGAATTATATAATTAATTATATAAACTAGATAATATAATAGTACTAGAAGAAGCTTTCTTTATAAAAAAAGGTAAGGAGCGTATAATAAAGATAAATCTAGATTTATTATAAAAAAATTATATTTAAGGATACGATATTTTTATATAAGTACTTAAAGACTAAATTAAGTTATAATACTAGATAGAGGATTTAGATATTTAAAATAACTTATTTACTAAATAACTTAATACGTATATTAGCTAGGTTATTATAAGATTTTATATAGAGTAAAGAAATAGCTAAAGTCTAGTTATTTTATACTATAATTTATTTACTAAATAGAACTATTTTTACTTTATATTACTAAAATAAGTATTTTAAAGAGAACTATTAGAAATCTTATAAGATAAGGGCGTACAACTTCTAGTAGATAAATAAAAAAAATATTAATAAGTTTTATATAAACTCTCCTTTAGATTATAAAAGGATATTAGAAAGTTAAAGACTTTTAGGTAAGATTAAGAAGTTTAATAAAAAGCCTAATTATTATTATAAAATAACCCGTACGGAAGCTATTAAGTTTAAATTTTTAAATTTTTAGCTTATAGCTAAATATTTTATATACTTTAGCTATACCTTCTATATAGTAAGGAAATTAACTATTATAATATATATTATACGAGTAATTAATCCTGCTATATTAGTATTACTTAGAGAATTTTAGGCCTATATTATATAAGTAGGGATATAGACTATATAAATCTAAATAACTTTAGATTTTATATAATTTATATACCCTAGTACTACCTTTAGGTAAATATAATAATAGACTATAATACTTAATATATCTATTATTATATAATTCTAAAATATTATTATTTCCCTTAGGAACTAGTTATAAAATATTAATAATTAACAGTTATATAAAGGCATACACATACTCCTCCTTTTTTAAAACCCCTTTTAGTCGCCCCGAGCCACCACAGCCACACTATTTGTTTAATTAATATATAAATATAAATATATTCTAGCTAATAAAACTTATATTTTTATTAAGTTTTACTAAAGAATTAATATCTAAGAGTTATAGTACGCTATTATTTTTTTAAATATTTTAGAGGATTACGTAGGCTAATTTTATCTATATAATAGGTTAAACTATTATTTTAATATATATATTAACTATAACTAATATTAGACTAACTAGACTATTATTATTTTTATATAATTTAGGTAAAAAAATCCTAATAAGACTTTATATAAAGTTCTAACACTACTAGCGTGCCGAACTCCAGCTCGCCAAGCTACGCGCCGTGGCTATAAGTTCACTAACTAAAATAAATAATATTTTTTACAGTCCTTATATACGCTTATTTTTTTTAATTATATTTAGGGGAATAACTTTTTTTAGTCTATACCTTTTTTAGACTAGTGTTTCGACGCTACACTTTACCTCACTTTATATAATATAAAGTTTTAGAGGTAATAATAAATAAATTAACTTTCGTATAAAGAGCTTTAGGCCCTTAATTTAAAAAGGAAGTATTACTCTATATAGTAATTATATAAGTATATAAAAATTAACTAGAACTTAAATAAATATTATTTTTAATAAAGCCTACGTATAAAGGACTACTAAATAATTTAAGGTCTATACTATAGATTAATATAAATTACTAATATATATACTATATTTAGTTAAAGGTATTATATAAGACTTTTTATATAGACTAAAAGTATAGGCGCCTTTATTGTCTCCCCTTTTACTCGCCTCCTCGTACCCGTGCATATAGTAAAAGCACACACATCCTTATACTATTACTTTACTTTTAGGCTAGCTTACGTTCTTTTTGACTTACTTTTAACAATTGCTAAAAGTATATTAAAAATAAAAATAAATTTATTTAGTACTAATAATTCTGTTTTTATATATAATAATCCTTTTAGAGATTTAGAAGTATAATTTTAGTAATAAAAAAAAAGTACTTTATCTACTATAAGGAAGAATACTAGTTATTAAACTATTTTATATAAGATAAGGCCTAAATACGTAACTAGTATATTATAATTTATAAAGACTTTTATAAAAAAATATTTTTTTAAGATAATATTACTCTCTATATTTAAGACTTTAAAGGATTCTTATATAATAATATATAAAAATAAAAAAATAAAACTATAATTAATCTTAGTCCTTAAAAAAGAAAAAAAGTAATTTAATATTTTACTACCGCCTTATTTTTCTATTATATAATAGTAAAAGATATATTTCTATAAATAAAGGGAAAATAGCTAAGTAATTTATTTATAAAGAAAAATACTATACATAGTACTAAGGTAAATTTTAGAATATAGATATAGCTAAATTTTTAATAGTTAATAAAAGCTAGCTTAAAGTATACGTCTATAAGAACTTTAATAAAATAATTAATTAAATCTTAAAAGAAACTGCTATTAGCTTTAAAGGTAATATATTAATATATACTTTTAGTACTATATAGATTAAGAACCTAATTAATATAATAACTTACTATATTTTAAATACTTTAATACCCTTTTTATTATCCCTAGTAGATACTAACTATATAGGAGTATATTTTAATAATATATTAAATATTATTATATATATAAATAGTATAACAGTTCTAGTTATACATAAATAAAAGTATTTATTTTTTAATATAAGCTATACAGAAGCTATTTTATTCTTTACTAAAAAGAATTTTTATAGACTTTATAAACGCTTTAGATACTTTTATATAAAACGACTTTATAAGTTATTTTATAATATAGACTATAAGGTTAACTCTATTATACTAGAGTAGATTTAGAAGCTATATTACTACTACTAAATATATAGAGTAGCTTTATATAGATTTAAGTTCTTTATTAAAAATAATATTTACTTTAACTATAAGATTATTATTAATATTATATAAATCGGTAACCGCGATATCCTTTATATTATTAACTTAAAAATATTATTTTAGGCTGCTATTTTTCTTAATTTAATATTTATATAAAAGGTATAGACAGCTTTTATATAATACTAAATTAATATTTACTAAAGTCTTTTAGATTTTATTATATATAATCTAGATACTAATTTTATTTTAAAAGAGTTTAAGAATATCGTATAAATTGTAGAAGTAGAGTATTACTAAATACTAGTAAAAACTTACTAGGCAGTTAGTAAAATTAAAAGAGTATATAGCCTATTATAGTAAGTTTTTAATATTTTAAAAAATAATATTAAATATTATATAAGTAATAAAGATATTTTTTTAATAGTTATAAAAGTACTAAATAATACTATAGGTCTAGATAATCTTATATTAATATTTTTTATTTTTAGCGCCTATCTAAAAATTAGTATAATATTTTACTATTACTAGATATTATTATATAGATTAATATTATTTATAAAATTTTAAAAGTCCTATAGGCTAATCGTGTAAAGCTTATACTAAGCTATATAATTAATATACGTAATAAACTAGATCTGTAAAAGACTTTATCCCTTTTTATTAGATTAAAGGTTCTAATTTAAAGAGAAAAAAAAGAATAAATGGGTCTATACGTACTATAGTTAATTAATAAACTAAATATTACTATAAATTTAAAAAATAGGCTACTAATTATAAAATAAATATATATATAACTATATTACTGTAAATCTCCTTCGTATAATAACCCCTTATTTATAAAAGAGGAGGATATAATTATATAATTTAAATTTAAAAAGTTAAGGAAGCGAGATTGCCTAAAGAAAAACTATATAATAGAAGTCTTTATAACTTAAAAAGAAAAGTTTAATTTTATACTAGTAATAAAGCTGTACTAAAATAATATTATTATAATACTTAAAGTCTTATTTAAGAAATCTAATTATATAAAAATCGATTCCCTTATTATAAATAATATTTTTAAGCCTATTACGTATAATTCTACTGTTTATATAAGCCGTATATTTAATTTTAGGATAGTATAGAAGGTTAAAAATAAAAATATAGTTTTATATAAGAAATTTTACTATATACTTACTAGCTACTTTAATAATAATAAATAGTTTATCCTTATATAGTTACTAACTATCTAAAGAATAAACTAAAGACTTATTTTAGCCTTAAACGTAATAATTTTTAAATTATATAGTATAAAGTGTAAATTACGTAATATTACTTAGGTTTATATATAATTTAAAAACCTACTATTCTATACGCTATACGCAAGACTCTTAAAAAAGATAAACTATTTTTTTTAGTATAATTTTTTAAGTTATACGCCCTCTATATAGTATAGCTAAATTAGATTTATACTAGTTTAAAATATACTATAACTATTATACTAAAAAGCTAAAGATATTTCCCTTTATATATAATTTATATCTACTTATAATAAAAAAAGGAGTAGAGACTTTTAGTTTAATAAATATATAAATAAATAATACTTTAAATATTATTTTACCTACTTTATTTAATAAAGAAAAAGATAAACTATAAGCTATAGAGGTTTATATATAAAATAAGTTATTTCTTTCTACATATAAACTTTTAGAGTTTTATAGCGTAAAAATTATTTTAAAAAATAATAAAATAATTACTATAATGTAAAAAAATAAAGTAAAGGCCTCTATAAAATAAATTTAACTAATTTAAAAGCTTAATAACAGTATATTAAATAGCGTATAAAAAAATATATATTACTTTTATTTATTAATTAAAAACTACATTTAACCTCTTTATAGCTATATAAATAAAAGAGTTTACTATATTAGAAGTAAAGATACTAAATAAAAGAATTAAGTAGTAGATTAAAAACGTAAAAAGTGAAGTTTTATATATTTTATTAGACTTTTAACGTACGAAACTTTTTATTTTTATAAATAGATTTTTCGCAAATAACTAAGATTTTAGTTTATAGTTTGGATATTTTATTATTTTTAAAATTAAAAATTATATAAATACTAAGTTTACCGTATATAGTAATATTATTTATTAAAACTTAACTAAATATAAATAAGTTACGTAAAGTATCTTTACTACTAAATTATATAAAATAGTTATAGGCTTTAATATAGCTATTACTTTTAGTACTACTATTAATAAAATCTTTTATATAATTAACTTTCTATTAGCTTCTATAGTAGTTTATATAGATTTAAAATTTTTATATAATTATTTTATTAAGCTTAATATAATAAATAAGAAAAGACTTATAATAAATATTATATTTTTTTACTAATTATACGAGAACTGTAAGATTTTTAAAGTATAATAAATAATAAGAAAGAATAATCTTATAGATACTTTTATAAAGAGTAAACTAAATAGTTTTCTTATGTAATTAGTATTTTTTAATACCTTTTTTTATAGTATTAAAGCTTTAGTTAATAGACTAGAGCCCGTATAAGAGGCCTAGTAAAATATTTTATATATTTTCTATATTTTAAATTAGATATCCCCTATTATATAAATTACTTTTTAGTATATTTTTTTTTATATAATATTCTTTTACTTTATCGTATAAAGGTTAAAAAGAGAACTTTTAAAGTATTATATTTAAAAAACACTTTTTATTTTTTTTATATATCCCTAATCCTCCTCTATATTAATAAAGAAAAAATGAAGAAAAAATAAAAGAAAAGATAAAGAAAATATCTATATACTTTAGGTATAATACGTATATTAACTTTTATATAATTACTATATATAGAAATTATATATATTACTATAAAATATTACTAGAGTATAATACTTTATAAAGGGCGAAGGCTCTATATTACTATTATATTTTTATATATACGGCTACAGCTTTAATACTTTACGCGACTATATAAAGAGTATATAAAAATAGTTTTTATAGTAAATAATTTTTATAGTAAAAAGAGTTAAGTTAGTATTATTAGATAAGATAATTCATTGCGTACACGGTTTAGCACCTAACAGAGTTCCCTTACTGCGTTCGTACTCCTGGATCGAGGTCTAGGCGTACTTTTACTTTTCGATTAGATAAGATAATATTAATATTATATAAAGATAACTAGTATACTATATATTTATTATTTTATAAAATATTACTATACGGAAAGAATTATATAGGGATATATATATATATATTAATATAAAAAGTTAATAAGAATACCCTATTAGTAGTAGTCTTAGTAAAAAAAGTAATCTAGATTTAACTACTAGATATAGAAACCTATATAAGGGTAAAACTAAAAATAATTATAATTTATTACTACTACTACTACTAACTATATAAAATAAAAACTATTTTAAAAGTTTTATTAGAGGTTAACTTTATATAAAAAAAATAACTAAAAAGTTAAAAAGGAAAAGAATAGTGTCTAAAGCTACGTATAGAGATAATAATAAATAAAAAGTATAAAAAAGAGATATTATAAAGAAAAAAAAAATTTTTATATACTATTATTCTATATAGCTTTAGACCGGCCCTTCTTAATTATTATATAATAACTTTTTACTTTTATTTATTATAATTTTAATTCTTACTTTTATATAATATATAAAATTATTAACTTTTTATTTTAGTTTACTGTAATCTTAATTAACGAGTAGTAGTATATTATATAATTTTACTTTTTATTATTATATAACGTGCGAATAACATACTATAATTTAGTTATATAAAAATATATTAAAATAGAGGAATATTTATATAGAAAAGCGAACTACTTATTTATATATAAAAAGAAATATAAAAGAATAGAGTATTTATACAGTATTACTATAAAAAAAAAGTTATTAGTATATATAGAGTAGTTAATCTAAATAGATTTATTAGTAATACGAAGCGTATAAACTATATAGTTATAGTTATATAATTATATAATCTATACTAATAAGTAAAATTTTTATCTAGCTATTGTACGGATAGTAGAGGAGATAAAAAAAATATAATTATTTATTATTTTATACTATTTCCTACTTACTATAATATTACAGAGGACTGTTACTTTATATAAATAAAGTATAGTTATCTTAATAATTAGCAATAATTTTTTTTAGATATTTTTTATAACTTTAGTTTTAAGTCTATAGTAATAAATAAGTTTTTAATAATATATATATATATTAATTAAATAAAAGGATATAGCTATAGTGGCTGGGTAGATAACTAAAAGGGATTTTAAAAAAGAAGGAGTTTGTGTATATCTTTATTAGCTTTTAGTAATAATAAGTAGATTTTAAGTATAGATATATAGACTTACTCTTAGTTTAATACTTACTTTAATTTTTATTAGTACTTTAATTAGTATTAGATTTATACCTATTAAGTGTTATAAATACTATTATCTCCTTTTTATAATTAGTATGTAAAAACTACTACTAAAGGATTAAAAATAACCGTTTTTAATCTTATTTAGGAATAAAAAAAATATTTAAGTATTTAAGTATACGTAATACTATACTCTATTAATTATATTTAGTTAAAAATAATTCTTTACTCTAGTATAATTAAGAAATTATAAATATCTATTTTTTCTTTTACGTTAAATATTTTATATATACGTGCCTTTCTATAAAAAAGCTTTTATTTATTATATTATTACTTAGTATCCTACTTTTTATATTTAGCTTTTTTAAGATAAGTATAATACTATACTTATACTAAATTTTATATTTTAGTATTAGTTAGTATAAAATTAGTTTTAAGTATATATATTATCTTTTATAGTATTAGCTTTTAGTAATTAAGAATTTTAATTATTATTAGTCTTAGGATATTAGAGTATACTATCTTATATATATATTTAGTTCCTAAGGTTTTTAAGATAATTATTATATATAAACTTATTAGTAAATAGTACTCTATATTTTATTATTTATTTAAAATACTACTATACTTTTTTTGTATATTTTTAAGACTCTTATTATATTATTTCCTAATTATAGAATTATTAATATTTAAAAGGACTAATTAAATAAAAAGTAAAGGATATTATAGTTAATAATTATTTATAAAAGTAATATTTTTTTTATTAAAGTTAACTTTTTTCTAGATCCCTTTCTATATAGTAAGAATTTAAAATTATATATACTAATTAGGCTAGCTTAAATAGCTAATTTATTTATAGAATTTTATTAGAATTAAGTTAGTTATTATAATAAAATAATTAGTAAATAATTAAGAAAAGGATGTATAGACTCGGTTTAATAATTAAATATATTAATATAATAGTAATGATTAATTAGAGTATATAAAAATAAATACCTATTATTATTAAGTTACGTAGGGAGAATTATCCTATAGTTTTAAAGTACTAGGCTTATAACTATATTAAACTAAATAATACTTATTTTTATAGTAAAAGGTAAATTAATACTACTTATAAAATAAAACGATTAAGATTAAATATATATATAATAGGCGAGTAAATAGGTAACTTAGTTATATAATTAATCTATAATTAGAGAAGGTATATAAGCCTCAATATTATAATAAGAGTGTATATAATCCTAATTAAAATAATATAAAATAAAAATTACTAGTATATAGACGAGTACTACAGTTTAATACTATAGAGAATATTTAAAAGTAAATAAAAAAAAGTTTCTAAAAAAAGTGTAGAGGAAAAACAAAGTAAAGATTACTTGTTTCTAAAATTAAAAAATAAAGACTATTATTATATATTTATATATTAATTAAATAAAAGGGTGTAGCTATAGTGGCTGTATAGGCGACCAAAAGGGGTTTCGAAAAAGGAGGAGTATATATATACCTTTATAACTATTATTATAAAAGAAAGCACTAAAGAGATATATTATATATATATATATATATATATAAGAAATAAATTGTTTATTTTAAAGAGTTTTATAAGCTAGTAATATAAACTTTAAACTATTTTTCTGTAATATTCTCCCTAGTTAATCTAATTAAAATAGCTTTACTATTTACATAGTTTAAAATTAATTCTTTTAAGCTTATAGTAGCTATAATATTAATTTTTAAAAAAAAATCTTTTTTGTAAAATTTTTAATAGGTAGCATTTTTAGGTAATAGAGTTTTAAATTAAAAAACTAATTATAGTAAGCGTACTAGCGTTTAGTAATATAAATAGTATTTATATAATTTTTTTACTAATTTTTATAAAATAATTTTTACTCTTTTTTTACTTTTTATTATTACTCTTATACTTTCTTATACTATTTATACTATTTTATAACTTTTTTGTATTTTTTTTCTTTTAATAGCTCCTTAAGCTCTTTTTATATTATAGAGACTATAAATTAATTATTTATATTACTATTACTATATTTATAATAAGTTATAATACTATTTTTATATTTTATTTTTTTAAAAACTCTACTAATCTTTTTAGAATAGTTTAAAAAGACGTTATATAAATCTTATTATAATATAATAATTAATAACCGATATATAAGTTAGTATAATTAGTATAATAAATATTTTAAATATACTAAATTTAGTAAAAAGCTAATAGGGCTTAGTTTTTTATACTCTAATTTTTTATTTTATACTATTCTTAAGCCTGTAATTACGCTCTATAAAAAGTAGATAAAAAAGTATTATTATAAAGCGTATAGGTAATAGGTAATTTAGTAAAATAAAAATACTATATATGAAGGCATACATATACTCCTCCTTTTTAAAACCCCTTTTAGTCGCCCCGAGCCACCACAGCCACACTATTTGTGCGATTAATATATAAATATAAAAATACTATATAGTTTTAATAAAAAATTTCTACGTCCTAATTAAATATTTTTATTTTTTAATTTTTAAAAGATCTTTTACTATATTTATAAAATAATGCGCTTTTGTTATAAACTTAATAATATTTTTTTATACCTTTATTTTAAAAAATTTATTTTACTTTTATAGCTTAAGAGGATTTACAGCTTTCTTAAATTTTAAAATATATTCTCTACTTACTACTAGCTAATAATCTTAATAAGATTATTAATTTTATATTTATATTACGCTCTATAATAGCTATTTATTAGCTATTCTTTAAGCAGAATAGTGTAGTAGGCATATGCCTAGGAATATTAAGTTTTTCTTAAATTTTTAATGTCTCTCTATATATTAGGAGTTTAATACCTCTCTTTATTATAGGATTCTTTAAACGCGCCTACTTTATATAATAAAATATAGAGTTTTTAAAAGTATAAAGTACTATTAAAGAATTAATATAAAGCTATAAGAAGCCAAAATCTCTATATAGAATACGTAATATTTAAAAGTATTTTAGACTAATATTACTGTCTAAAATTAAATAATATAAAAATTTATTTTTAAATAGGCTTAGCGTAGCGAACTAGACCTAATTAAATAATAGATTAGTAATTTAATATAACTTTATTTAGTAATATATTAATTTAAAAATTAAAGAATTAGTTATTAGTTTACTTAAGAGATAAAACTCTTTTCTTAAATAGTTAGGTAGGCTTTTTTTTTTTTTTTAAATAAGCCTTTTATATTAAGGCTACCTAACTATTTAAAGAAAATATGTTATTTCTTAAGCAAACTAACGACCGGCTCTTTAAGTAATTAATTAATTAAATATAGGCTAGTTAAGTAACCTATACTAGAATTTAATTATTTATTTATTTAGGATTAGCGCCCTTTCTATTTAAGAATAGTTTAATACTAATTAGGTTAGGTCGCTACGCTAACCTAATTAAGTAATTAAACTAAACCTATTTAGGAATTTAACTAGCCTAATTAAGTAATATAACTAAATCTAATAAAATTAAGTCTAAAATCTAATAAGTAACTAGATAAATTTAAATAATAAATTAAAGTAGATAAGAATAAGATTTAAACTTATAGTCTATAATATTACTATTATAGGCAGCTAGATATATTATCTACTAAGCTATATATCCTCTCGCCTAGGTAGCCTTAATATAATAGGCTTATTTTTTAAAAAAAAAAATAAAATTTATTTAGTACGCGCTTAGTATATTTAGTTACTTACTTATACTAGCTACTTATCTATAATATATATTAATTTTAATACAGGTATATATATACTCCTCCTTTTTTAAAACCCCTTTTAGTCGCCCTGAGCCACTATAGCTACACTTTTTATTTAATTAATATATAAATACTAATATATAAATATATTACTTTATATTTAACTTTTTTAATATATTAAGTCTAAAGATATATATACTTCTTTTTATTAAAATTTTTTTTAGTTACTCTAAGCTAGTACAACTATACTATTTATTTAATTAGTATATAAATATATATATATTAATTTAAAAAAGTATTATAGTATAATTAAAAATATAACTATAATAGTACTTATAAAAGTAAATAAAATATAGTAAGTAATTAAATATATATATATAAAAAATTAATACTATAACTTATTAAATTATATTATTAAATTATTTTAAATTATTTTAGATTATTACTATAGGATATTCTTAATTTAACTCTATATTTATTATTATTATTATACTAAATAGTATAATACTCTCTTTAAATATTAATAACTTTTTTATTTTAAATTTAATACTTTTAAGTTTTAATATTTAAAAATCTTTTTTATAGTTTTACTATTAATCTAATACTATATTTATATAGTAATTAAATAAATAGTATAACTATACTAGCTCGAGGCCACTAAAAGGGGTTTTAAAAAAGGAGGAGTATATATATATCTTTATTAATATAATACTAATAACTAGTTTTATTATATTAATTTACTATAAGTAGTCTATATATCTTAAAAAGGTATTTATTTTTAGAATAGTTTTAAATAGAAATTTTAAAATACTAAAATTAATAAATTATTTATATATCTTTAAAAACGTAATAAAAAATAATAATAAAAAGTTAATTAAAGAAATAAAATATAATTAATAGTTTTTATTAAGTAAGACTTTTTTAGAAAAAATATTATAAATAGTATAATTAATAAAAAATATTATTTTTTTATTTAATAGAAAATAGTAGTAGTAGTTATAGTAATAATAATAATAATAAGTTAATAAGTATTAAAAGTAATAGTTAAAATAGTATAAGTAAAATAAAAGTAATAGTAATAGTATTAATAAATTAATAATAATTAAAACTAAATAAAAATTTAATACTTTATAAATTAATTAGTAAAAGAGTGTTATCGCGCTTTACTTATAAAGGCGACTAGCCTAATCAGGCTTATTAGTAATTATTAGCTTAGTAAATATATATATAACGTCGCACAAGCGATTACATGAACGGCTCTCGGCCTTGCACGTTTCGACGGCGCGCGACAACATCGAACGACTCCTTACCACCTCACTCTAGTCGAGGTTTACTGAACGAACCATTTCCATACGCGGCGCTATTGGATCTGTATGCGGAAACAGCCACGATTCGCCGCCACAAGGTCTCGCCGTGCCGGCGACCCTTGCACATCGATCGTACCTGAACTTGATTCGTGAAATGCTCTTCCCCTTTACCAGTGTGAGCATGGGGGACCATGCCGGCCACCACGTCCAACGGGCATGTCTCCTGGCCAGACTCTCGCCCTCGGAGATGACCACTTTATGCTGTCAAGTGACCACTCCTTGGCTGTTCAAACGGACGTTATCAGATCGAACCTTCATGACAGGTCCACCTTCAACATTGGGAAGCTGAATACCCTTCCAAATACCGTTGCGGTCATCGCGTTGACATTTGGTCAGGGTATTGGGGTACAATTGCCAACGCACTTGATAGAGGCACCAAAGCACCAGCAACTTGTCACACTGTCAAGAACGTCCCTGCCTGATGTAGCCAGTTCCCCGAGATGGATCGGCACGAACGGATTCAGTGCTTAGGCAGGCTCTTCCGAGCTCCACTCCACGATATACTATGGTTGCTAGGGTAAGTATGGTCACTTTGCCACTGTGGACCTCGTAAACCTATTTACTTACTAAAATATATACTAAGTCTAATATATACTAGCGTAGTTACTTTAAACTAAAAGTATACTAGTATAAAAAATTTATACTTAAAAAAGTTAGTTAAAGTATATATTAGTCTATATTAGGCTTAGTTTATATTTTAGTAAGTAAACTAGTTTATAAAGTCTATAGTAGTAAAGTAACTATACTTATTTTAATAACTATAGTACTATAGTTATAGTAGTAAATATTTCTAAATTCTCTATTTTTCTTATTTACACTAGTATAGGTTATAGCTAATAATAGTACGTAAAACCCGCTTAATAAGCGAACAGGCCCACGGTGGCAATTGGGAATACTTACCGCTGCAACCACAGTATTCGCCCTAAAGCTAGCCTAACGGTCGGCTGATACTACTAAAGACCAGTAACCGTGCCGATCAGAGCGCATTGAAGCTGGTATATGACGATCACCCACATATGCTTGTTCTAGCCTTGAGATATAATAGGCAGAATGCCATCTTGATTCGCCCCTGGGTAGTTGCATTTGAATGTTAGTTGACGAGCTTCTACGTTGCGTCGCCTGATATTGACGTCGATCTTGGTTGAGAGAAGAGATTTGCGATGACGACGCTACGAAAAGCGCTACTGGAGACGGCCGCCTTGGAAGCCTCCCATGTCCCCGTAGTAAAGCTCTCAGCTCGGGAAGTATAAAGAGGACCGTCAGTGTCGCAATAATCGAACATCGCAGCATTCTCATTCAAAGCGTCTATTCCTCTTCAACGACCTTTCAGTCCCGACCACTAAACACCATTCCAACCGTCACAATGCAGTTCCAGTTCCTTTCCGTCGTTGCCTTCGCTGCTGCTGCCATCTCTGCTCCCGCCTCCCTTGAGGAGCGCCAGCTTCCCGTCTGCACTGGCGGCCAACCGCTTTGCTGCGCTACCGATGTCCTCAACCTCGCTGTCCTCGACTGCGCTTCCCGTACGTTCCTTGCCTTCCCACCACTGATATCACCTTCACATATTGACATCTCCCAGCAGCCACCAATCCTGGGAACACCAGCCAGTTCATCGACATTTGCTCTGCCCGCGGCCAGCAGGCCAAATGCTGTGTGCTCCCGATCCTAGAGCAGGCCCTCTTCTGCTCTGACGTTAATCCCTCTGCTGCCACCACTGTCGTTGAAGCTCCCCCTTCGCAGTAGTTCCTCATTCACATGAGACCTGGGTATGGCCTTGCACAATATGAAATGGTTTCTGCTTTTGGCATTGGCGTTACAATGTCGCTTAGATTGAGACATTGGGTTTCCATATCAATGACTTTCCTTTAGTAGAGATAGTAATGAATTTCAATGCAGTATTAACATCAGCAAGGTTTCGTTTGTTCAAACCCACTAGTTTGAGTGAGCTTTTGAGTGACTTTTCGCCTGAATACTTCCGCATTGGTCCACTACCGGAGTTTCTGACATCTGAACTCATTCGTTCCAATACCTACTGGTCACAACTCATGTTCTCAAAATTCTGTAGTATTAGTGATATAGATCGTTGTATATTACCACATGGCGGGATCTCTTCTCGTGCTCAAGGACGAGGGTCTACTGTCTCTAGAGGTCAAATCAAGCTCTTCGTATATTATGGGACTTTATATGCCTTGGGGCGGGTCTTTCCTGATGAGCACATTACAACAGGGGACGATGATGCCAGTTGTCGCTTCTTCAAAGTGAGCTCACCAGGCTGTGGCTTAGTGTGACTGCTGCGTTGCTGACCAAATCGCGATGAGCATTTGAGTGCGAGGACTGAAACTAAATTCGGCTATGGGGATCAGAAGCGCACATCATGTAGGCCATTAATCGCCTAATAAGCGGTGTTGTTGCGCGCTACCAGACGGGTAGCTCTCGGGGCGCTCTTTCCTCCGGCCTCCCCCGCAGCACTCTTCATTCGACGTAGCAAGCCACTCCTCCCAGAATCCCGCTTCTACCTCACGACCGTGAAGCAGCCAGCCATGCGGTCAGCATCCTGCCTTAGCAGCTTACGCGCACAATACGCCGATCGAACAGCCTAGCGAGTAGTCGTCACTATCGTATCGCCTTCTGCGCAGGCAGACCAGCTGAACAATGTATGCCATTGAAATTACGCCGCCGAAGATCTCGTGAGGCGAAGCGCAGCGGCGCCCGACGGCCCTCACATTCGTTACGGCTGTTCCTCAAGCAATCAACTCTAGGCTGCCAGCGAGAGGCTGTGCCGCAGAGCAGGGATGAGATTGATTGTTTCGCGAGACGGGAGGAACAAATAGTCTTGGACGCCGACCGATGCCGTTCACGGTGCTTGCTCTTTCATATGCACAATATAGGACTGTTGCTCATTAATTTTGGTAGTCGTTTGGTGTAACGGTCCGACTTAGCATGGCTCCATACCCGCAAACACGAGAACCGCAAGCGCCGTCCGTTTTACCAGGTCTCAAGCGCGGGATTGCAGTTGGCGTGGCCTCGTCTGTATGTCTCATTCGCATCGCACTTCTTGCGCTCTTCGTTCTGCGCCGCAAGCAGCGGCGCAAGGCAGGGCAACAACCGGAATACTCTTCGAATGTTGAAGCACTTCCCGCTTGGTCGGATGACAAGAGCGCGCCACCACTCCGAGAGAAAAATTGGCTACCAATACTGTCATCACCTATCGAAGCGGATACAGGGGCCATATACGAGCTTGACGCTAGTCCCGTCCCTGAAATGCCCACCAGAACCCACGGACCGAGCGCCCAAGAGCTGGACGCAGAGAGTGCAAACGACAAGCTAAACGACTTGAAGCAGAAGAGTCTTGCGAGGAAGGAGCGTGCTGACCGTTATGAGGGGAGCGAGCCACGGTCTCGTGAGGTATCGACTCTGCATATCTCGCACCTGGAATTGTCACCCCTGCGCAGCTCATCACTACTGGGTATGAGCCCTCTCTCCGTGAGTCCTCTGGAGGAGGCGTACCTACCGCACCTGCGCTCGCCACGATGACCGCAGCACTGGATGTGAACGACTTCCCCCGATAAGTGACATGAACCACGGCGGTTCTCATGGTGATGTAGAAACAATCAAAAAAGGTTGCACTACTTCACGTTACCTACCGCTCGTGCATGGAACGGGTCAACAGCGCGAAGCACAGTGAACTCCGGCATCCACAATCGTTGTCCCCCTTGCTCGAAAGCTTTCCGCACGAGACACTTTGCATGGCGCTCTGCATGTAGGCCTCTGTGACGGGCCGGCTTAGATAGCTAGCCGGCCGTTCCCAACCCACCCCGTTTCCCACACGCCCCCAAGCTCTCTCGCAAGATCTTCAGCCGTCTTCCCATTCGCATCCCTCAAGCTGCGGATATCCGTCCCGTCCTCGGTCAACCCCCGCATGATGCCCAGCGCCTCGGCCTCCTGGAACACCTCGGGCGGGAACTCGAGCAGCGGCAGGTTGCTCGCCAGCAGCAGCAGCAACCACGCGACCTCGCGACTCTGCGCCTGCACCGCTGCATGCAGCCCCGACTGCATGCCGCCGATGGGATCTTGATAGCGCAGCAGCGCATCGATGCCTCCCCGGGCATCCTCGTCGCTGTCGTCGGTCAGCATGGCGACGACGGCGGGCACATCGCCCTCGCGGCAGAACTCGAGGAAGGCGCGGCACTTGCGCTCGTCGGGGTGCGCCTTCAGGTACGCCTCTTCGGCGAGCAGCGGGAGGATGTCGAGCTGCTCCTGCAGGCCGCCCTCGTTGTGCAGGGTGCAGAGGATCTGCTGGGCGCCCGTGGGCGGCGTGGACGCCATGGCCTGGCCGCACGAGGGGCATTCGGCGCCGTGGTAGGCTTCGAGGAGGCAGTCCCTGTGTGCGCATGCTTAGCGCGGCGGCGCGGGGGGCGTCGAGCGCGGGTGCCTACCAGTGGAAATGGCAGCCGCAGCATAGGCGCACGTCGTCCGGCACCGTTTCGTGGCTGTCAACCTCGACTTCGAGGGGCTCCCTGCATGCGACGCAGACGGACATGGCGGTGGTGGTGTTGTGCCATGCGGGTGCGCAGCCGAGGGGCTCCAAGTTCGGCGACACAGGGCGGGTTGTTCCTAGCGAACCGTGACGGGGCTGCGCTGGCCACAGCTAACGAGCGAGCGGCTGCGAGAAGAGCCACCCTCAAATGTTTAGTGCGATTGGTACACGCAAGCTGGTAGCCATCCTTTAAAACGACGGTGAGCGGATGTCGTTGCTCGTATCCGTAGTCTCCCAGTCCTGCATTCATTGCATGCACGACGCGCTGCTCTGGGCGATTATCGTGACCAGGGTCTACCGGTTCTACGCAGGCTATGTTGGCCTGGCTGCGGGGTTGTAATCGACAGGTACAGCTTCCTGTTTCGAACAGCCTTCATGCACCACGGTGGCAGGATGTACGAAAAGTTGTACACTGCATCGTATTTCCCGATCTCTGGTACCTGACCTGTGTTCAATCGAGTACTGTGATTGCAGGGGTAAATATTCCCAATTTCTCCACTTTTTTTTTTCGTTCTCTCACGTTATAGTAAGTACCTAATTATATATAATTAATTCTACTTAGTAAGTAAACAGGCCTATAGTAGGAATTAGGAATATTTACTCCTATAACTATAGTATAAATATAAGTAAAGTATTTAATACGTTTACTAATAGTAGTTTTAGAAATATATTTATAACTTATATATTTAATTTTAAAATTTTTATAATAATATAATTTTATATTTAGCTTTTTAACTTTAGTCTTATTCATATTATTTAATATATTAAGTATAAAAATATACATAAATTTTTTTTAAAAATAATTTTTTTTTAAATGATTTTTATTATTATTATAATTATATTCTTTATATATATATAATTTTATATATAAATATATATTAATTAAATTAAAAGTATAGTTATAGTAACTATATAAATAATTTAAAATATATATATATATATATACTTTTATATTTAATATATTAAAAAAGTCTAATAAAGTAATATTATAAAAATATAGTATTATATTAGTACGTTTAATATTTTTTATATAAAAAATAGTTATTATAATTTTATATAAAAATAATTTTTTTTAAAAAAATATATTTATACTTAATATTTAATTAAAATAATATATTTATAAAACTAATAGTATATATTAAATTTTAAGTAACTTTAATAATAGAGAAAGTTTACGTAGTAATTATATAACTTTTTTACTATTTATATTATACGTATAGCCCTTAAGGTAACTATATTATATTATACTAAGTACTTTAGTATTAACTAATATAGGCTACTAGGTTAATATTAATCGCTAGTTTACTAGTATACTTATTATTTAATTAAGTAACTATATAAATAGATATTATTTTTAGGTGACTTTTATTTTAGCTTTTAATTATTATATATATAGTTTAGTATTTAATAAAGGTTTTTTACTATATTTATACTACTAAATTGTTATTTAGAGGTACTTATTACTTTATAATATTAAATTTTAATATATACTAAAATATATTAAACTTATATATATATATATATATATAGGTAACAACTCTTTAGTAATTTATTTAACTATTTAGTAATTTACGTAAAAATTAAGTTAAAATAAATATGTATTTAAAATTTAAAATAATTTTTTTAGTAAATAATAGAACTAGAACTAATTTAGTAAAAATTTTTTTTAAAAATATATTATAAACTCGCTTAATTATAATAATATTTTTATTTTTATATTTTTATTTTTACTATATTAATTTAGGAAATATTTAAAATATTATTTAATATATAATTATATAATATATAAATCTATCTAGTTTTAATAAGAATTTAAATATTGTAAATATATAATAAAATAATTATTATAAAATATATTATTTTAATTACTTATATACTAAGTAACTTATTTATATTTTTCTTTACTAAATATTTATTATTATATTTAAAAATATATTTTAATATATATTTAAATATTCTCTATAGTATTAAGTAATAAATAACTATTATTATAATCTATTAATTAATTATTTTTTATCCTACTTTTAAGTAATATAGATGTTATAATTATTTTTATTATTTTTATATTTATATATTAATTGAACAAAAAGTGTGACTGTAGTAGCTTAGGGTAACTAAAAGGTATTTAAAAAAGGAGGTGTATATATATATCTTTATCCTTAATATATTAAAAAAGTTAAGTAAGACTTATTACTTTTTACTTTATTTTAATATATATAGAGGCCAATAACTACGATTATAATTTATTACTTACTTTTTTAAGTTTATTTTTATATAAAAGAGAAGTTTTATTAATTTTTATTACTCTTTACTTTGTCTATATATATGGATAGTATCGCGTTTAATAATAGTTAATATTTTTATTTATAATTACAAATCCTTCCTTATTTATAAAAATACTTAACTATAATACTAAGTATTTATATATCTAGCCTACGCACTAAAGAAAATATATATAATATATATAAGTCTCCTCTAAAACTTTTAAATATTAATTAATTTTAGTAACTCTACCTACTAAAGGATTTACTATTCCTTATTTATTATTTTTTACAAATTTTATATTTATATATTATTTAAACAAAGTAGTGTGGCTGTAGTAACTTAGAGCAACTAAAAGGGATTTTAAAATTATTTTTTACTAATTACTTTATAGACTCTAAGCTCTAAATTTAAAACAATTTTACTTTTACTACTAGTACGCTTAGTAGTATTTTATATAACTATATTATATATTCTAAACTACGTCTTTTTACTATAAATACTATATTAATACGCTATTTTTTTTATTTATTTTTATAGCTAGTATAGTACTATATTTATTACTTTTTATTATTACAACTACCTTCGCGTAGACTAGTACTATTAATTTTAAATTTTTAAATTTTATTACTATTACTAGTAATAAAATTACTATACTATTCTTTTTACTATATTTTTCTACCCGATATGTTATACTAATTATCTAATATTATATAAAATTAATTTATAGTGTTTTTAATAAACTTAGTATTTATATTATATATAGTAGTATACTTAGTAGTATTAAAAAAAACTTATTAAATTTTATTACTCTGTAAATAGGATATAGTAGGGACAGTTTATATATTTAGTATAGTTAGTATAGTAGGTATAGTAGGCGTATTAAAATTAATTTACATAAGTATAGTATCTACTAAAATAGAAATAAAAAAAAGTAAAAAGAATTATAAAAAGTATTTTAGAGAATATTTAGTAAGTATTTTTTTTTATAGCTAAACTATATACGTTAAGTATAAGAATTAAATAAAAATAAATATAAATAAATATATAAATAGTAACTACTATTGTTACTTATATATTTTTATAAGAAATATAGTATCTATACTAGACTTTTTTACTTTTTTAAGTAAATATTTTTTTAGAGAGTGCGCTAAGGATACTAGTATATATACTAGTATAGTACTATATTTTATTTAACTTAGTTCTACCTAACTTTTTTAATATATTAAGTATAAAGGTATATATATACTTTTTTTTATAAAAACTTCTTTTAGTTACGCTAAGCTACTAAAAGGGGTTTTAAAAATAGATAAGTATATATATGCCTTTATACTTAATATATTAAAAAAGTTATTATTATTATAAATTTTAACTAATAACTGCTGTAGTAACCTATCGGTTACTTTTTTAACCTTATTTTTATATAAAATAGAGGTTATATTAATTTTTATTACTTTTCGCTCCGCCTATATACATAGGTAGTATAGTATATAATAATAGTTAATATATTTTTTTATAATTATAAATTTTTTTTTAAAAAAATAATTATAATACTAAGTACTTATATATCTAGCCTACGTAAACGCACTAAAGAAAATACTTAATATCTATTATCTATATTTATAGGCCCCCCTTAAAACTTTTAAATATTAATTACTTACTTTTTCGACACATTAAGTATAAAGGTATACACATACTCCTCCTTTTTTAAAACCCCTTTTAGTCGCCCGAGTCACTACAGCCACACTATTTATTTAATTAATATATAAATATATTAATTACTTTTAAAATATTTTTACTATTACCTTTACTATTACTATTATTTTTATTATTATTTTTACTATTACAACTGCCTTTACCTTCGCCTTTACTACTTTTAATTTTACTTTTACCTTTATTATATTTTTCTTTACTTTTACCTCTACTATATTCTTTACGCTAAGAAGTACCTGCTATATTTATAAAATACTTATTTTACTTATTAACTCTACTATTAATTATATATTATATTTTTTATTTCTTTTATCTTTACTATATTTTTATACGTTTTTGTTAATAACTCTTTTATAACTACTAATACTATTAATTTAATATTTAATACCTTAATTACTTTTTTAATTAATAGGACTACTATCTTATTTATAAGACTATACTTATAGTTAAATATAGCTATAACCTTAGGATCTACCTTTTCTCTATTAGATATATTTAGATAAATAAAATACCTATACTAGTAAGCGTTTACTAGAATTATATCTATATTATCTATAAAATTGATAGATACTATAGGCAGAGCTTAAATAGCTATACAAGGCACTATTTTAAATACTTTAAAATTAATTACTAAATATATTTTATTATTATTAATATTAATAAGAGAAGGACTATACTATAAAGGACCTAAATACTATTAGTAGTAGATTTAGTATATATACTATAATATACTTTTACACTTAAAAAATATTTTAGTAAGTATATTTTTTTTATTTAATAAACGTTTAGCTATATTAACTATAAAAAACCATGAAGAAAAACTATATAGGCAGTACTCTATATATTTTTTTTTAAAAAAAATATAGTATTAGTACTAAACTTTTTAACTCTTTTAATATATTTATAT
Organism: Pleoardoris graminearum; assembly: GCA_030770415.1. Classification (NCBI taxonomy): domain Eukaryota; kingdom Fungi; phylum Ascomycota; class Dothideomycetes; order Pleosporales; family Didymosphaeriaceae; genus Pleoardoris; species Pleoardoris graminearum. Next base: position 59,005 of record JASEKS010000129.1, read on the forward strand.
ATTAATCGAACAAATAGTGTGGCTGTGGTGGCTCGGGGCGACTAAAAGGGGTTTTAAAAAAGGAGGAGTATATATATACCTTTATTTAACTTTTTTAATTTAATATTTTTTAGAGGGGCGTACTAAGTATACTAATAGTATACTAGCGCAGTACTATACCTTTTTTAATCTAGCCTTATTTAACTTTTTTAATATATTAAGTATAAAGGTATATATATATTCCTTCTTTTTTAAACTCTCTTTTAAGTCGCCTTAAGCTACTACAGCCACACTATTTGTTCGATTAATATATAAATATATATATATAAATATATATATAAATTCTTATTTGCTTATAATAATATAATACTAAATATACTTTATATATTTACTTAGTCTATATACTAAAGAACATATATATATATAAACCTCTTTAAAACTTTTAAATATTAACTATACTATTTTAAAATATTTTTACCTTTATTATATATACCTCTAGTAGAATTTTATATAGTTATACTATATATATTAGGCTACGTCATTATGTAAAGAGAGGTAAAGTGTAGCGTCGAGACACTAGTCTAAAAAAGGTATAGGCTAAAAAAAGTTATTCCCCTAGATATAGTTATAAAAAATAAGCGTATATAAGAATTACTAAAAATATTTTTATTTTATTTTTAGGTTAGTATAGGACTTGAACTTATATTAGGCTTCGTATCTTTAATATATAATTAATATAATAGTAAAATAATAAAAATAAAAAATAAAAAATATTTTTCTTAATATAATATATAGCGGGGTAGTATAGTAAATATATATCTAGAAATACTAAAATTCCTTAAATTTTTAGAGTTTTTTATATATTAGGAGTTTAATTTCTTTTCTTATTGCAGCGTTCTTTAAACGCGCCTACTTTACTAATAAAAAGTAAAATTTTTAAAAGTGCAAAGTACTACTAAAGAATTAATATAAAACTATAGAAAGCTAAAATTTCTATATAAAATATGTTATATCTAAAAATATAAATAAGATATTTAAGACTAAAAATTACTATCTAAAGTTAGATAAGATAAAAATCTATACCTAAATAGGCCTACCGTAGTAAACTAGTCCTAATTAGATAATAGATTAGTAGTTTAGTATTACTATTTAGTAATATAATAACCTAGAAAATTAAAAAATTAAAGAGCCAGTTCTAGTTTATTTACGAGATAAAGCACTTTCCTTAAATTATTAGGTAGCCTAATATAATAGACTTATTTTTTTTTAAAAAAAAAATTATAATATATATTTATATAATATTGATATAAAATTGAGATATTATATAAATATATATTATTTTCTAAAAGGTAACTTCTTTTTTAAAAAAAACTAATATACCTGTTTAACTAGTACAGCTAAAAATATAAAAAAAAAATATTTTAAAGAAAAAGACTAGTATATTTAACTTATCTACTTAGGGGCTGCTTACTAAGATATTTAGAGGTAAAAAAAAATAGAAGAAAAAAATTATTACCGCCTTACTATAGGTAATTATAACTTTTTATTTAAGATATAAAATTTATTTATTTTTTTATATATATATATATTTTTATATATTAATCGAACAAATAGTATGGCTGTGGTGGCTCGGGGCAACTAAATGTGTATACTATATATTATTAGTATTTATATTATTTTTATATATTAATTTATTAATTATATAATTATTAAGAAATATTAAATTTTTAAATTTTTAATAATAAGCTAGTAAATAATATAGTACTAGTATTTAATATAGTATTTCTAAAGTATTTCTTTTAGAGTTATTACTATATTATTACACTACTCTAGACTATCTATTTATATTTCTACTATATTACGTAATCGATATAGACTTATTTTAATAAACTACTTATATAATAACTATAATAACATTTTACTATTACTAATAACCTATAATCTTTTTAAATAAATAGTAATTAAAGTATTAATATAATACCTCTCTTATAAGACCACTTAGTTTTATTAAAATAACTATTAACTTTTTTAATAATAAGCTTATATAACTACCTTAGAGTTCTATAATATATTCTTCTTCTATTACTTATTACTTATTTTTAAATCCTGCTTTTATGTGTATATATATTCCCACGCCTAAATTATCTTAATTATTTTAATAAGCTTCATTTATAAAAACTTCCCTGCTTTTACTATATTAAAAAAAAAATTTTAATATTAAAATTTTACTATTCCTATTATTACTATTATTATTACCGTTTCCTATCTTAAATAAAGGAGTATAATCTTTCTTTTACTACTCTTTTATAAATTTTACTATATTTTTATATAGGTAACATAAAACTTTATAATCTTTATAGGTATTATTAAAATTAAAAATAGCATTCTACTTAAGTAAATTAAAACACGTTAAAATTAAATTAAAATTAAAAATATTAACTAAAGAATATTTTAGCCTATTAAATAGATTAGCTTATTATACTACGTAGAGGTAGATATTAGAATAGTTCTTAATATATTTTAATAAATTAATAATATTAGTAATAGCCTATATTATATACTATAAATTACTTAGTTTAATTATTAAATACTAGAACCCTAGTATTATAAATATAATAAAGATTATAAACTTTATATATATATATTACTTATAATAAAAAGAAAAACTATTACGCTTACTATTCTAAACGTACTATAAATAATTTATAGTTTTACTCTATATATATATTTATATACTAATCGAACAAATAGTGTAGCTGTAGTGGCTCGGGACGACTAAAAGGGGTTTTAAAAAAAGGAGGAGTATGTGTATACCTTTATACTTAATGTGTCGAAAAATTCAGATTACTCTATGTAAAATAATAATCTATAAATACTTTATTTTTATTTTATAATTATTATTTTATTATTACTCGCCGTTATTACTACTGTAGTCTAATAAGTTATTAAATAAGTTATTACTCTACTAGCTATAAAATTTATAAATTTTTATATTTAATAGGCCCTAGTTATAGCGCTTTTATTTTACCTATCTATATTAACTAAGAACGTAGCGTATATAAAGTCGATATAGCTCCTATAGATAAATATAAAAAAATAGTATCCCTAAGCTTCTATAACTATCTTATAACAGTTAGGAAGTAATAAAATATAATTATTAATAACTTATTTTAGTATTTTATTTTATTCTTTTATAATAGCTCTTTTAAAGGGATTTATATTTTTTAAACTTAATATAATATCTAAATTAACCTTTTTATATTTATTAAGCTAAGATTTTAAATAATCTTATATATTTTTATTAGGGGTTATATTAGGGTTATATACTAAGTAAAGGAAAAGTATTATTTTATTATTTTTAAAATAATTTAAAAAATTTATTATTTTATAAATAGGACTATTATTTTATTAAAATTAGTAACCTAATTTAATATTAATATAAATTTTATATATATTTATATATTAATCGAATAAAAAGTGTGGCTGTAGTGGCTCGGGGCAACTAAAAGGGATTTTAAAAAAGGAGGAGTATGTGTATACCTTTATACTTAGTGTCGAAAAAATCTCGGTCTATAATTTAATTAGTATTAATAATATAAATAATATAATATATTATAATAATAATAGTTAATATTATAAATAATATAATATATTAAAATATATTAAAAACTTACTGCGTAATTAGATAGATACTAATTCTATTTTACCTTTATTATTACCCCTTTTTGTATAGTATTCCTTTCTAACTTTATCCCTTTATATTATTAACTTATTTAAAAGTATAATTTTTTTTTACTATATATTTTTTATATTTTTTATATTTTCTTTAGCGTATTTTAATTTTTTTTTTTAGGGTATTTTTTATTTATGAAAGGTTTTTTAGTACTTGTATTAATAAAATACCGTTTCTTTTTTAAAAAGTATTATAAAACTTTTTTATTAATATATAGACTATTTTTTTTAAGAGTCTATTATGTTCTTTACAACTTCTAGTTAAAGTTATTATTAATAACTTTTTTATTCCTTAGCGTTAACTTTAAAACTCTATCTCTTTTAACTTTTTCTATATTATTATTATTTTTATTTTTAATACGTTATATAGTTTTATAAATAGTCTTTTCTAATTTATTTAAAGTTATAGCAATTAAAGAAGATAAATTATTTACTTTTAAAAGTAGTAAAACTTTAAATTTAAGTTATAAAAAATTTAGCACTATATTTAGAAAATAGGAGTTTAGGTTTATAAAAGTTAAAAAGTATTATAATATACTATAATATTAATAATATAATATAGAAGTAGTAATTATATAAGCTATAACTTAATTTTTATATTTATATACTAATTAAACAAATAGTGTGGCTGTAGTAGCTTAGGGTAACTAAAAGGGGTTTTAAAAAAGAAACTTAATTTTTATTATTAATATAATTTTATTATTAGATTACTAATATACTTTAATAAGCTAGGTTACGTAACCTATATTACAAAAAGTTTTTTTTTTTTACACTTTTACTTATATATAATTATACTATTATACATAATATAAATTATATTCTTATTTTACGTTTTTAATATAACGTTTTATTTATATAGAAGGCCTAAAGTTTTAAGTAAAAAGCTAGTAGGTATAGGATACGTAAAATAAGTATAAAACGAGCGTAACGAAAACATAAAGAAAATATAAAGTAAATATATAAATAATATACGCTATTTATTTCTACTATTACCCTTCTATCTTATACGCCCTTTAAATACTTTTTACTAGTTTTATATATTTATATCTTATTATATACTATTAGGTATAGTCTAGTATAGTATTATATATTTATATTATTTCTAATTATCCCTACTCTAATATTTTTATAGTATTACTAGTATAAAAACTATATATTTACTTAATTATATATATATTATAACTATTAGTAATTCTTTTACTTTAGTTTATCTTTTAAGCGTAAAACGCGCTTAACCTGCTTCTTTTTTTTTTTTTTTATTAAACTTTAGCTCTTCTACTTCTACGTAAATATTCCTATCTACTATATATCTATCCCTATCTACGTAGTTATTATTTATACTATTTTAAAATTTATCGTATATATTATCTATTATAATAAATTATCTATTACTATAAAGTTATTATTATTTTTATTTTTATTTTCGCGTAAAGAGCCTAACCGATATATTATATAATTATTTTTTAATATAAATATTATAGTAATCGCGTTCCGCATTTCTATATTTTTATTTAACTTATAAAAGCTAGCTTTAAAATCTTTTATTTTTTTTTATTACTAGATATTACTTTACTTTACTACTACTTATTTCGCGCGCTTTACGGGCGAGCCTATTAATAATAAATTAAAATTATAGTTTATAGTAGGTCTTTTCTATAATAATAGCGTTACCTAACTATTTTTTAATATAAATTATTTAGGCGTTAGCGTAGGTATTATTAGGTTTCTTAATCCTATATATATTATTAGTAATAATATATAATACTAATATTCTATATATACGTACTACTATAATTATTTAAAAAACTATTATTCTTTTTATTTAACTAGGAGATTCGTCCGTTTTATATATTTATATTATATTTCCTCTAAAATATTCCTCTATATTAAATGTATACGTATCGTTTAATATTATTTTTATATATTATTAATAATAGTCTAAGTTGGCTTTATTATATATATACTAATTTAAGTTCTTTTTAGCTAAAATACTCTATAGTAGTTACTAACGAGTTTAATTTAAAAGTCTATTATATAAGGGCGTAGACCTATTATAAAATTATTAATTATAATTAATAAAGTATTACTATTACCTATAAATATTATTTAAGTAAAATAAAGTAATATATTACTATTTTACTAACTCTTTAGTTTATTAAAATCGACAGCGTTAGCGTTATTTTATAATAAAATTTTATAGCTTAGCCTTACTTATATTATTCCTGTCTATTTTTAGCACTATAAATACTAGAATTTTATTAAATAAAACAAGACAAAACAGAATATAAACTATAGTATTATTAATATAAATATTAATAATTTTAATATTTTAGTATTTTATAGATTTTAGATTATTAGTACGCAATATATCGTTATATAAAATATTAAAAAATTTCTCTTCTAGCTACTTACTAGGACTAAAAAGAGCTACTTCTTTAAGACTAGTGTTATTAACGCCGCTCTACTTAAATATAAATATATAAGTTTAGACGTTAGAATTATTAAAATTATAGTAAATAATATTAGCCAAAAAGCGTAATATATTATTTATTTTTTTTTTACTTCTACTACTTTTCTTATATCCTCTTTTATACAGAATAATAGCTTAAATAGTATTTTTTTTTATAATTATATTTAATAATTTTATTTTTACTAGTAAGTACCCGTAACTACTTACCCGTACTTATAATATTTAATTTAACCTACTTACGCGCCTTATTAATTATTAAATTAATTATTTTATCCGCGTATATCTTCTTAGCCTTTTTAAATATTAAAAACTTATATTATAGTCTCTACATATCTTTCGGTTCTCTTAGTATATACTATTATTTAGTTTTTATTTTAGTTTTACTAAGCCTAAAGAGTATAATTATCTATCCTTTTAGTATTTAATTATTAATCCCTTCTAGATATTTTATAATAGTTTTAGGATTAAAAGCTAGTAAAATAGGCAGAATTTTAGTTATATTAATTAATATATTATTTTTTTTATTACTAATTATAGGGCTGCGCTTCTTTATTAGTATATTCTTTATATTATAGGCTTCGTCGCGAAGCTGTATAGTAAGATAAAGTATAAAGTATATAATTTAAAATAGAATTATTTTAAGGCAAGACGTATTAATAATATAGTATAGTTAAAAAGTCTTAAATTACTAGTATTTTTATTATATAGATAGGCGCAGTTAAATAAGCACGCCTACTATTAGTATAAGTTTAATATAAAACAATTTACTAGTAAATATATATTTGTATACTAATCGAACAAATAGTGTGGCTGTGGTGGCTCGGGGCGACCAAAAGGGGTTTCAAAAAAAGGAGGAGTATATATATGCCTTTATTACTAGTTAATATAAATACTTATATATATAGTCTATTATATATACGTGTCTATAATTATATATATAGTATTTTATAAGTCTTTTACGTAAAGAGATAGCTAAAAATAATAGCTTTTTATAATGTCCTACGCGAAGAAATATAGTATTATTTAGTATAATAATAGTAGTAAGTACTTATAATTAAGCTAGATTATTAAAACTATAGTATTATAGTCTATACTTTTTTATACTATACGTCGTAGTCTGTTAGGCAGCTATTTATATAATCTACTATACTAACTATATACTAATAAATATTGCTAATATACTATATTAACTATTTTATTCTATTACTTTTATACTATAACTAGTAGTACAATATAGTCTTTACTATATTAATAGTTTAATATATTATATTAATTTAATATTACTTTACTATACTTATGATATTAATAATCCGTGTTTAATTACTTCTTATATTATAATAAATAGTCTATATTCTTTATAATTATTATCTATTTACTATCTAGCTGCGCTATATTATTATAATAAAGAGCTAATAGAGTAGATATTTATATTATATTTACTCTATCTTCTTATTAACTAGACTACAGTTTTACTCTAATTACGCTATTAATTATATAATATTACTTATAGTACTATAGTAAACTTATACTCTTTTACCTTAAATCTCTATTACGCCTACTTCTTTAGTCTATCTTTAACCTATATTTTTATTATTATTTTATATTATATCTTTATTTTATATACTTTAAGTAAGTTCGTTTCGTATATAATTTTTAGCTAAAATATTATTCTCTAGCCACAAATCCGTATTACTAAAAATATTAATAATAATTTTATACTATAACTAACTAATCTAGAAACTATAGTTACAGTATTATTAAACCTTTATATTAATTAAATATAGCTTTAATAGTTTAAATACATATTTTTTAATTAAATCTACTAATTAGTATATTATCTTAAAACTAGCTACTAGTATATAAATTATATTATTAGTCTTCTTCTATTATACCTAGATCTTATCCTATTTCTATTTCTAGCCTTAATTACTAAAAAATATAATTTTCTCTTATCTAAAAATAGTTTATAATTTTTATACCCTAATTAAAACTATTATAAATAGTATAAATTAGTATACTTACTATATAAACTAGCGTTTTATTAAATTTAACGTTAGTTATAATATAATACTTAAGAGTATAGCTAAATTTGTAGTTTATATTATTTAGATTGTTTATAATAGTAAAGTATTTAATAGTTATTTTTAAGTTAATAGTGTCGTAAACTATTATAATAATATAGTCTATTTTAGTTAACCCCTTATATAGCTCGTCTATATAATTTATAAATAGGGAGCTAATAATTACCTTTTTATTTTAAATCTAAAATTCTAGTACTATGTTAATAGGTCCTATACTATTACCTTAACCCTTTTTATCTTTATTAAAGTTTATAGGATTAAATAAGTTCTACTAGTTTAGATTTTTATGTATAATTATTTTATATTATAGGCGCTATAGCACTAAAATTATATTAGAGAATATAAATACTACTTATACTTTTTAGTAGTTAGTCTTATTAATTATATTCGCCTATACTTTTTTTAGCTTAGGCTTATCTAAGGCCGCGCCGCCCTATTTCTCCTACTTTTAAGTTTTTTTTTAAAATTATTATTAATAAGCGTTTATAACTGCGATTTTATTTCTTTAAAATAAGTAATACTTTATTATAGAAACTAAATAACTAGTTACTCTTTTTATAGCTTAGTATTAATAAGCTTAAAAGTATTTTTAAACAGATCTATAAATTTATAGTTATAAATAATAAATCTAGAGTAGATTATCTCTGTAAAAATATTAAATATTTTAATTATACCTGCGTTCTATACTATTTACTAGTATATAGATAACTTTTTTTTTATTTATTAAATTCTCTTTACGCGATTCCGTTTTAAATTTATTTTATATATTTTAAATATAGATAACGTTTATATTAACTAGTATTTAAACAGTTTTATTATTTTAATTTTTTTATATAGGGTTTTTGCAAAGTATAGCCTTATATATAAATATTAAAATATAGCTTATACCGTTTATAAAAATAGAGCTAGTAATTTTTAAATATATAAAATATAGTAATAGGTTCTGTTTATTCCTATATAGATTAATTATTTAAAGAAAAGTACTAGTAGATTCGCAGCCGTTTAAATATAGTTTATTAATAATTATTATATATATATAGTATTAATTAACTACTCTCTATACTTATTTATTTTTATATATAGTATATTAAATAAGTTAGTACTTTTATTTACTATCTCCTCTACCCTTTATAGTTATATTTAAATAAAGTAGAGTCTGTTTTATTATATTACTATTTATAGCTATATAACTTAGTTTATTTTTATATATTTTATAGTATTATTTTTAGAAATTCTTATACTTTTTATTATTATAGTTTAAGATGTTATAAATATAAGCTAGTTAACTACTATTTATACTAAAAATAAAGTAGAAAGTACTAGTTAAACTAGATTAATTAGTTATAGTATTAGAATACTTTTTATAACTATTTTCTTTCTATTATTTAAAATTTTTAGTTAAAATATATTTAAATCTAAGCTTAGGCTCGGGCTCGACCGTAACGGCCGGGTCTGATAGGTTATAATAGTAGTACTTATTAAAAGGTGTTTTATAATAAGAAAAAGACTTTTTTATTCTTTTTTAATACTAACTACCTATTTTCTTTATACTTAAACTATTATATTTTATACCTAAACTATTATATATTATTTTGCCTGTACTTATAGGCATTTTATAACGTTCCCCTTTCTTTCCTTAGTATATTATCGCTATATTTATCTATTATATTTATTTATTATATTTACCTATTATATTTACCCGTTATTGTTAATCACTATCTTATATATAGCTTTTATATTATTACTAATATTTTTTTTACTAGCTTATTTACGTTCTGTAGCTATTATATTAAAGTTATTATAATTACGTACTACGCTACCTTATTCTTAAACTTAGTATAGTTAGGGTTATTTTAATTATTTAGTATAACTAGAAGCTATTACTTTTATTTAAAAATATATTTTAGGTTAGTATTAGTAATATAGCCTTTGTCTACTATATAGATTAATAATAATTGCTATTGCTGTAGCCGTAGCCGTAGTTATATAGGTGTAGTATACGCTTACCTATTTTAATTATAAAGTTATAGTCTAAAAATATTACCTTTATTATTTATTTTATACTACTTAGTTACCTACCTAGATTAAGGCTTACTATAGTATACTAAAGCTTTTTAAGAATTATTAAAAAAGTCTTTTTTTTTAATACGTAGATATACTCGGTAGAGTACTAAATATTACACTCATTACTTTTATAAGGTTATTTAACTATATTATAATATTTATACAAAAATCTAATATAGCTACCCGGCGTAGTAAGATATTTTATTATACTTTTTTATTATTCTGTATATATAGTAGTAGGGGCGCTAATATATATTAATACTCTATAGTATACTGTAGATATATTACCTTTCTTTTTTTTCTTTATAAATAGGCGTTTAGTATTAGATTAAAAGGTAACACTTACTTATGTATTACTATTTTAACTTATTATAACTAAGTATAATAAATACGTTCTTAGCGTAACGCGTTAATATATAACTATACGTTATTTTCATTTTCTATTATTATATTTAAAATATTGTAGAGCCGTTTTGCAGGAACCCCTATAGTAGTTAGTAGTTATTTTTTTTAAAAATATAAGTACTACGCTAAAAGCGTAGCTTTATTAAAAAAAAAAAAAAATAAGCTTAGGCTACTACGTAAACGGAATACCCCTTTTAAAAAAAATTTTAATATCTATAAGTATAGAGCGTACTTAGTCCTAGTTAAGTAATAAATATATATTATATTTAGTATTATTTAATAATTTAAAATATAAACTAACCTTTTTCCCTCTATATTTCTTATACAGCTCCTTACCTAAATTATAAAAAATAATAAGCTTTAGCCGCTACTCTTTTAAGACGTTTTTAAAAAGTAGTAAATCTATTAGTATTATAATTTAGTTTTTTACCTAGGGTTTAATACCGTTTAAATATACAGAAATTAGCGTATATTTAATTTAAAATTTTATACTTTTATATTTACCCTTCTTATTAAGCTAAAAAATTTAATTAGCTTAAATAAGTATACCCTAGCTCTTTATAATAAACTATAAGTTAAGGAGTATAATACTTTATATTTTAATAGTCTTACTAAGTCCTATCTTGTTAGTAAAAATAGTAGATATAAGTACGCTAAATAAGCGGTATATAAATATATATATATTAACTATTTAGTGCGTAACTAGACTAAACCTATAAATAAATAGTAACTTAAAGCATATAAAAATATATTATAAAATATTATTTTTATACTATTAATATAACTAGTTTACGTCTACCCTAAAAAACTTTATTTTATTCTTTTAATTTTTTTTAGTTTATAGTCTTACAATCGCACTTATATTATAGTTTTTTATTATTTTTTAAAATCTATATTAGTTAGCGTTATACTATCTATAATAGTTTAATTAATATATCTAGTATTTATAGCTAGATTTACGGTTTCTTTATCTTAAGTTTTAAGAGTAGCCTTCTCTTCTCTATCGTTACTAATAATTTTACTCTCTTTAATTAATAACGCGTTATTAGGTATATTAGTTAAAATAGATACGTATTTAATAACTTTTTTTACTATAATAAATATATTAATAAAGCTATTACTATTATTTATACTACTACTACTCTTTTAGTTACTATTTTTTTAATTTTTTACTATTAGTATATCGCCGGTTTAGCTATAGTCTAATATTAATATTTTATTATTATCTATAAGTACTCTTATCTATTTTAAAGACGTATTATAATTACTAGCTATAATATATACTATTTTATACTAGCCTTTGCTATATTTTAGATTATTTTTAGGTAATAGTATACTTATTTTATTTTTTAGAATACTAAAGCGCTGCGCTAGCGTAATAAAAGAGAAAAAAATAGGTAGTAATATAAAAGTTTAGGTAGTATATATATTAATAATACTAGATAATATACTATATTTAGTACTACTTTTACTTTTTGCTATTATAAAGTAGTTAGCGTTATACTATTTATAATAATATAAGTATAATATATTTACTAAATACTGTAGTAGTTATCTGCGTTATTTAAAAATAAATTTTAAAGTTCTTTAATATTTAGATACTATTTATATAATTATTAACTATTATTTTAAGTTTATATTAGTTCCGTATCTGCTCGTTATTATAAAAAAAAATAAGATAGATAGACTATTTTTATTATAAAAATTAAATTTTATTATATAGCTTTTAAAATAATATATATTTTATAAGTAGAGACTATTTTAGCGTTAGTAGGTTATATATAGACTTAAATATTACTACTACTAGAGTAGAGTCGCGACTAAGAATATATATATTTTAATTTATAAATATTTTAAGCCTATTCTGCGACTTAAATCTAGAGCCTATAGTAATATAAAATTTTAAACTTTCTAATTAGTTTATAGTAATACTTATCTAAGATTATACTAAAAATACTAATTATAAAAATATTAAAATAAATATATAGTCTGTTTTAGATTTTACTTTAATAAGTAGTTTTAGGCTAAATTAGCGCGGATTTTTATTAATAGTCTAGTAAACTAATTAGTATATAAATAGTAGCGCTTCTAATTTTATAATTTTAAAAAGTATATTTTTTAAATATTTAAATATTTAGTCCGAGCCGTATATATTAGTATTACTTAATTATATATTTAGGATTAACTTTGCCTACTACTATTTTATAGAGTTTTCTTTCTTCTATATTTTATATATAAATATATTATTATCGGCTATATACTATGCAACTGCCTTAATAAGTATATTTAATTAGTTATTATCTATACTAAATAGATAATAGAAATTTATTTTACTTATTACCTATAAGCTAGTATAACTTCTATAACTAGTATATAACTATAAAAAAATTTTTTTTTTAAGTAGCGACTCTACGTCGTTATTATAGTTTACTATAAGTAGGTAACTTAAGTATAGTACCTTTATTAAAATAGAAAGTAGTAGTATTATTAATTTTAAAAGACGTATAGTTATTTTTAATTAAAAAATTAAACTCTATATTAAGTTTTATATTAAAACTAGCAGTTTCTCTGCCGGCACCGCCGAAATAATTATTTATAGTAATAAATAAGATAATATAGTAGAATAACTACGGATATAATAAAAAGTAGAAATTAATAATATTAATATAAAAGTAACTATAAAAAATTATAAGTAGTTTTATAAAAAGTAGGACGTACTATATAATAAACTAAATTAAAAATAACACTAGTACAATTATAAAAATACGTAAAGTAATAATTATAGTTACTAATTTAAGATATTACTTATACTATTTTAGATAGTATAACTCGAGCTAAAATATTATATATATATATAATAATATTATAATATAAGTACTTTTAGACTACGGGTAATAGTATATAATAAAACTTTTTATTATTTTTTAGTTTTATACTATTTTAAAGCTTATAATATATAAACCCTAACCTATTTTACTATAGTAGAGTTACAGCGCTAAAATAAGGGCGTATATATATAAGTAGAGAGTAGTAAATATAAAAATATATTTATTTTTAATGGGCTATACTATAAATAATTTTATATTTTAGATATATAGAATAAATTTACTATATATCTCCTATATAAATTATATCTAGTAATATAACTTACAACTATTAGCCCTAAGTAAAATATATATAATAATACTTAAAGGTTTATAGCTTAAACTCTATCCCATAAAAGTTAAATAGATTTTATATATTTATTAATTTTAGATTTAGTAAATTTTACTATGACTTTAATATATATTACCTAAAGTACTATCGCTAATAGTTTATTATTTTAATATTATATATTTATTTAATATTAAATCTGCTAGAGTTTAATAAATTATAACCTCCTATATTATACGCTAGCTTTTAAATATTAAATATTATTTTACTACTTTTATAAAATTATTATCCTTAATTTAGTAGATAAGGAGTTAAGTTAGTATAAAAAAACGTTATTAAGGGTAAAGGTATTATATTATTATAAAGAGAGGATCTAATTTTTTATTTAATAGTAGATAGCTATTATACGTAGACTATTAATTAGAGTTATACTTATTATATAAGTATTTTAATTAAAGAGGTTATATAGATAGTTAAGCTTTTTAATAATAAAATACTAGAAATAGGTTTTAACGTTATAGGTTATTATAAAGGAGAAGGTATTAGTATTAGTATTAGTATTAGCGTAGATATAGGAATAAATATAAAAGTAAAAGAATAGTTTCTAAATAGATATAGATCTAATATATATATTATTATTTACTATAGTGGATCTTATAGAGTAGTAAAAAAAGAATTAAAATTTTTATTTTTTAGCTATTTTAATTATATAGTATTATTTTATACTATATTAAAAAAAATTACGTAGTTTTGCTACCGTTAATTAAAGTTTTAAGCTAGTAACTAACTAACCCTATATATAAAATAAATATAATAGATACTATTATATAGAGTTCTATTAAAAAGCTATTATTTTAGTTTAGTTTTAATAAACTATATACTCGCTTAAGTAGGTACTTATTTAGGCCCTTAGCTTCTCTTTTAACTTTTAACTCGTCCTTTAGGCGTATAAACGTACTTAGCCTACTTTTTTTTTTTACTATTAGATTTTAGCTTTTCTACCTCTTTATTAATATTCCTATTTACTATATCTTTATTTTTATTTTTATTAACGTCGTTATCCTTACTACTCTTAAAATCTTTATTTATATTATCTAACTAATTATTTTTAATAATAAAGTTATTATTATCCTTCTTTTTATATTTATATATAGAGGTCGATCTACGTATTATATAATTATTTTTAAGTATACCTACTACGGCGTCTATGTCTAGTATTTTAATATTTTTTTTATAAGCTAGCTTTAAAAGTTTTTATATTTTTTTATTACTAAATATTATTTTATTTTACTACTACTCGTTTCGCGTACTTTATAAGTAAGTCTATTAATAGTAAATTAGAATTATAGTTTAGAGTAGGTTTTTTCTATAATAATAGCGTTACTTTATTTTTTTTTAATATTAATTATTTAAAAATAGGCGTAGACGTTATTAGGTTTTTTAATTCTATATATACTATTAGTAATAGTATATAATACTAATATTCTATATATACGTACTACTATAGTTACTTAAAAAATCTTTCTTCTTGTTTAATTGTTAGATTTATTTATTTTATATATTACTAATAGTGTCGCGTAAGATTAAATATAAAAATTTTATATACTATTAGTAATAGTCTAAGCCGGCTTTACTATATATACACTTACTAATATTTTTCTTAACTAAAGTATTTTATAGTAGTTAGAGTTTAATTTAAAAGTCTATTAAGTAAGGGCGTAAACCCGTTGTACAGTTATTAATAATAATTAATAGAATATTACTATTACTTATAGGCGTTATTTAAATAAAATAGAGTAATATACTACTATTTTACTAACTCTTTAGTATATCTAGGTTAATAGCATTAGTAATAAAACTTTATAGTTTCTTTTTATTTATATTATTTTTATTTATTTTCTGTACTATAGATACTGGAATCTAGTTAGATATAATAAAATAAAATAAAATATAAATAATAGTATTACTAATATAAGAGTTAATAAGCTTAATATTTTAGTATTTTATAGACTTAAGCTTATTAGTATATAGTATATTATTATATAAAATATTAAAAATTTCTTCTTTTAGCTATCTACTAAGAGCAGAAAAAGCTACTTTTTTTAATTTTAAAATAGGTGTCGCTATTACTGTTTAATAGAACGGCAAATATAAGAATCTAAATAATAAAATTATTAGTCTTATAGCTAGAGGGCGTAGCACTTTATTTTTACTTTTCTTTTTTTTTATAGCTATCTTTAGGGCCTTTTTCGCGCAGAATAATAACTTAAAAAAGGCCTCTTTCTTATATTTATATTTAATAGTCTTATTTTTACTGCTAAGTATCTGCGACTACCTACTTACGCTTATAATACTTAATTAAATCTACTTACGCGCTTTATTAATAGCTGTACTAATTATTTTATTTATATCTATTTTTTTAGTATTTTTTAATATAGTAAGCTTATAATATAGTTTTAGTATATTATTAAACTTATTTTATATATACCGCTAAATAGCCTTAATTTTAAATTTATCTAGTTTAAAAAATTTTATAATTTATATTTTTAGTATCCGATTATTAGTTAATACTTTATAACTTATAGTACTAGTAGAATTAAAAACTTATAAAATAAATAATATATCCCCTTTATTAATCTCTATACTATCTTTTTTTTTTCTCTTAGGCTATATTACTGCGCTTTTTTATCTATAGTTTTACTATATCTTCTTACTATATAACTTATTACAAAAGTATATAGTAAAATAAAGGATTAAGCGTATAATTTAAAATAGTTTCGTTTTAAGACGAGACGTTAACGTAGTATAACTAAAAAATTATAAATTATTAGTATTTTTATTATATAAATAGGCGTAGTTAAATAAACGCGCCTACTATTAGCGTAAGTTTAATATAAAATAATTTATTAGTAAATATAAATACCCGTTTATATAGTCTACTATATATAGTTACCTATAACTATATATATACTATCTTATAAGTCTTTTACGTAAAGAGATAGCTAAAAATAATAACTCCTTATAATATCTGCGTAAAAGAAATATAGTATTATTTAATATAATAATAGTAGTAAGTACCTATAATTAAACTAAATTATTAAAACTATAGTATTATAGCCCGTACTTTTTTATACTCTATATTATAGTCTGTTAGGCAGCTATTTATATAATTTACTATACTAACTATACTAATAAATATTATTAATATACTATATTAACTATTTTATTCTGTTACTTTTATACTATAACTAATAGTATAATATAGTCTTTACTATATTAATAGTCTAATATATTATATTAATTTAATAATTATTACTTTACTACGCTCGTAGTATTAATAATTTATATTTAATTACTCCTTATACTATAATAGATAGTCTATATTTTTTATAATTATTATCTATTTACTATCTAGCTGCGCTATATTATTATAATAAAGAGCTAATAGAGTAGATATTTATATTATATTTATTTTATCTTTTTATAGCTAGACTATATCCTTTTTAAATATATTATATAGTACTACCGATTCTATCGCCTATTACTATAAATATAAACTCTCTTTATTATAGACCTCTCTCTTACCTACTCTTTTAGTCTACTCTTTACCTATACCTTTATTATTCTTTTAACCTATATTCTTATCTTACGCGCTTTAGGTAAGTTTATTATATATATAATTTTTAACTAAAATACTTATTTTTAGCTATAAGTCTATATTAGTAAGGATATTAACGATAATCTTATACTATAATTAGCTAATTTAAAAACTATAGTTATAGTATTATTAAACTTCTATATTAATTAAATACGGCTCTAATAGTTTAAATATATATTTTTTAACTAGATCTACTAATTAGTATATTATCTTAAGACTAACTACTAGTATATAAACTATATTATTAGTCCTACGCTATATATTAAGCTATATATTAAACTATACGCCGTAGCTATAAGTTTAAATCCTATACTAACTAAAATAAAAAATATTTTTTATAATTTTTATATACGCTTATTTTTTAACTATATCTAAGAAAATAACTTTTTTTAGTTTATATTTTTTTTAGACTAGTATCTCTAATACTATACTTTACTTTTCTTTATATAATTATTAATCCTATTTTACTATATTTAAATCTTCGCCCGTTTCTATTTCTAGTTTTAATTATTAAAAAATAAAATCTTCTTTAGTCTAATAATAGTTTATAATTTTTATATCCTATTAAAACTATTATAAATAGTATAAACTAGTATACTTACTACGTAAACCAGCGCCTTATTAAACTTAATATTAGTAGTAATATAATACTTAAAAGTATAACTAAAATTATACTAGTATTTTTATTAGCTAAGTTATTAGTAATAGAGCTAAGCTTAATAATAGTTTTTAAGTTAATAGTCTTACAGACTATATTAATAATATAATTTATTTTAGTTAAACCCTTATATAATTTGTTAATATACTTTATAAATAAAAAGTTAACTATTATACTTTTACTTATATCTAAGACTTTAGTATTATATTAAATAGATTTATACTTTTTACTCTAACTCTCTTTATCTTTATTAAGGTCTATAAAATTATAAAGGCTTTACTAACTAAAATTTTTGCTTACTATTATTTTACGCTATAAGTATAGGAGCACTAAAATTATATTAAGGAGTATAAGTACTACTTATACTTTTTAATAACTTATTTTATTAACTATATCCGCCTATACTCTCTTTAGTAAACTTAGGTTTACCTAAAACTATACCGCCCTATTCCTCCTAAGCTACTATTTTATTAGTAAAATTCTATTTAATAATCGCACGTAGTCGCGACTCTATTTTTTTAAACTAATTAATAGTATATTTATTATACTTAATATTTAGGTATTCTTCTTATAATACAGCGTTAATAAGTCTTAGTATATTATTAAATAAATCTATAAATTTATAGTTATAAGTAATAAATTTAAAGTAAAAGATCTCTTTAAAAATATTAAATATTTAGTTTAGGCCTTTATTCGCAGCTACTTACTAGTAGATTATTAACTTATTATTATTTATAATATAATTGCCTTTACGTATATAAATAACGTTTATATTAGTTAGTATTTAAATAATATTACTATCTTAAGTCTACTATATAAGATCCTTATAAAATATAATTTTATATATAAGTATTATAGCATAGGTTGTACTATTTATAAGTATAGAACCTATAAACCCTATATAAACTAAGCGTAATAATAAGTTTAGTAGGTTCCTATATAGATTAATTATTTAAATATATATTTTAGTATTTTTCCTATTATTAAAATATAATTTATTAATTATTAGTATATATATATATAGTTACTCTATAATAATTAGTACTAACTTACTTTTATTTATAGTATATTAAATAAGTTAGTATATTTACTACTATCCTCTCTACACTTAATAGGTAAAACTTATTTTATAATATTACTATTTATAAACGTATTCTCTAGTATACTTTTATATATCTTAATATATTTTTTTTAGAGCTTCTTATACTTTTTATAATAAAATATAGTTTAGAACGTTGTAGAAGTAGTTTAGCTAGTTACTATTTATAGTAAAAATAAAGTAGTAAGTATTAGTTAGGCTAGATTAGTTAGTTATAGCACTTAGATATCCTTTATAACTATTTTTTTTTTACTATTTAAAGTTGTCTATTATAATCTTTATAGGTCTAGTTTTATACTATTATATAAACTTCGTATTTTTATTAGTACTAATATAGGTAAAACGTATTTAGTTTTAGTTAAATAGTAAGTAAATATCGCGTATAGTATTCTTTAGCAGCTTATAAAATAAATTAATTTTATTTTCTCTATACTTTCTATATAGCCCCTTACCTAATTTATAAAAGATAATAAGCTTTAGGCACAATTTTTTTAATATATTATTAAGTAATAGTAAATTGCGCAGTATTATAGCCTAGTTTTTATTTAGAGTTTAATACTATTTATATACGTAAAAATTAGCGTATACTTAATTTAAAATTTTATATTTTTATATTTACTCTTTTTATTAAGCCGAGAAATCTAATTAGTTTAAATAAATATACTTTAGCTCTCTATAATAAACTATAAGTTAAAAAGTATAGCGCCCTATATCTTAATAGTCTTATTAAGTTCTATTTTATTAATAAAAATAGCAGATATAAGCACGCTAAATAAATAGTATATAAATATATAAATACTAATTATTTAGTATACTATTAGCCTAAGCGCGCGGGCGAACAGTAACCTAGTAAATATAAAAATATTTATAAAATATTATTTTTATATTATTAATATAACTAGTTTATATTTACTCTAAAAAGCTCTACTCTATTTTTATAATTTTTTTTAGTTTATAGTTTAATAACTACGCCTATATTATAGTTCTCTATTATCTTTTAAAGTCTATATTAGTTAGCAGTGTGCTATCTATAATAATATAATTTATATACGCAGTATTTAAAGCTAAATTTATAATATTTTTATTATTTACCTTAATATTAGTTAGCCTTAGGCGGTTTTTAACAATTATTATTATTAGTAACCCTATTTTTACCCTATTCTTACTTTTTTCTTTAACTAATACGTTGTCGGGCACCCCTATTAAAATAGTTATATATTTTACTTTTTTTATTACGTCTAAGACCCTTTTATTACTATTATTTTTACTATTACTATTATTTTTAGCTACTACTACTTAAACTCCTTACTAGTAGTATATTATCTATATAACTATAATCTAGTATTAATATTTTATTATTATTTACGGGCACTCTCGTCCGTTTTAAAAATATATTATAATTATTAATTATAATATATATTATTTTTTACTAGCCTCCGCTATATTCTAGGTTATTTTTAAATAATAGTATACTTATTTTATTTTTTAGAATACTAGGGCGCTACACTAGCGTAATAAGAAGAGAAAAAATAGATAGTAGTATAAAAGTTTAGATAGTATATATATTAGTAGTACTAAGTAGTATACTATATTTAGTACTACTTTTACTTTCTACTATTATAAAGTAGTTAGCGTTATACTATTTATAATAGTACGAGTATAAAATACTTACTAAATATTATAGTTATTACCTACGTTAATTAAAAATAAATCCTAAAGCCCTTTTAAAGGATACTTAAATACTATTTATATAATTATTAACTACCGCCTTAAGCTTATATAGGTTCCTAATCTACTTACTATTATAGTAAAAGATAAAGTAAATAAACTACTTCTATTATAGAAATTAAATTTTATTATATAGTTTTTAAAATAATATATACTCTATAAGCGGAGACTATTTTAGTATTAATAAATTATATATAAACTTAAATATTACTACTACTAAAATAAAGCCGCGACTAAGAATATATTTTAACCTATAAACGTTGTAAGCCTATCCTATAACTTAAATTTAGAGCCTATAGTAGTATAAAATTTTAAACTTTTTAGCTAGCTTATAATAATACTTATTTAAGACCGCGCTAGGAATACTAATTATAAAAATATCAAAATAGATACGTAGTTTATTCTAGATTTTACTTTAATAAATAGTTTTAAGCCAAATTAGCGCAGATCTTTATTAATAGTCTAATAAGCTAATTAGTATATAAATAGCAGCGCTTCTAATTTTACAATTTTAAAAAATACGTCTTTTAAGCGTCTAAATATCTAGCCTAAGCCGTATATATTATTATCTATTAGCTAAGCTTTTAGCGTTAACTTTACCTATTTTTATTTTATAGAGTTACCTTTTTTCTACTGCTATATATAAGCGTATAATTATTAGTTATATATAATACAACCGCCTTTATAAGCGTTTTTAACTTATTATAATCTATACTAAATAAATAATAAAAATTAGGTTTACTTATTAATTACGAGCCGGTATAATATCTATAACTAAAATATAATAGTAAAAAGTCTTTTTTACTCTATTCTAAAATAGTATATATTTATTATAGTTTAGTAGATATTATAATACTATTAGCGTTATATTTAAGTGCGGAGTCGTACGTAGGTATAAGTAATAAAAATAAAAAGTTCTTAATATTATACGCAAAATTAGTAAGTTTAGATATAAAATTTTACTACTAGCTAGTATCTAAAATAGGGTAAAGCTTTATTAGAGTTATTAAAATAATTATTTATAATAATACGTCGAGCGATATAGTAAAACAACTATAAGTATAATAAAAAATAGATATTAATAATATTAATAAAAGAGTAACTATAAAAAATTATAAGCAGTTTTATAAAAAGTAGAATATACTATATAATAGACTAAACTAAAAATAACACTAGTACAATCACAAAAATATATAAAATAATAATTATAGTTATTATTCTATTATATACTTATACTATTTTTAATAATATAACTTAAGCTTAAATGTTATATATATATATAGTAATATTAAAATATAAATACTTTTAGACTATATATAATAGTATATAATAAATCTTCTCGTTTTTATTTAGTTTTATACTATTTTAAAGTCTATAGTATACGCGGACAGCTAAGCCTAAAATAAATCTAGTTAATATTTAGTATTTTATATATCTAATAATTAATTTATATAGGTACCAGCGTTCGTATCTATATACCTAATACTAATACTATATTATAATATATAATATATAACACTAATACCGCTTTAAACTTAGTATTAACCTCTACTAAAGGCTATAATAATATATTATAAATATAAGTATAAGTAGTATTACGGAAGGTATTTAACTCTACTAAACCTAACTTAATATATTTATATATATTAACGTAACTCTAAAGTATAAAAAATATAAAGAATATACTTACTACTAGCTTAGTAAATTAATAGATATAGATAAGCGTTATATTATAGAAATATTTATATAATAGCGCGATACCTATATAAACTAGTAAATAAATCTACTCTATAATATTCTAATAAGTATATAGATACTATATATACGCCTAAACTAAATAACATCGCCGTATTAGATATATACTTATATATAATACTCTACAATTTTAAATAGCTTAAAAATATATTAATAGACTTTTAGAGTTTATATATTAATAAAATAAATAGTAGTATTATATTTATAACGTTACTAGTATCGCTATATAAAGCCTATTTTAAATATACTAATAATAGAAATACTAAAAAAAGATATATAAAATATATTAGCAATAAATACGTACACTAAAATCTAGTAAAAAAATAGAAACTAAATATAAGTAAAGTAAGCGTTTTAAATCTTATAATATATAAATTTACGTTAGAGTTTAACTACACTTTTATATTTTAGCTAAATTATATAAAATATATACAAGATAACGTAGATTAAATACTTTATAATAAAAGACTATAACTAATTTATAAACTACTATTATTTATAAGTAGTAAATAATAGACTAGAAAACTAAACAATCTCCTATCTAGAATACTAGACAAAGGGTTTAAACTCGTAAAAATAGAAATATAAAAAGATAAAAATAACGTAAAACCCTTATTAATAAAATTTATATATCGCGATATAGGTAATATAGTATTCTATCTAATAGAATATATATTATTTAAGTATAAAATATACTATAAACTTATTTATTTATATAGAGATAAAATAGAAAAAGTCTAAATATATAATAAATTATATACGGGAGATTAATAGTAAAAAATTTAATTTAAATTACTAAACGGGTTAACCGTAATTCTAGTATTAATATTAGTAAATAAAATATTACTTATTATACTATATAGCAATACGTTATACTAGCTAGTATATTTATTTATTAAAAACCTAAACCGTAACGTACGCAGGACATATAATAAAAATAATATTATTTTTATTAGGTTTATACTAGTTATTAACTGTAGTAATAGTAATAGTAAAAAAAAAATTAAATTTAAACTCTACTATACTGTAATAGAATATATACTAAAACGTAAATTAGTAACTATATAGGTATAATTTATACTATTATATATAGTATAGATCGGACGATAATAACTAAATATAGTTTTAAAATATTTAGCTGCTAAAAGTAAAAATATAGTATATATAAATAAAGCGATAAGACGCTACTATTTTATTATATATAATATTATTATAGACTATTAAGAGTAAGTACTAATAATTAAAGTAAGGAATAACGTATAATATACTATCTATACAGTCCTTTTATCTAAATAAAATAAACTCCTTTAGGGCCTATACTTATTTAGAATATAAACTACTATAGTATTATAAATAGAAAGCTAGTATAGTGAATATACTAATAAAAATCCTAATAATTAAGTATATAATATAAAATATTTTACGTAGAGACACCCTTATTTTAATATATATAAAAAAATACTTATAGACATACTATATTAACTGCTTAAAGGCCTTATTATATATATAATAAAATAGCTATAAAAACTAGTTAATAATATAATTTTAAAAAAACGCTATACTAGAACTGGAAACAGCAGTATTATAAAAAAAAATAATAAATAACTAAACTAGCGCTTTATAAATATACTATAATACTAAAAACTACGTCGTTTTATAAAAACCAACTTCTTTAAAGTAGTATAGTAGATAAGAGATAAATAAAAGATACTTATTTACTAAATAGTTATAGTAGTAACACCTTTACTAAATAATACTAAACTATACGCTATTTATTTTATAAAAGTAGTATATAAGTTTATAATTACTACTAAGTACTAATTATACAACAAAAATACTATTATATATATAAAAAATACTCTAAAGAGAATAGATACTCTTAAGTATATATTTAGTAACTTTAGACTATAAAAGTAGAATTAGCTAAAAATTAAGTATTTTAATATACTAAAATTATACAGTCTTACCTACTAGCTATACTATATATAAAATAGAAATAGTCCGAGCAGATATAACTTAGGTATTATAAAAAAAAATACTATATAAATTCCTTATAAAAGACGTATATAAACTAATAAATAAAAAAGAATATCTAGAGTAAATAAATATAATTAATAATAGAATAGTAGTAATAAACTATATTAAAGCCTATTAAATAATAAATATTAGTATACTAATATTAAATATAATAAAGTATATATTTAACGTATACATAAATACTATACTAGAAGTATATATTATAAAAAAACTTAAATAGAAAGTAGAATACTATATATAGGCTAAGATTAATAAAGTAGTATTATAACTAAATAGTAGCAGGATATAGACGACTATAAAATACGTCTTATATATAACTAGTATATCTAACCTATTAACTATTATACAACACTTTATTTATAAATAATATAATAATTATACTATAGCTAGTAGTATATATAGCAATCTTAATAAACGTAATAGAATAAAAATAATAATAAAACTATAAAGAGTACTACTACAAATTTACTCTTTAATAAAATGCTAGCGCAAAAAAGGGAAATATCTATTAAATATAAAATATTTTATAAAATAAATAATATACTATTATATCTAGAGTAAAAGCGAGGTATAAAAAAAAAACTTTATTATAATAATAAATACTAGTCGCCGCGTAAAACTATATACTAATAATATAAACCCTAGTTAACGCCTATATAAATAGTTAGTAGGTTAGACTTAACTTATATTTATAATTTACTTAAGGCAGAACTACTTATAGAACTATAAAGTAATAAATTATACTAGTATTATTATTAATAGGCTTAATAAGATTAATATAGGACGTTCCTATAAAATATATAGTATAATTAAAATAAGAAATATTAATATTACTGCTTACTATAATAGTATAACACTAGAAAGTTAAAAAGCGTATAGATTATTATTAATATAAAAAGGTATATACGTAATACTGAAAAATTAAAAATCTAATATTATATATATTAATAATTATATAGACTTTAAGCTATATAATAAACTATACTTACCTATATTTATAAAAAATAGTAAATAAGTAATTTATAAGTTTAAACAGACCCTAAACACTTTAAAAAAAAAAGTCTTAAAAAGTATAAGTTTAAACCTCTAATATAAATACGCTATATAAAGATAGGTATAATAAATAAAATAAAATTTTATAAATAAACTAGCTAACGCGGCGTTTAGTATAACACTAAATAGTATAACTAATTATTATAAATAGTAAAAATAGTAACTAAATTAATACTTATAATTTAACTAATTATAGTATATATAAAATATATATTTTAAACTATACTATTAGCTATAGTATAAAATAAGATATAGTAAAATACGCTAAGCTACTAAAAATAAAATATTTATTTTTTAGCTATTATACGGTCGGAAGCACGTATCTTATATATATTAAAAACTATTTATACTATCTCGCTAGTATTATCTAAACCCTAAAATTATACCTATATACGCTAGAATATATTTATTATTTATACAATATAGTCGTAATTAGTTATATAGTAAAAGGCTAGTAGATATAATAAAAAAATATAGTTAAAATAGAGCTAAAACTTACTAATATACTATATAAGGAAATATATAGTAACGTAGCTATAATTATAAAAAAATATAAACTTATAGGAAAGGAGATACGTAGTATAGAAGTAAAAGTAAAAATAAAATAAATATACCTATATATACGTTACGCCTATAAAAAGAACCTAATAAAAATATTATATAAAATTATTAATATAAATATTATCCGTATCGTATAGCAGATAAATAATAATATATAATAAAAATAATAATAAAGAGAAATAGTACATATAAAAGTAAAAAATAAAGGTAGGCGTTAATACTAAAAGTAGAGGATAAAGAAAATAATAAAATTTAAACTATAAAAAGATAATATACTAAAGTAGTATATTATATATATATAAATCTACTTATATATTTATAATTATAGTAGAATTATAGACCTATAATATATTAATAGGTCTAAAAAATATATATATTAGTAATACCTTACACTCTGCACTATTAACTATAATATAAGAGTAAGTAAAAAATATATATTAATATTTTACCCTCTACACTATTAACTATAGTATAAGAGTAGATAAAAAATATATACTATTAATACCTTACCCTTTATACTATTAACTATAATATAAGAGTAGGTAAAAAATATATACTAATATTTTACTCTCTATACTATTAACTATAGTAAAAGTAAGTATAAAATATAATATTAATATCTCGCTCTCTGTACTATCGACTATAGTATAAATATAAAAGTAAATAAAAAATATATATTAATATTTTACCTTTTATACTATTAACTATAGTACGCGTAGGTTTTAAAGGGTAAAATCTACGCGTTAAAGACTTAAATAAATAAATACTTCTCTTATAACTTCTAGAAACGTAAATATATATAATAACTTTTATTAAACTTAGATAATAAAAAAGTATTATTATATAATTTTAATAATAACCTTAGCTAGTATTCTAAGCTGTATAATATTACTAAAAGTAATAACTATAAATATCTAGGGCTAAATAATATTAATATACAGCTAAAGTTTATAAGCTTCTAAGTATTAAAGTAAGTAAAGGGCGAGTAAATAACGCTATATAAAAAAAAAAAATATAAATATAAGCTTTTGCGTTAGTTAGCTAAAATATAAGTATAAAAAGGTAAATAAAATATAATAAATAACTAACCGAAATTAGAAACAGTATATAATATAAGCAGGTTTATAATATAAGATAGCTAAATAAAATAAATTAGCTATAAAAGAACTGTAAACGCTAATACTAACTTAGTAGTTAGTATAAACGCCTATAGTAGAGACTTTCTATATAAATAATATTAGATTAGCTTAAATACCTTTATATTTAGAGGCTTTTACTTTTAAAAATAGATATCTCTAAACTAGTAATTTTTAGTATTAAAAATTCTTAGATTTTATAATTAATTTATACTTATTATATAATTAGTGTTATTTATACTAAACTTTTTACGTTCTAGTACTATTTTACTTAAAATTTTTTAACTTTTATAAATTCTGTAGAGCGTAAAGCCTGTAAATTAAAATTAAAATAAATTATAAAAATTACTATTACGGCTGTCTGTTCTACTATAATACTAATATATTTTAATATTTTAATTACGCCCTACTTCTATAACCTAAACAACGTATTTAAATATACTTATAAAAATAAAAAAATATATCAGCTTTAAATAAGACGCCTAAAAGTTAAAAGTATATTTATTTAAAACTTAAATAAATTCATACTATATATTAGAGGTTCTGCTTTACCTTATAATATAAATAGTAGTACTACCTATTTAGTATATAAAATTATACTCTCTGCCCTTAAAAAGGCTAACCTAAAGTATCTAGTATATAAAATTATACTATAGACTAGAGGTAAAAAAAATAAAAAAAAACTTTATACCTCTAGTCTAAAACTAGTAATACTTATAACTTATATTTAGTATATTCTATTTAAGTTTTACTTTTTACGTTTTATTAATACAAACTAGTTTTATTTTTACCTTTATAATATATATTTATAATATAATATATAAAATAACTATACTATTTTATATATTTAAAGTATAATATATAGATAGTAACCGTCTTTTTAAAAAAAAACTAAAAGAGAAAGATAATACTTTATTTAATATACCTTTAGTAGAAGTTGCCCTTAATATATACTACTTTTCTAATATTTATTATAAAATCTAGATAAAAAATATATACTAATATCTTACCCTTTATACTATTAATTATAGTATAAGAGCAGGTATAAAATATATACTAATATCTTACCCTCTATACTATTAATTATAGTATAAAAGTAGATATAAAATATATATTAATATTTTACTGTTTATACTATTAATTATAGTATAAGAGTAGGTAGAAAACGTATACTAATATCTTACTCTTTATATTATTAACTATAGTACAAGAGTAGATATAAAATATATATTAATATTTTACCCTCTATACTATTAACTATAGTATAAAAGTAGGTAAAAAATATATACTAATATTTTGCCCTCTATACTATTAACTATAGTATAAAAGTAGGTAAACAATATATACTAATATCTTACCCTCTATACTATTAACTATAGTATAAAAGTAGATATAAAATATATACTAATATTTTACCCTTTATACTATTAACTATAGTACGAGAGCAGATATAAAACGTATACTAATATTTTACCCTTTATATATATTAATAAAGATAGGTATACTATTTTATAAAAGACTAGCTCTAGAATTTTTAATTTAAAGTCTTACTAGTTATTTAGGGGTCCGCTTTATATAATAGACTCTATTATATTTATAAGATTTTTTAAAAGTAGAACTTTCTTAATATTCTAGCCTTATATATATTTAAAAACGCCCTCATTAATATAAGTAAAAGGGAATTTAAAGACTATTATACTAAAATATTATTTTTATATTTTTATTAATAAAATATGCGGTATAAGCGTATTAATAAAATAGTTATAATATTAAAAAAAATAAGTATTAATAAATACTATAACGCCGATAACCTTATAGCTATAAATAAATCTAAGCTTAACTATATTTTTAAAAAAATCTCCTCTATATACTATTACGTAGAATTTAATTCTAGTTTTACTAAAGGCCTTTTAAATAAAGAGAAGTTATACTACTTTAATAAAATCTTTAATATTAATAAATTAAGTTTTAGTAATAATAACGGTGAGGGCGATAAGGAGGATAAAAAAAATAATAATAATAGTAACCTAATTATCTTTAAAAGCTATATTTAAGAAAAGATAAAAAATATATACTAATATCTCGCCTTTTATACTATTAACTATAGTATAAGAGCGGGTATAAAATATATACTAATATTTTACCCTTTATACTATTAACTATAGTATAAAAATAAGTAAAAAATATATACTAATATCTCGCCCTCTATACTATTAATTATAGTATAAAAATAAGTAGAAAATATATACTAGTTATAAATAGAATTTACCTAGTTTTAAAAGAATTTTTAATACTTTCTATATATTTAAATGCCTATAAAAGTAATTACTTTATAAATCTTACTACGTATATAAGTTTAATATATTTAAAACGGCGTTAGGGCTTTAAGTACTTTCTAATAGACTTACTTAAAACTTTTTACCTTATCTTAGTATCTATATAGATAAAGTCTATAATTATAAATTATTAGTTTTAGTAAATTTATACTCTATTTATTAAAAAAAAATTAGATAAGCTAATATACTAATAGACGCTTATTAAGGGATTTATTAAAAAAGCTTTTAAGGTTAAAAAGTTTTAAATAGAAAATCTCCTAGCTGTACTAATTAAAAAAACTAAAAAGTTAGTTAGTATCTAATTTTTAATATAGTTTATTTAATACCGTTATTTAAGGTTACGTATATATTATAATATTTTTATATAAGCTACTAAGTCTTTACTTTTCGTTTATATCCCTGTAAGTTATAAAACTAAAAAAATAGTAGGCTTTTAATTACAGATCTAAAATCTAGTCTTTAAAAATATAAGTTATTAGGTTTAAAACGTACTTTATTAATATAGACTAGAAAAATATTAGATTAATATAGTTATTTAAAGAGCTTAGATAACTATAAGCTAATCTAAAATTATAGTACAAGAGCGGGTATATATATATTTAAATTTATAAAAAAATAGAGATAATTACTTTATAGTAATTATAAAAAATAAATATATATTTATATTATAACTATATTAATACCCGTATCTAAAAATACTAAACTAATATTATAAAGTTTCTAAAATAGTCTAAGCTCTACTAAGTAAAGATTTATCTAAACTTCTTAAAGATAATACGGTATTCTTAAGAAAAGTCTATAAAAATAAAATAAATATAGACTCCTAAAAAGAAGGTAAAACTAAATTAGTCTTATAAATAGGCTAACCTTTTAAAGAAATATCCCCTAATACAGCGCTCTTAGAGTAAAATTAGTTAAAAAATATATATATAATAAAGCTAAATAGAGCTAAAAAAATAAAAAATATTAAATAAATTATTAATTATTAGTCTGCGAGGATTGTAAGTAGAATATAAATATAATATAGAAACCTACTTTATTATTTTATATTTTACTAAACTTCTACTACTAGTCCTAAGGCTTTAACGCCTTCTTTTACTAAATAATTTAAAAGAAAGAGAGTATAACTTATAGGCAGCTTTAAATTCAGTATTAAGTATATACCTACGTTAAATAATTTTATTAGAATACTACTTATAAGAACTTTTATAAGCCCGTATAGCAGCGTAGTATTTATTATTTAATATTTTTTTATATAATTACTTTATTATATATAACTAATAATTCTTTTATATATATATTTAGACTAACTTTACTTTAAGTTTAGAAATAGAAGAACTACTATAAAATATATAATTTATCTTTTAGAGACGCCTTAGTAAAATATAAAAATATTATATAGTAGTAGAAGTTATAATTAGTAATATTAATAATAGCGTATAAAAGCGATTAGAACTACTAGGCAATAGAATAAAAGGTAGTATAAAGAATTAAAATTATACTTATTATACTATAGTGTATAACTAAAAGCGAATAGATAACTCTAATATACTAATAAGTAATAATATAATATATAGCAACAGTAAAAGAAATAAAAATAAATAAGTTTTTAAGACGTTATAAACGGGTATATATTACTAAATATAATTATATAGTAGTTAAAACTAGTTTATAAAATATTATAGACTAGTTATTTTTTATTATATAGTAACTAGCGTAGGTACAGCGCCCCCTATTATTTTATTAAAAAATTTTTATATTTTTTACTTTCTGCCTATCTCTAGACTATACTATTATAAATAGTATAACTAAAAAAAGCAGAATACACGACTATAGTAGTAAAGTAATAAAGTATTAAATACTAAAGATAATAAATAATAAATACTATACTATAACTACTACTAGTATTTATAGCGCGTAAATAGAAAAGAGTAACTATTATTTTAGTAAGCGCCTAGAGGGCGAATAAAATATATTATTAATATATATTAAATAAATACAGGTGTACTAAAATATATAAAAGATATAAAAAGATATATAGTAATAATAATTAAATAAAAAATCCTAATACTAACTAAATACGTAATATAAGCGTAACCGGGTAAAGTATTTTACTTAGTAAATATAATATTAAGGGTAATTTAAATAATAACTTTAGAGATATAAACTAAAAAAAAGTAGATAAAAATACTATACTATTAGAAGGGAGTTTCTTAAATAAGGTTATAACTTAACTTAATTACTTAAATAAAAAACGCTCTAACAGTTAAATAGTAATTTATTAAAATAATAAAAAAACTATAAAAATAATACGTATAATATTACTATATAAAATACTAATAATAAAGTAGTATAGAAACTATAAAATATATCTATAGTTTTTAATAATTAATAGTATATTCCTAAATCTTACTATAAATATATAATAAAAAGCTATATAATCTAATTATAAGAAAGGTAATATAAGCGTTAATAATATATTATATATAGTAAGCGGGCCGGTAGTTAAATATATATATTAAAATAAATACTATTTAAAAGTATTACTATATACTAATAATTACTATATCTATAGCTAAGGTACTAACTAGTATAATTCTAAACCTAAGTACTAAGGAGGGTTAGAGCTATAATAGTAAGTATATAGGGCTTAAATAAATTTTACTATAAGTATATATTAAATTAAGTAAATTATCTACTAAAAAAATTTTAATTTATATAAAAAAACCCTAATAATATATATAACTTACTAGGTTATTTATACTTATTAATATAAATAAGTCGCTTAAACTATACCGTTTTTAAATATTAATATTATAAGAATACTATCCTATATACTTTAAAAATATATATAAAAGAGTTTACTATTTATACCTAGCTATACTGTTAAATATAAAAAACTACTAGATAAACTTATATACTATATATACTTACTAGTATAATAGGTTCTTAGTAAGTAAAAAATAAAAAAGCTAGTATTAAAATTATACTATAAAACTAATTTTAAAAATAAGTTAGACTACTTTTAATAGTATAAACTACTCTAATAAACTAAAAGAGTATATAAAACGTTAATAAGACTATAAAATAAGTAATTTAAAATTTATTAATAGGTAGTTTTAAACGCCCTCTGCCGAGTAATAAAGTAGTATAAAATAATAAAGAAATAATTTATAAATATTAAACTTTTAGCTTTTTCTAATACCTTTATAGACATAGTAGATAACCTAAAAAATTTATAATAAAATAAATCTAGTATAGAAAGTAATAAGTACGTAGGTCTTATTTATAAAAAATCTAAATATAATAAGCGTAGGCGTAACTTACCTAAAAGATATAATAAAAATAGTACTAAAAAATATAAATATAATAATATTAATAAACCGTAAAGCGCGTATAGGGATATAAACTACTTAAAGGTATATACCTATTTAATAAAGAGATAGTAACTAATAAACGTAGGCAGATAACATATATTTATAAAATAGTAATAATTTTATAAACGTATTAATACTACTAGCGTCTACACCTAGAGTATAGTAGTAATAAAGACTTAAAATTAATAAAATAAGCTACACCGTAAACGGTGTTATTTAAAAAATAAATATATATAATAATACTACGTTAATAGAGCTATAAAATAATCTAATTTTATAGCTAGAAAATAGACTAGCCGCTAAAATAATAGTATAATTAAAGGAGTTAATAAAAAAGATAATACTATAGGTCCTACTTAATTTTTTATAAATATTAAGAAAAAGCTATTTAATTAAAATATTTTAATATAATAATACTAGCACGCTTATACTAGCGTAAACTAAGAACCTACGCGTAAACCTACTAAATAATCCGCCTCTATAATACTAATAGTATATTTATATACTATAAATAGGAGTAGCGTAGTAAAACTATATAAAGTAATATAAATATAATATATATATAAAAGACTATATATATTATACGTAGTATAGTACTTTTATAGTTTTAATTTATATTATTAATAATAGTACTATAACGTATAGTATACTATAAAGAGATATAGTATATATAATAACTATTACTATAATACTACGTAATAGTAGTAATAATATAATAAATAAAAAAATAATTATAAATCTTTTTATATATAATTTATATAGTATACGTTGGTACTATACTATTATATATAGTATATAAATAATTATAATATTTTAAATATATTACTACTATACTAATTATTTAAGAGCCTTAATTAGAGAAATAGCTTTAAAGATTATAACACGCTTTAAGTATATAATAAAAATAGGCGTTTATATATATATAAAGTATATAATAAATAGAATATATAATATAATATAGGTAAAAATATACTATATATAGTATAAAGTACTAGGACGCTTTTAGATCTTAACTTATTATATAAAGATATACGTAGTATATATAGCGTAGAATAACTATAGTAGAGCTACTACTTACCTACTACTTTTACTAGAAAATCGGGAACTTTTTATAATATAAACTAGACCTAAAAGGGTATAATTAAAATTTTAGTTAAATATATTCACTACCTAAAAAGTTATAGGAACTAAAAAAAGGAGTTTAAAAAATACTATATTTAGGTAATTTTAGGTTATTATACGTAATTAATAAATAATAAGTAAAATCCTTATATAATCTTCTGTAATTTTTTCTTTAAAATAGTATTACTTAAGTATATTTAGACTTATTAATTAATTTTGTATAAATTTTTAAAAAAAGTATCTTTTTTAATTAATTTTTTTTAATTACACCCCCCTAAATATTGAAAATATAAAAATACTAAAATAACTTATTTTATAATTAGATAATAGGTAGTTTATTTTTAATTCTAGTTTTTTTTTCTATAATACTTCTTTTTAATCTTTTCCCTTTATATTATAAACTTATTAGTAACTAGAATATTTTTAAAATTTATATTTTATTTCTTATTTACATTTTTTATAGCGTAGTATAAATTAAGTTTTTTTTTTTATAAATTATAGATTTTTTTTTCTTATATTAATATTATAACCTTATACTTATATAATCTTTAATATATATCTTTTTAAAGTATATAGATAATTTTTTAATAATAGTCTTTTATTTTATTTTCTAGGCTTTTAATTAAGTCTCTCCCTTTTTTTTTATATATATAATAAAATTACTATTAGTAACTACCTATTTAGAAAGAAAAGTACTATATATACTATATATATATATATACTAATTAAATAAATAGGGTTATTGTAGTGGCTTAGGGCGACTAAAAGGGGTTTTATAAAAGGAGAAGTATATATATACTTTTATTATTATATATACTATACAACCTAACAACCGAGTCTTAAAAGTATTATACTAAATTTAATTAAAAAAGATACAACGCTAAAATAGGCACGTAATAACTACTTAATAGTATTTAATAAATTTATAGCTTAGTATAATTTATTATTCTATATAGTAATTTATACTTATATAGTTACTATTATAACTAATACTAAGCAGGTATTTATAAAGAAAGAGAAAAAAAATTTTATATTTATAGTACGTAGTGTTATATATAAGGTACTAGACTCTATTTACTATAATACTAGACTTTTATATACCTAATAAACTATATATTTGTATATTAATCAAACAAATAGTGTGGCTGTGGTGGCTTGGGGCAACTAAAAGGGGTTTTAAAAAAGGAGGAGTATGTGTATGCCTTTATACTCAATATAACTAGTAATATATATATAGGCTTTTATATTATAATTAACCGATAACTACTATTATAATCTATTAGTTACTTTTTTAACTTTATTTTTATATAAAATAGAGGTTATATTTATTCCTTTTACTTTTTACTCTATTTATATATATATATATATACGCTGGTAAATGGGTCGGGATTGGGTTGGGTTGGGGTTACAAAGCTAGGGCCATATTTTATAAAAATATTAAACTTATTTTCAAAAAGTATTTACTAATCTTTTAACTATAATTAATTAAATAATAATATAATAGTAAAAGTTTTAGCGCATAGGCTAGAGTTAAATTATAAATTATAAAAATAATAGTTTTATTTATTAGATTCTGCACAATTTAAATTTTTAATACGAAACCTACTTAAATTTTAAATTGTGTTAAATCTAATAAATAAAACTATTATTTTTATAATTTATAGTCTAACTCTAGCCTATACGCTAATACTTTTGCTATTATATTAGTATTTAATTAATTATAGTTAAAAAGTTAGTAAATACTTTTTAAAAATGACTTTGATGTTCCTCGCTTATTCTTACTTATATACGACCCTAAGTAGTCTGTGTAACCCCAACCCATTCGCTAGCGTATATATATATATAAGTAGTATAGTGTTTAATAATTATTAATATTTTTATTTATTATTATAAATCTATTTTTATTTATAAAAATAGTTAACTGTAACACTAAGTACGTCTATTTACTAGTTTATTTACTTAGTTTACGTATTACTATATCTATATATATAGGCCCCCCTAAAACTTTTAAATATTAACTACTATAAAAATACTCTAGACTTTTTATTATTTATTACTTTTACGATATCTTTACCTTTACTACTAGTATTTCTAATAGTACTTTACGTAGCTATACCTTATACTCTAGACTATATATTTTTATTCTAAAACTAATATTAACGCGCTATCCTTCTTTTATTTTTTATAGTTAGTATAGTACTACTATCTTTACTTTTACTTCTATTTTTATTTTTATTTTTACTTTTATTATTATTATTTTTATTACTATTCCCTTTACCTTTATATATACTAGCGTAATTAATCCTAGGTCTTTAAATTCTATTATTTCTACTATTAATATTATTATAACTCTATCTATTTTATTACTATTTATATTATTACTATTTACTTTATTATTTAGGATTTTCTGATCGTAACTAATATTAATTTTAAAAAACTTAAAAATTATATTAAATATAGTAGTAGTATATAAAGGCATGCACATACTCCTCCTTTTTTAAAACCCCTTTTAGTCGCCTACACAGCCACCACAGCCACACCCTTTTATTTAATTAATATATATATATATTTATTATTAAATTTTATTATTCTATAGGTAGGATATAATAGAAATAGTTTATATATTTACTATATTTAGTGTATTAATATTAATCTAAATAAGTATAGTATTTACTAAAAAAAAAGTAAAAGTAAAAGAACTTTTAAAAACTAATATTTTATAAAGTATGTTTTTAAATAAACGTTTAGCTGTATTAATTATAAAAGAAAATAAGAGAGAGATATATAGACGGCACTCTATATATCTTTTTTTTTAAAAAAAATATAGTGTCTATACTAGACTTTTTTAATTTAACGTTTTTTTTAGAGGGGTGCGCTAAGTACTAAGCGTGCTAGTATACTAGCGTAGTACTATACCTTTTTTAATATATTAAGTATAAAGGCATATATATACTCCTCCTTTTTTAAAATCCTTTTTAGTTACCCTAAGCTACTTTAGCCACACTATTTATTTAATTATTATATAAATATATATAAATATATATTATATTATACACTTTCGTAGCGTATACTATAAAAAGTATATATTAAATAAATAAGTAAGAATAATAATAAAAAAGTTAAAGTTAAGATAAATAACCTCTTATAAGGGTATGAATATAAAAAACTAATTAAAAAAAGTACAGTTTTTAAAGTTATATAACTTTTTAATTAGTATACCTAAAAATACGAAAAAATTACTAATTTAAAGAGAAAGTCTAGCTTATTCTCTGTACCTACTTAGGGGCTGCTTAGTATAGAGTTTAGGAGTAATTAAAAATTAGTAAAATTAAAACTTTTTTAGGGCCCTACTTTAGACTATTATAACTTTTTCTTTAACGTGTAAAATTGGCTTATTTTTATATATATAGTAATAAACACTACTCTATATTACTATATAAAATATTTTTATATATTAATATATCTTTTTCGACACATTGAGTATAAAGGCATATATATACTCCTCCTTTTTTAAAACCCCTTTTAGTCGCCCCGAGCTACTACAGCCACACTATTTCTTTTATTAGTATATAAATATATATATATTAATATATTAATTATATAATTATTAATAAAAGTTAAATTTTTATAATTTTAATAATAAACTAGTAAATAATATATTACTAGTATTTAGTATAGTAGCCTTTAGCTTCTATAACCGCCTTATAATAGTTAGGAAGTAATAAAATATAGTTATTAATAACTTCTCAAGGTATATTATTATACTTCTTTATAATAGCTCTTTTAAAAGACTCTATACTTTTTAAACTTAATCCTTTACCTAAATTAGACTTTTTATTATTATTTAGCCTAGTTGTTAAATAACTTTATATATTTTCTATAGGGACTAAATTAGGGCTATAGGCTAAGTAAGGATAAAATTTAATTTTATTTTTTTAAACTAGTTTAAAATGTCCGTTACTTTACAAATAAGGGCGTTATCTTATTAAAATTAGTAACCTAAATTAATATTAATATACAGGTTATAATTATAATATAATATAATAATATATATATATATTATTATATTAATAAAATAAGAGGTAAAAAAACTATATAAAACTTACCACTTTTTATAATTAGTTTAACTTTAGTTATAAGGACTTTATTTATATAATCCTTATTAGTATAAAAAATAAAAGAATTTAGTATATTAATAAATACTAAATTACTTCTACCTCCTACCTAAATTGTACCCTAAACTTATATAGTAAGGTCTCGGCCTATATTATAATTAATATAATTAATATTAAAAAACTAAAACTATAACTTAAAAATATATAATAAGTTATATATTTTAATGTTTTAATAAATTTAAATAACTCACTTTATTATTACCTAATAACTAATTTTCTTTTAATTTTATTATTACCTCTTTTTTTATAATAACTATTTTTAACTTTAGCCCTTTGTATTACTAACTTATTAGAAAATATAATATTTTTTAAATATATATTTTTTATATTTTTTATACTCTCTTTAGCGTATTATAATCTGTTTTTAGTATTTTCTTTATATATTATTAGTTTTTTTTTCTTATTTGAATACAGTAGCCCTTCGTCTTTAAAATATTTTATAAATATCTTTTTAGAATATTAACGTTATTTTCTTAATAACTTTTTATATTCTTTTTTAGGGCTTTTAATTAATTCACTATTAATACCTCTTTTATTTCTTTAAGTTACTTTAGAAACTCTACGCTTTTTAAATCTCTTTATAGTGTTATAAATACTTTACTAAGGCTTTTTTAAAGTAGTAGTAATTAAAGAAAGAGAATTATTTACTTTTAAAAAAAGTTTAATATTAGCTTTAAGTTTTAAGAATTTTAGCTCTATTTTAAAGAAATAGGAGTTTTAGTTTATAAAAGTAAAAAGATATTATAATATACTATAATATTAAAAATATATTACGTAAGCAGTAATTATATAAGCCTAGGCTAGTATTACTAAAGTTATTAAAGTTTTAAGAAAAAGTGAGATAACCTATTTAACCAGCCTATATAAGCCTTAGTAAAATTTTTATAATTAATATAATTTTATTATTAGATTACTAATATACTTTAATAAACTAGTTAGGTAACCTATACTAGGCCTAAAATAGTATAGTTAAAATTTTAGTTAAATATATTTACTAACTAAAAAGTTTCGGTCTTAATAGAGACCTAAAGGTTTTAAAATCATAATAAAATAATTAATATAAAATATTTTATTTTATTTAGTTATATATTTAATTATTTATCTATATTCTCCTATACTAGCTATCTATTATCTTCCTTTTAGAAACCCCTCTTTACTTACCTCTAAATATCCTCTATAGTATTAAGCTACAACTCTTTTTTATATACTAGAAATTTTTATTTTATGTTATTTTAATTAGAATTATATATACCCTTTATATTTTAGACTATTGCCTATAATATTATTATTTATTTATTAAAAAACTATACCGTTTTTATACTTTAACGCTCTATAATTACTAGTATTAGTATTATTATTACTTACGCTATAGTTACCGGCGCCTTTCTTTTATAACTTATTTTTATTAATTAATTACTTTATATAGCAGTACAGCTATAGTAATTTTAGTATTTTTTTTTTTACTTAATAGCGCCTATAAATAGCGGATTTTTAGCTTTTTTACCTATATAAGCGGCTTTTCTTTAGCCCTTTTTAGTAACTGTATACTTAAAAATATAAAATTATTTTATTTAAATATTAACTTTTACGGGTTGCCTATAAAAATAAATAGTAATATATTAGTTATATTAAATATACTTATTACTTTATATTTCTTATTTATTTAGTTTTATTTAAAAGTTTAAAGTATTTAATATACTTTATAGTATAGGCTAAAGTAAGTCTGGTATATATATTTTATTAAAATTTATTTTTTAATATACTAGCAGCGCGTACCTTAATTATAAAGTAATAGTATACTATTATTAATAAATAGTACTTTAGATGCTATTACGCGTATTATAATTATAATATATTAATATTTTTTTTTTATAAATACTTACTTAGTATTAGTTTATAATAGTAAATACGCTAGTATAAATTACTATATAAGATAATAAACTATACTAAGCTATAATACTATTAAGTACTATTAAATAATTATTACGTGCCTATTTTAATACTAATTTTTCTAATTAAGCTTAGCGTAGTATCTTTAAGAGCCGGTTGTTAGGTTATATAGTATATATAGTACTTTTCTTCCTAATTAGATAGTTACTAATAGCAACTTTATTATATAAAAAAAAAAACTAAAAAGTTATAGGAACCTAAAAATAGAATTAGAATAATTACTATATTTAAGTAATTTTAATTTATTATAGGTAATAAATATAACGTAACTAAAATCCTTATAAAAATCTCTATTATTAACTCTTTAAAACCGGGCTTAACTATAATAGCTAGGTCTAATAGGTTATAATAGCACTTATTAATAGGTTTTTTATAATAAGAAAGAAACTTTTTTATTTTTTTTAGCACTATCTACTTATTTCCTTTATACTTAAACTATTATATATTATTATAAATTACTTAGTAACAGGCTTACAGTGTATTACTAATATATTATAGTTACCTATACTTATAGCTATTTTATAACGCTTCTCCCTTTCTCTTTATACTTACTTATTATCTGCTATATTTATCTGTTATATTTATTTATTATTATTAATTACCGTCTTATATATAGCTTTTTCTTTTTACTTTTAGGCTAGTCTTTAGAGTATTATTACTAATACTATTATTACTAAGTTTTTTATATTTTATAGCTATACTACTATTAGGGTAATAGTTACTATTTTATTTTAAATCTAATATAGTTAAAGTTATTTTAATTATTTAATAAAGCTAAGAGCTGCTACTTTTACTTATAGATATAGTTTAAGTTAATATTTATAATAAAATTCTTAGGCTTTTTAAGATTTTTAGGGTTCTTTACTATTATAATTATATAGGTTAGTAATAATTACTATTACTATAGCTATAGCCGTAGCTATATAGATATAGTATACGCTTACCTATTTTTACTATAAAGTAGTAGTCTATAGTTATTAGACTTACTATTTATTTTATACTATCTAACTACTTATATAGGCTAAGACTTACTATAATACTCTAAAGCTTTTTAAAAATATTTAGTAAAAAGATTATTACTAAGAGTTTTATTATTACTAATATAATAATAAATCTAGTTACGTAAAATACGCTATAGATATTACTTTTATATAATTATTTATTTATAGTATAATTATAAATATCTAGTATAAGTAGTTACCTAGTATAGTAAACTACTAGTTATATTTTTTTTATTTTATATATATAGTAGCAGGGGCGCCGGTATATATTAATATTTTATAGTATACTAGTAATAGTTAACTACCTCTATCTTATTTTTTTTTTATAAATAGACGTTTAGTACTAGATTAAAAAATAATACTTACTTATATATTACTATTTTAACTTATTATAACTGAGTATAGCGTTTTTAGTATACGCGTTAATATATAACCGTATACTATATCTTTTATTATTATATTTAGATTATTATAAAGCTGTTTTACAGGAACCCCTATAGTAGCTAGTAGTTATTTTTTTTTTTTAAAATTCTAGGTACTACGGTAAAAGCGTAGCTTTATTTAAAAAAAAAAAAAAAAAAAAACTCTTTAAAATAGTATTATTCACATATTTTTAGGCTTAGTAATTAATTTTATATTAATTTTTAAAAAAGGTTACTTTTTTAATAAGTCTTTTTTTTTACCCCCCTCTAAAAATAAGTCGTATAAGTTTACTAATATTAATTAATATATAATTCTCTATATATATAGATAAAAACGTTTATTATAGTTATAAATAAATCAATATTAATTATTATATAATAGCTCTTTAAGCTATTATTAATATAAATAAATTAAAGTATATATATACTTTTCTTTTTTAAATTTTTTTTTAGTTATTCTAAACTACTATAGTTATACTACCTAATTTAATTAATAAATAAATATATTAATATAAATAATATCTTTTTTTTTATATATTATAAAGTTACTATTAGTAACTATTTAATTAGGAAGAAAAGTACTATATATGCTATATAACCTAATAACTAGCTCTTAAAAATACTGCACTAAGTCTAATTAAATAAAGTAGTACTAAGATAGGTACATAATAACTACTTAATAGTATTTAATAGTATTATAGCTTAGTATAGTTTATTACTCTATATAGTAATTTATACTAGTATATTTACTATTATAAACTAATACTAAGTAGGTATTTATAAAAAAAAGAGTAATGAAGGCATGCACATACTCCTCCTTTTTTAAAACCCCTTTTGGTCGCTCCGAGCCACCACAGCCACACTATTTGTTCAATTAATATATAAATATATAAAAAAAGAGATATTAATATATTATATATATTTGTATACTTTTTTGATATATTAAGTATAAAGGTATACATATACTCCTCCTTTTTTAAAACTCCTTTTAGTCGCCTACACAGCTACTACAGCCACACCCTTTTATTTAATTAATATACAAATATATATATATATATTTGTATACTAATCAAACAAATAGTGTAGCTATAGTAACTCGGGGCAACTAAAAGGGGTTTCAAAAATTAATATATTATAACTATAGTATATATTTTAGTATTTAAGGTACTATTTATTAATAATAGTATATTATTATTTTATAACTAAAATATACGCTTTTAGTACGTTAAAAAATAATATTTTAGTAAAATATATATACTAAATTTACTTTAGCCTATACTACAAAGTCTATTAAATACTTTAAGCTTTTAAATTAAACTAAATAAATAAGAAATATAAAGTAATAAGTATATTTAATATAATTAATATATAATTATTTATCTTTATAGATAACCTGTAAAAGTTAATACTTAAATAAAATAATTTTATACTTATAGGTATAGAGTTATAAAAGAGGACTAAAAAAAAGTTATCTAAATAGATAAAAATGCTAAAGATTTACCGCTTATAGATACTATTAAGTAAAAAAAAATACTAAAATTACTATAGCTATACTACTATATAAAGTAGTTAATTAATAAAAGTAAGTTATAAAAAAAAGTACTAGTAACTATAATACTAGTAATAATAATACTAATATTAGTATATATATATTTATATACTAATCGAACAAATAGTATAGCTATAGTAGCTTAGGGCGACTAAAAGGGGTATTAAAAAAGGAGGAGTATATATATACCTTTATACTTAATATATCGAAAAAGTTAGGTAAGGCTAAGTTAAAAATTACTAATATTAGTAACTATACTAATTAAGTATAAAGATATATATATATATATTCATATACTAATTAAATAAATAGTGTGGCTGTAGTAACTCGGGGCGACTAAAAGGGGTTTTAAAAAAAAGGAGTATATATATACCTTTATAGTTAATATGTCAAAAAAGTCGGCTAAGAATATATATATACTTCTTCTTTTTTAAACTCCCTTTTAGTTACTACTATAGCCACTACAGCCACACTATTTATTTAATTAGTATATAAGTATATAAATATATAGTAACTATAAAATACTAAAGTATAAAAATAATATAGTTTTTAAATAAATAGATAAAAGTACTATAGGTAATAGTTTAAAGTATAAAGGGCGTATATAATTTTAATTAAACTTTTTTAATATATTAAGTATAAAGGTATATATATATTTCTCCTTTTTTAAAACCCTTTTTATTCGCCTATATAGTTACT
This sequence comes from Pleoardoris graminearum, assembly GCA_030770415.1. Lineage (NCBI taxonomy): Eukaryota > Fungi > Ascomycota > Dothideomycetes > Pleosporales > Didymosphaeriaceae > Pleoardoris > Pleoardoris graminearum. Next base: position 103,205 of record JASEKS010000129.1, read on the forward strand.
ATAGCTACACCCTTTTGTTTAATTAATATATAAATATATATAATTAAAATAATATTAGGTAAAAGTTACTAGTATATAGAAGAGAGCTGTAGCTTAATACTATAGAGGATATTTAAAGGTAAGTAAAGAGGGGTTTCTAAAATAATTATAATAGATAGCTAGTATATATATTTATATATTAATTAAATAAATAGTGTGGCTATAGTAGCTCGGCACGACTAAAAGGGATTTTAAAAAAGAAAGAGTATGTGTATACTTTTATAAATAGCTAGTATAAGAGAATATAAATAAATAGTTAAATATATAACTATATAAAAGAGAATATTCTATATTAATTATTTTATTATAATTTTAAAACCTCTAGGTTTTGTTAAGACAGGAAATAATATCTTAAAAAATTTAATTTAAAATAGAAAGTTATAATAGAAAAATTAATATATATAATAATAAATAGATAAAGAACTTTATAAAAAGAACTTAAAGATATGCTGGTAAATAGGTTAGGATTACCTAGTATTAGGTTAGAATTAGGTTAGGATCGCACAGATAATAGGTTAGAGTTAGGTTAAAATTATATAAACTATAGATTAGGCTTAAATTAAAATTATATAGACTAGGGGTTAGAGTTAAATTAAAATTATATAGACTATAGGTTAGGGTTAAGTTAGAATTATATATACTAAGGGTTAGATTAAATTAAAATTATTAGAGTTTCTTTCTTAAAAATTACTAAATTAAATATAGTATAAGACTCTAGTTTAGTTTATATACTTATAGAAATTAAATTATAATAGCTATTAATTATAGTTTTTTATAATAATATATAGACTTTTAACGCTTTTATAGAAAGAGAAATAATTTATTTTTATAGTTTTTAGTACCTTTTATTAAATTTTTATCTACGCTATATATATTTTTTATATACTTTTTAATAAGCTTCTAAAGTACTAGAAGATTTAATAAATTATTAATTTTATTATAAAGAGTTTTATTATCTCCTATTTTTATTATTACATTTTATAGTCTAGTTTATTCTTCTGTCTCTTAAGGAATTAAATTAGTAAAAATTATAATCTACTAAATTATTTAAGCAGAAAGTTAATACCTCTAATTATTAGTAACGTTCTTAGTAATATTAAAAATATACTTAATACTAACTTATATAATTAGTATAGCGAGTATATCTTTTATAACTTAAGCTAGTTAAGAAAATATATCTTTGTATACCTACTACTAATCTAATATATTAAAACTTTTAGTTATTTTTATATAAGTAGTACTTAAATAAGCTTCTCTTTTTTTTATATACTTAGTTACTAGCCTTTTTAGCTTCTTTTATAAAAGATACCTAGTTTAGGATTAAAAAACTATTTAATAAAGTAGTAGGCTTTTAAAACTATTTACTATTTTATAATTATTATATAAAGGGGTTTAATAATAATATATAACTTATACGCCTATTACTATTATAGTAATTAAAGTAATTAAAAAATTATTCTTAATAGGTATATTTATAGTAGGGTTTTTATATATTATTTTAGACTAGTAATTAGAGTTCTACTATAATAAATATTTATAATAATTATACCTTATATACTGTAGGCTTTTATATTAAATTAAATATAAAGGTATACACATACTCCTCCTTTTTTAAAACCCCTTTTAGTCGCCCCAAGCCACTATAGCCACACTATTTGTTTAATTAATATATAAATATATTAAATTAAAAATAATTATATAGTTAAATAAAAATCCCTACTTTATATTTATTTTTAAATAGTATTTATTTAACTTAGTATAGTTGCTTACCGTTATAAATTATATTATCTTTAATTACTTAATATTATTTTTATATTTTAGGTTTTTATTATTTAACTTAACTGTTATCTTATCTAAAAAATTAAAAAGACAGTTATATATAAGCTAAATATATTAGATTTAAGATTTTCGTTTTTTACTAAAAAAACTTATAGTATTTTTAAAATATTTTAGTATTATAGTAAGTAGTTTAAAGTAGTACTACTTTATAAAAAATAGTTTAAGTTACTTAAGATTATAAAAGTTTATTTTAGGTATTTTACTATTAGCTGCCCTAATAGTTGTGTTAAGTATAATTTCTTATTTTAGCTATTTATTAATATATTTCTAGATTTTAAGTGCGTATATATATATATTAAATATTAAATTATATTATATTTTAACGTCGCAGATAATAGATAGCTATTTCTTAAATAGTAAATATTATTATATAGTAATAATACGCTCGTAACGTTATAATAATATATTAATAACAATATAGATAGCCCGGATTTAGTAATTATTTAGTATATAATAAATATATATAATAATAGTATACGTATTTTATAAAAAGAGTTTAGAATAAATACTTATTCTTTTATTTTTTTAATATATTATTTTTATAATATTTTTATATTTTTTACTATAGGTAATACTGTTAGCTTAAAATACTTAATAATATTTTAAATAATAAAATTAATAATATAAGTTAGGTATAGTATAGTATTCTCTTATAAGCACTAAAAAATACTTTTATTAACTAACTTTTTTTAAATAGTACGAGTGAGCGTATTATTATTACTAGTATTATTTTAACTAATAGCTAAGAGGCGTAATTTAGTATTTATCTCTAATAATACTTATAGTATATTTATTATTATAGAAATATTAGTATACCTTTTATATATTAGAATAAAATTAAATAACTTCTCTTAAAGTTGCTAGTCGTGATTAATATAATATATTTTAATAATAAAAAAACTAAAGTAATAAAACGTAGACTATATATTTAATATAATTAAAATTTTAGTTATTTAGTTAAGATTATTAAAAAAGTATATTTTAGTTTATTAAAACTAACTCTAAAATATCAGCCTAAATTTATAATAGCTAATTATAATAGCCTCTAGTTAGAGAAATTAAATAAAATACTAAAATAATAGCTGCTTAATTATTTAGAAAGATTAGTTATTATTAATTATAATTTATATAAGCTTCTTTTTAAGAGGTATAGTAAAATATAATAAAACTAATATAGGCGTATATTTATTCTAAAATTAAAAAGAGAGGGTAAAAGGTATAAATTATTATTTATAAATAAAAACTTATATACCTTTATAAAACTAGGTGTTTAGGTAGTTTATAAGGTATTTAGTCTTAATACTTTATTTATACCTAATATATTTTACTAATAGATATTAAAGAATAAGGCCGTAGTTAAAGTAGAATATATATAAGTAGTTATTTATATAATTAGTAGCTTTTTTAAATTAGTCCTATATCTAACTAAAACAAGTATAAGAATTTTAGCGTAGAGTAATACTTATAGGGTTTTTAGCTTATCTAATTATATTTTATTAGTTATTCTACGCAGATAGTACCTCTTTTTTTTTTTTTTTTTTACTTAATATATACGGCTAGAAATTTAATTAAGTTAATTTTTTTTCTCCTTTAATAATTCTATAAGTAATTATTTTAAATAGATATAGTACTTTCGGTAGTTAGTAACTAAATTTAATTTTTAATAATTTATAAAAGTATTTAGATATAGTTTAAAAAAAAGGCTTAGCTAGTTTATTTTATTAAAACTAGATATAAAATATAGTGCCTCTTAAGTTTTCTAATATTATAATTTTTTATAATAGTAAGGGGTTAGTAAAATACTAAGTAAAACTCTAATTAAATATTTTATTTTTAGTATATAGTAGCTATATATCTTATTAAATTATATTAATATAGATATAAGCACTAGTAGCGGCCTATATATTAGTAATATTTTAAGTAATTTTATAAACTATTATTATTAGCTATAATAAACGCCGGCTAGCTTATACTTTATATACTATACTAAGATAGTTAGTGCGTAGAGATAGTTAATATATACCCTAATATTAGTACTTTACTAATAACTTAACGCTATAGCACTTTATATAAAAGCTTTTATTATAAGATTTTATTATATGAAAATTTTTAGAATTAAATATTTTTTAGAATTATAGATAGTTTATATATATTTATATTATATAATATCTTAGTTATTAATATACTATATTAATTAATATATTACTTTTTATTATTTAATCTAAAGTTTTTTTTTATTTTTAAATTTTATATATTTATACTTACTAAATACTTTCTAATTTCTTTATAAATTATAATATATAAGGATTTTAAAAAAAGAAAATTTAAGTAATATAATAATTTAATTAATAAATTATTTATATATTTATATATTAATCGAACAAATAGTGTGGCTGTGGTGGCTCGGGGCGACCAAAAGGGGTTTTAAAAAAGGAGGAGTATGTGTATGCCTTTATATAATTATTTATAGTATTCTAATTTTATACTATAAATATTTAATTTATAATATACTACCCTTTTAGTCGCCTATACAGCCACTATAGCCACACCCTTTTATTTAATTAATATATAAATATATATAATATACTATATATTTATTTTAGTTAATTTTTAAATAATATTTAATAATTACAAAGTTCCTTTTTTTAACCTAGCCATACCTAACTTTTTTAACATATTAAGTATAAAGGCATGTATATACTTCTCCTTTTTTAAAACCCCTTTTAGTCGCCCTAAGCCACTACAGCCACACTATTTGTTCGATTAATATATAAATATATATAATATATACAAAGTTCTAATAATTAATTCTTATTTACTTTTAAAAAAAATTTATACTATTTTTAATACTTATAATTATATATTAGATTATAATTATTTTATATTTAATATTATCAATATTTTTATAAAATACTAATATTTAATAATTTTAAAAGGAAATTAAAAAGTATTTAGTAGTTATAAATCTATAAAACTTTAAAGTTATAAATAAAACTTTAGTTTTAATAATAAAAAGTAATATACTAACTATTATAGTATAATAATAACTAAGATATTATATAATATAAATATAATAAACTATTTATAATTCTAAAAAAATTTAATGTTAAAAATTATATAATAAAACTTTTAGATAAAGTTTTATAGCCTTAAGTTATTAGCGGCAGACTAATATTAGAGTATATATTAACTATTTTAATATAGTAGTACTATATAATAATTTTTACTTATATATTATTATTAAAAAAACTTTTTTATATCGTCTTAGAAGCGCTATTCTATTTACTCTTTTAAAAAAACTGTTTATTCTTTATCTATAGTTTTACCTATAACTTTTACTACTATTTTTCTATTTTATATTTATTACTAAGCCCCTTATAATACTTATTAATTTTTAAATTATTATTAATCTTTTTACTTATATTTATTACTTTTATTACCTAAAATATATAGTTTATTAATCTTAAGAATTATATTACCATTACTAAAAAACTTTTTAAAAGATATTAGTTTACGCTTTCTATAGTAATTAATACGTATATATAATAAAATAATATAATAAACTTACTTTTAATTTTAGGCTATTACTATTACTAGCTTTTTTAATATTGTATTCTTTATAAAAGTATACTACTTATTCTTAGCTTTTTTACTTTTAAATATATTTAATTTTAATTTTACTAATTTCTCTAGGTATATATTTTATATAATCTTTTATAGAGTACTACCTACCCTATATATATAAGTTATTATATAACTTTTAGTTTTCTTATTAGAGCTGCTTATATTAGTTTAAAAATTTTTTTTAAGGCCTTTATAGACCGCCTGTTATTAACTTTTAATATAATATTATTTTATTTTTTAAAAATACGTTTAAGTTTTATCTATAGCTACTTAGCTATACTATATTAATATAAAATTATAATAAATAGCTATAATAACCTACTACTCTTTTTATTATAAAACTTTTTTTTTAAGCTTTTTAAATTTTACTCTTACTACTTCTTTTTAGGTATTTTATTTAGTCGCCTAAAGTTTTTTTATAAATTAAAATTTTGCTAAATAATCTACTATAATAGTTTTTTTTAAGGCTTTTTCCTTTATATTTTTTTATTTAATTAATTTTTTTACACTACAGCGTAAGCGCTTAAGTTTAGCTAGTTCTTAAATAGTACTTAAAAATTTATTAAATAATTTTTTTATAAGCTATTTATACTGCGTATTTTAAAGATTTTATTAATTTTATTTACTTTATAAGGAAAACTCTATACTAGTTAAAAAATATTATTATAAATAATTATATTAATTACCCCAGTAAGCTTATCCTACTTATTATATTTAAAATCTAGTAAAATTTTAATTTTATAAAATAGTAGTAGCCTATCTATATAATTAAAAGGCTCTTACTTAATAGAATCTATAATATAGTATACTAATATAATAAAAGTATATAATAACGCGTAGGTTAGGTATAAGGTAAAGTATAGTAGAGTAATAAAAGTAAAAAATACTAGCCTAATTTAAAAAGTAGCTTATACGTAATTAGGTAATAGTACTAGTAATAGCCTATATACTACTAGCCTAATTATATATAAATATTTAATTATTACTTTTACCTATTCTACTACTAATTTAATAACTTTCTCTTTATTATTATATATAATTATAATAGCCTAATATATATTTAATTATTTACTTTACTATTATAATATTACGTACCTATTTAGATTATAGTAAAAAATCTACCTATAAAATAGTTTTTTATAAAATTACTCCCTTTAAAAAGTAGTCTAAAAAGGCTTTTAAAAATTTTAAGTAACTTAAAAAGGTAATTACTAGTAGTAAAATAGTAAATAGCCTAAAAAAAAATACTAATTTAAGCTAAGAAGTAGGTTATTATAGCTTTTAATAATAGTTAAATATTAATATTATATAGCTATTACTCTTTATAAAATTTAATACTATTAGCGAGAAACCGGTTTTCTAATTAAAAAAATACTTTTTATTTAACTAGTTTATAAAATTACTACTATAGAATTCTTTAGTAAACATTACTAATTTTAATTTTTTATATTATAAAGTATAAGAAGTCTTTAAAGTCTTTCTAATTAGATATTTTAAAAGTATAATAACTTATACTATATTATTTACTATATACTAACTATTATAAACTATAATATAAATTATATTTATACTAAAAAAATTATTATTTAAACTAAAGATTCGCGTTTAGCGCTTAGGTACTTAGTAAAGTATAATAGAAATTTTAGATTTTTAACTTTTATATATTAGTATAGAGTATAGTATAGATAATAAAAAAATTATATGATAGCTTAAATATAACTATTTATTTTATAAACTATAATACACTATAATAACTAATTATAATATATATCTTAATTAAAAAACCCTAATCTAAATTTTATAATTTAATCCTAATTTATAGTTTATATAATTTTTATTTAACCCTAATACCTAGTCTATATAACTTTAATTTAACTTTAACCTATATTAGTATTAAAAAAAATAGGTTAAAGGTGTAGTTAGGTTAGGGTCTTACGTAAGCTAACCTAACCCTAACCTAACCCCGACCTATTCACCAGCGTACTTAAAGGTACCTAGGTAATTCCTTATAGCTATGGCTGTCCTTCCCTTTCCCACATTCGGTTGCTGTTGCACCTGTATCTTTATTGCTTCCTATGTGTGCGTACGCGCTTCCCTTGCTTGATACGCACGCGCCTTCATGTCGAAGCTGCCTGTTTCCATGACACACGAACGCTCTCCCAGCAGCCTCGCGCATCACCATCCTCCCGGTGACGCATCGCTCGGGCCTCGGTATCCTCTTATGCAGGTATCTTCGCGGTGAGTTTGCGCCGTTGAGCACAACAATATTCGCTCACAGTGCAATTTATCCAGAAGGTACAGACGGCTATCCATTCCTAGCTACCGACATGGTGTCCCTCGTTGCCAGTAGGAAGCGAAAAGACGTCCACAACCCGATTATTACTTCACAAGATAAAGGCAAGGTTCGTATTCTTGAACGCCACGGTGGCCGCCTTTCCGGGTCCTTCATCAAACCGCCCCCGGTCAGAGCCAGCCTTCCCTCTTCGCGCACTTTCCGAAATTTGCGCCGCGGCAGCATCAAAATCTTCTCCATCTTCCGAAGCGGCAAAGGTATATTTTCAGTCTCGTCAGAATTGACTTGATACTGAACGTGCACAGGCTCCAGTCTCAGCCCAAGACCGCTTACTGTTGAGAGTAACAGCTCCTATGAGCACACTTCCGACAGTACTCAGCGAGCTGATGCCGTCCGTGCCCCTACGCCGGAAAGGAAGACGGCCCTGCAGTGCCTCAGTGTTCCAGAGATTCCAATGGAAAAGCCCAAGATCACTCTTCGCAGAGATGCATCGTCCATGCTCCACCTTCCCAACGCAGCCGGGTTCGACGGAGAGTCGGAGCCGGCTATAGATGCGCGAGAAAAGCATCCGACCGCCCTGCACACGAGCCGGTCAACACCAGGTCTTTCGCAGCAGCTCATGCGGAGAATATCTTCCAGCCTCCTGCCTAACCACACTGTGATTCACCGACCAAAGCTGAACTCACGCCCCACTGTGCTTAACGGCAATCTTGTCAGTGATTTCGAAATCCTCAAAGTTTGCGATGCTCTTACTGACCCTGCGTCACTTTGTAGGTACAGCAGCTGGAGGTTGCAACCGAGACCCCTGTGCCGCAAGGCACCATGAGCCATGTTCCAACCCCGCCCTCTCAGATCTCAAGTATCGTAGGAAGCAGCAACCCACTCAGTCTTCAGTCGTTGTCAACAGCTCCAACATCGCTCGTGTCTTCTGGTGCTGCACGATCCGGAGAGACGACACAGCGAGGACACAACGGGTTCCGTCTTGTCTCAACTGGAGGTTCCCCCCTCTATGAGCCGTCGGTCGACCAGTTCAACGGTCAGTGGCTAGTCTTTCCACGTCAAGACTCGCCCGTGCTGTCACGACCATCAATTGCAACGGTGGAGAACGCAGCAGCAGCAAAGGTCTTCTTCGAGTCGCATTTCAATGCGTTGCTCGGCACCAAGACAAGCGCACGTTCAATGCGCAGACGCAATGTGGAGTGGAAGCTGTTCGCTATGGCGCTCCCCAACGAGCAGCGCCAGCAGATGAGGCAGGAATGGTACCTGGCTGAGAGCATCCACCTTCGCCAGACACGTGTCCTGAAGTCAAAAAGTCTCGCGCGACAGAAGACAAAGGGTGTGCACAGCTCGAATTACGAGATTGTGCGCGTCCTAGGCAAGGGAAGCTTCGGGGTGGTACGACTCGTACGCGAGAAGAGCGACCCATGCACCAATAGTGGTTACTCCACCTGGAGCAGCTCTGACAAGTTCTCGTACGTGGATGGCACGAGTGAACACGAAGGAGCGGGAACTCACAGACGAGTTTTCGCCATGAAGGTTATTCGGAAGTCAGACATGCTGCGCAACAGCCAAGAAGGCCATTTACGAGCGGAACGGGACTTCCTGGTCGCTTCCGAGAACTCGAAGTGGGTGGTACCGCTGATTGCGAGCTTTCAAGACAGCAACAATCTATATCTGGTGAGCCATCTATACACTATTCCGCATATAGTACGCGTACTGATGACAATCAGGTCATGGAGTACATGGTAGGCGGCGATTTTCTCGGGCTGTTGCTCCGTGAGGACATCCTGGACGAGAACGTTGCAAAATGGTATATTGCCGAGATGATCCTTTGCATCGAAGAAGCGCACAAGATGCATTGGATACATCGTGATGTCAAGCCCGACAATTTCCTCATCACGTCATCCGGCCACTTGAAAATCTCAGACTTCGGGCTCGCGTTCGATGGCCACTGGACTCATAACCAGACGTACTACAATGAGCAACGATACACCCTGCTCCGCGACCTAAACTTGCAGGTTCAAGGCGATGCACAGGACTGTCAAGAAGAAAAGGAGAGGCAAGAGTACCGGAAGACGTTTGACGTGATCAACGGGAGGCCTATACGCGAGAGATTCGAAGCTAAACAAGACAGTGTGAATGGGCCCATCATCGACTGGCTTAACCGGACGCAGAGACGTCAGTTCGCAAAGAGCGTAGTGAGTCAACCCTAAATCCGGTAAAAAGGAGATGTACACTCATCGTACCGCATTATTCTAGGTCGGAACCAGTCAGTACATGGCACCAGAGGTTATCAAGGGCGAGAACTACGATGGTAGATGCGACTAGTGGAGCATCGGCATCATCCTCTACGAGTGCCTCTACGGCTGCACACCGTTCTATTGTGAGAACAGACAGGCGACCAAGACAAGAATTTTGGTGTGTCCTTCCAATGCCCACTAGAGCTTATTTGCGTGTCCACTTACCTAATCAGGAGCACAAACGCTGGCTGAGGTTCCCACCAGAGCAACGCTACGCCAGACCGAACATCGACCGTGTAAAAGGCTTCTACCCGCATAGTATAGGCCTATAGTGACTGATATACATACTCAGGTAGCCCTCTTACCGGTGTCTCGCCACGCCATCGATCTCATGATGCACCTTATCGACGAACGTGCCGACCGGCTTTCTTCAAACCGTTATCAGGAAAACGACTGGCTACTCCGTGACCGAACCCTAGGCCCTCGGTGTGTCCGTAACTTCAACGTTGCAGGCCACATTGTCTTTCCAAACGATGCCGAAGATATCAAGAGTCACCCTTTCTTCCGCAGTATCCACTGGCAAAATCTGCACCTCACGCGCCCGCCATTTGTGCCGCGCGTTCATGGAGGCCAGTCAATCACGAAATATTTTGACGACGAGGCGGAGATCATGAGTGCTTCGGACCACCTTGACTCTTCAAGTTATGACCACGCGGAGGGTAGTGTGGCTACTCGGGAACAGAGGGTAGGTGAGGGGGACGGTAGAGCAGATATACTGCATCAACAAGAGCCCGCCGTGAAGGACACAAAGCGGGTGCAGAGAAGGAAGAACGAAAAGAAGAGACCGAGGGACAAGCTGCTTCGGGATCCGCAGGTTGGTCGAACAGTGCTGGAACTGAGGAAAAAAGGTAAGTAGGTCGGACGCACTGTGGTATGCAAGTTATTCATACTGTTTTTAGGCGCTTTTGTAGGCTACACGTACCGCCGACCCCGCTTCACGCTACAGGAGCTAGAGAACAAGATGGCTCCAAGAGCACCGTTGGCTAGGCCTAGCACGGTGTCTCTCTGTTTGTGAGGGTGGGGAATGGCGTAGCTGAGGCCTTTTCCCCTTTGGGGGATTGTTGCGTTCCGCTTGCTTCGTATGGTATCGTTAGCTCACCCTATTGATTTTCTTCTTTGTTTTGCTTCTAAGTGCCTGGTTTTCCCAGGTTCTCGTTTCCATCAGTGTGCATGTAAATACTGGATCAATACACATACTGTTGCAGATGCGAAAGAGTGCAGGGATCGGGTAACTAGGGTATCTCAAGAGCCGTCCAAACTCCAGCCAACATGGGGTATCTCAGCCGGTCTTCCAGCCATGCTCCACATCCAAGTTCAATGAGAATCCTTGCTTCCCCTGACTCGATGAACGTGCCTCACAATCACTTTCGCTCCGAGCCTCATGCCCATCAAGCCTTGAGCAATGCGCTCCGCAATGCTCACGCTCCGGTGTGTTCCGTACATGCAACAAACGCTCAGCGCGATGTTCCTCACAGGTCGTCTGCCCTGGCGTTCCATTCCCATTTCTCGTCTTTCATATGCCAATATGTTGTCCAGAGCGTCTGAAACGGCTTTCCGGGCCCGGGCATCCCGCATCACGTATTCTTGGACGATGAGCGACACGCCCGAGTAGGCGTCGCAGATATATGCCGGGGGAGGGGTGAAGTCATATGCGCGTATCGTGTACAGATGAGGCGTCCCTGGCGGAAGCTCGTTGGCGAGGATCCTGTTAACTGCTGACTCCGATCTGGCGAACGCATGCGCGAAGGTAACAATCCATATAGTAGGCTCCTGAAGCGAGTGTCGGCCTATGCGTTTTATACCCTGACGCAACACTGGGTATTCCTAACTTACATGCTGGTGGCGTAGGTTGTGGTCGGAGGGCTTGCGCGGCAGGTGGGCGGGCGTTGTCGGGCGGACATGACCTGCTCGTGCCTTATACAGACCTCAGCATTTGGTAACCTGTGGGCTTTGTATGGCCCATACTGGGGCAACACGGGGTACCCAGACTTACAGGGCCTGGTGTGCGCGGAGGGTGTCTCGGTAGATCGAAGTGGACTCGCTTCTTCGGTATGCTGATCTTGCGGTATATTTGTCTCGGCATATGTGTGTGGGGAGGGGGTAATTCCCCTACATGTCGGTCTGGAGCCTTGTGGAAGAACATTCTTACATGCGGTGCAGGTACGTAAGGCGGCGAGGGAGAGATAGGGTAGCCGGGCGCGTAATGAGCGTGGGCTGGCCACCGCGGCGGAGAGCGAATGGGGCCGCTATGTTGCCGTTCGCGATACATGTATTGCATTGCCCTATCACGAGACTGTGACGTGCGATTATGCGATGACTGGTTGCAACCCACGGCCGCTATCTTCTATAGGTATAGGAATTTAAACGAGCGTACTGGTACAGTTGTACAAAGGACGGGTTGGAAAAGAGGAAGAGGTGCGGGTCGAAGGAGGATACATTGAGCATACTTGCGCGCGCACACCTATGGTAGCTTTATTCGCTGAGTCAGACTAGGAAGTTGTGACACACGGCGGTCGTACAAGCCCATCTCATCTTGCTTTCCGATTTCGGCATGGGCCAGCAGTTGGTCAGACCTTCGACCAGTGGTGTTACAAGTAGATAGATTAAAACACTGTTGCAAGCAAGACGTACGAATTGCCATAGAGACGCCATCAGTCTTACTAAGATTGCAAGACGTGATCGGACTTGCAAAAGCACATAGGATCTCTTTTATCGTTGTTACCGACCTAAACAGATTATGCGACAACTAGTATAAATTATAAAATAATAATTATATAATAACTAAAGGGCGCACTAAATAAATATATAATAAAATAAAAATACTAAAAGTAGAAAAATAATATTAGATAGTAGTAAAAGTAAATACTAACTATAATACTATAGCTAAAAAAGGTTATTTAAATACGCTTTATTTACTATTTTATATTTTTACTATTACTATATCTACTATACCTACTAAAAATTACTAAAGATATATTTTTTATAATTAATAATTTTTATACTATTACCTTTTACTATATAAAAATATAGTATAGTCTAGGCCTATTTATAAAATATTATAGTCTAAATAGTAAAGAGTTTTAAAAACTTATTAAAAGAAACTAAAAAATTGTTAATAATTATATAAAAGTTTTTATTAAAAAAAATACTATTATCTTATTTAAGCTACTAGAGCTATATTTTAAAATTAAAAAAAAAAACCCTAGTAAAAACTCTAATTTATTCTAATATATATTTATAAAATTAAAAATATATAGAGTTCTCTATATAAATATTATATAAAAAAGTAAAAAATAGTACTTAAAGTAATAGTAAAAAAAAAAAGTAAAATAACTTTAATACTATAAATAAGAATACTTTTAAAAAAATTAGATTAATAAATAATAGTTAGCTCTAGAACCTAATAAAACTAAAATAAAAATAGTAATTAATTAAATTAATTTTATATATAATTATACGTAGTATTAATAAAGCGATATAACAGCTCCGTATCAAAGAGCGGTAAAAGCATATACCGAAGCAAACCTCGGGAAAGGTCAACGCAACGACAGAGATACGGAAGGTGAAATACAAGGTTAACCGAAACAGGAAACGCCTCTCTACGCGGACGTATAGCGCCTTCGCTATTCGCTGCTGTACGAGCGCTACTGTGCTCAGTCTCTTACCAACCGATTTTGCCGAAAATGTCGCTGTTCTTCACACTGTTCGTGAGCTTCTCACCAACGACGACGAGAAGACGTTCTCTAAATGCGTTATTGAGGCGTTGCGGGTGGATAAGAAACGAGCTATTTCAGTGGTAAAGTACTATCGTATATGAATCGTGGCGCGGCATTCTATACTCCTATTAGTTTTGTGAGTTTGCTGAGCCCGATTACCTTACGCAGAAGCAGTATCGAGGTTAAAGAGCACCGTACAAAGGAACGGCCATCTCAATATACACCAACGCCAGTCCCGCGTTTGGGCCGTGCCAAGGGATCTCTTTTATTGTCGTTACCTACCTGAACAGAACATATAATAGCTAGCACAAATTATAATATAATAATTATATAATAACTAAAGGGTGTACTAAATAAGTTAGGGATAAGAAAGAATTTATTATAAAAAAATTAAAATATTAATAATTATTTAATACTATACCTATATATAGAAAAAGTAAAAAGTAATAAACATAAATATAACTAATATTTTATAAAAAGGGGGCTTAAAAAGTAGTTAATAAGTTACTAATAAAGATATATATATACTTCTTTTTTTTTAAAACCCCTTTTAGTCGTTCTGAGTCACTACAGCTATACTATTTATTTAATTAATATATAAATATAATAAGTTACTATAGTAGTTACCGGCCTAAAAGTGTACTATAGTTATAAAAATAAATATTATTAAATTATTATTTAGACTTATTTACCTAGACTCGACCGTAACAGCCGGGTCTAATAAATTATAATAGCACTTATTAATAGGTTTTTTATAATAAGAAAGAAATTTTTTTATTTTTTTTTAATACTATTTACCTATTTCCTTTATACTTAAACTATTATATATTATTTTACCTACACTTATAGGTATTTTATAATATTTCTTTCCCTTCCCTCTATATATTATTACTACGTTTATCTATTATATTTACCTATTATATTTACCCGTTATTATTAATTACTGTCTTATATATAGCTTTCTCTTTTTATTCTTAAGGCTAGGCCTCTCTAGTTATTATTACTAATATTTTTTTTACTAGTATTTTTACGTTTTATAGCTATACTATTATTAAAGTAATAGTTACTATTTTATTTTTAAACTTAGCGTAGTTAGAGTTATTCTAGTTATTTAGTATAACTAAAAAATATTACTTTTACCTATAGATATAGTTTAGGTTAGCGTTTATAATAATAAAATTTTTAAAATCTATTACTATTACGACTATATAGGTTAGTAATAATTACTATTATTATAGCTGTAGCTGTAGCTGTATAAATATAATATATACTTACCTATTTTTAGTATAAAATTATAGTCTATAACTATTATAGCTATTATTTATTTTATATCTACTTGCCTACGGAGGCGGAGCCTTCTAATAGTATATTAAAGTTTTATAAAAATTACTAGTAGGGCGGTTTTTATAGAAATAAATTTAGTAAAATATTAAATATTATATTTATTATTTCTGTAGGGCTGTTCGTCTATATTATAATATAATATATAATATATAGTATATATAGTAATATTTATAAAAAAATCTAATATAGCTACCCGGTATAATAAACTATTTTATTATATTTTTTTATATTTTCTATATATATAGTAGCAAAGGGCGCTAGTATATATTAATATTTTATAATATACTATAAATAGTATACCGTAGATATACTACCTTTTTTTTTTCTTTTCTTTATAAATAGACGTCTAGTACTAGGTTAAAAGATAATACTTATTTATATATTACTATTTTAACTTATTATAACTAAATATAATAAACACGTCTTTAGCGTAACGCGTTAATATATAATTATATACTATTTTTATTTCCTATTATTATATTTAGAATATCGTAGAGCTGTTTTATAAAAACCCCTATAGTAACTAGTAGTTATTTTTTTTAAAAATATAAGTACTACGCTAAAAGCGTAGCTTTATTTAAAAATAAAAAAAAGACTTATTTACTTACTAAATTACTTACTAAGTCTAATATAAACTAGTATTATTATTTTAAACTAAATATATACTAGTATAATAGATTTATACTTAAAAAAAATTAGTTAAACTTTATACTACTCTATATTAAACTTAGTAAGTATTTTAGTTAGTAAATATATTTAAGTTATAAATTAAAGTATAAATAAAGTATTACTATAGAATTTCTTTTATTATTAATACTAACCTAAATAGATTATATAATAATTAGTACTTATTATAATATAATAATTATATAATAACTAAATAGTATACTAAATAAGTATATAAAACTAGTAAGATTTATTAAAATAATAATAGAATTAAGTATTTATACTATTAATAGTAACTTTAATACTATAATAAAAAATAACTTTTTTATAAAAAAGAATTCTTTAACGAGTTTTTTTTTTTTTTTTTTTTTTTTTTTAAAAAAAAATAAAGTTACACTTTTAGCGTAGTACTTATATTTTTAAAAAAATAACTACTAATTACTATAGGGGTTTCTATAAAACAGCTCTATAATATTTTAAATATAATAATAAAAAATATAGTACGTAGTTATATATTAACGCGTTATACTAAAAATAGTTATAATAAATTAAAATAATATTACCTACTTAATCGCCTATAATAAGTTAACGTATAACCTTTTTTAATTTAGTACACAGCGTCTATTTATAAAGAAAAGAAAGATAATAATAATAACTTACGCTATTACTAGTATACTATAAAATATTAATATACGCTAGCGCCCCCCGCTATTATATATATAAAATATAAAAAAGTATAATAAAGTAGTTTACTATACTAGGCAGCTGTATTAAATTCTCTATAGATATTACTATAAATATTACTATATATATTATATTATATTATAATAGCTAAATAATTTTATAAAAGTAATACTTATAGTACTTTTTATATAACTAGATTTATTACTATACTAATAATAATAAAGCTTTTAGTAAAAACTTTTTTATTAAATACTTTTAAAAACCTTTAGAGTATTATAGTAAGTCTTAGTTTATATAAATAGTTAAATAGTATAAAATAAATAATAAATTTAATAACTATAAACTACTATTTTATAGTAGAAATAGGTAAGCGTATATTATACTTATACAGCTATAGCTACGGCTATAGTAATAGTAATTATTATTAACCTATATAGTTATAATAGTAAAGGACTCTAAAAATCTTAAAAAGTCTAAAAATTTTATTATAAATACTAACCTAAACTATATCTATAAGTAAAAGTAGTAACTTTTAGCTCTACTAAATAATTAAAATAATTCTAACTATACTAAATTTAAAAATAAAATAATAATTATTATTTTAATAGTAGTAAAGCTGTAAAACATAAAAAACCTAGTAAGAATAGTATTAGTAATAATACTTTAAGGGCTAGCCTAAAGGTAAGAAGAGAAAAAGCTATATATAAGATAGTATAAAGGCATACACATACTCCTCCTTTTTTAAAACCCCTTTTGGTCGCCCTAAGCTACCACAGCCACACTATTTATTTAATTAATATATAAATATATAAGATAGTAAACACAATAGGTAAATATAATAAATATAATAATAATATATAGAGAAGTAAGAAGAAGAGCGTTATAAAATACCTATAAGTATAGGTAAAATAATATATAATAGTTTAGATATAAAGTATAATAATTTAAGTATAAAAGAAATAGGTAGATAGTACTAAAAAGAAATAAAAAAGTCTCTTTCTTATTATAAAAAACCTATTAATAAGTACTATTATAACCTATCGGACCCGGCTGTTACAGTTAAGTCTAGTCTTTAAAAAGTATTAAATACTTAAATATAAATAATTATAGTATTTATTATATTATTTTTACTAATATTTTTACTATAACTTTTAATATAAAAGTTAATAATTATATATAATAGTACACCTATAAAGGGGTTATATATTTTTTATTATTAATAAAAACGTCTCTAATCTATTAAATTATTATAAAAGTAAAGCCATCGATTTAAATATTATAAATAGTAAATATAAATAAAAAAGATATATTATAATAAATATAAAAATAATTAATAATAAATACAAAAATAGACTTCTAAAAGTATACTTAATTATTTTTAAAAAAAAGTATATATATTTGTATATTAATCGAACAAATAGTGTGGCTGTGGTAGCTTAGAGTAACTAATAGAGGTTTAAAAAAGAAGGAGTATATATATACCTTTATACTTAATATGTCGAATTATATATATATAAGTAATAATACCTACTATATATTTATATATATATTTGTATATTAATTGAACAAATAGTGTAGCTATGGTGGCTCAGGGCAACTAAAAGGGGTTTTAAAAAGGAGGAGTATATATATGCCTTTATACTCAATGTGTCGAAAAATTCAGGTAAGGCTAGATTAAAAAAAACACCTACTATAGTTATAAGTAAATATATATTAATTATTAAATAGTAACTTATTAAATAATTATAAATAAAAATAATACTAAAAAAGAGCTTAATTTAAAGTAGTAAACAAAAAAAAAATATTAAATATAATAATAAGTACATAGGAGACGTTATAAAACGGAGCTAAAAATAATAATAAAAAAGTTAATAGTAATTAATTAAATTATTAATTTTATATATAGTTATACGTAATATTAATAAAGCAACACAACGGCTCTATATTAAAGAGCGACTGTTACTGTATTAAGTAGGGCACTATAATCCTCGCTAAAAGGAAAAGAGCATAACTTTTAAGGGTTTCAAATTTATACTACTTACACGTAACCTTCTCGGAATTATGTAAGCTATTCAGTATATATTAAGTTCTCGTTGTTACGTTGTGCCGCGGCTTCATAAAGCTCGCGAAGTACGTTGAATGGGAACAGGTCCAAGTGGTAATTTAACAATACTTACCCCTGCAACCATAGTATATATATACAATGATGGAGCAAAGTGAGGCGCATGAATGTCTGGGAATACGCTTACCCGGTAACGGCTTTTTGGAATTTTGACGTGATTGTGTTTCGACGAGGGATTAATTACCTAGGCTTGGTAAATGATAACGACTAGAAGCCGGCTACAATTGACCTGCAACTATTAACGGCTGGGAACAGGGGTTGATTCATGGCTAGCGAGGCATTGGCTCCTCATACTCAGGTGTCAAGTAAGTAAAAGTGGCCCTGGTATGGCATGATCCCAGTGTCTACAGCATCATCGGAAAACAGCCTACTGCATGGGTTAGCTCCATTACTGGCAAGGTTCCCTGGACATTGCACATACCATGTCCCTGTGCAACCCCGATTTCTCATCCGCCCTCGAACACTCCCACGAACATCATCCTAGGTCCCACGATCGTCTTTGCATGTGCCTCTAAGCCTTTGTGCGCTGCAATGCCGACAGCTACCCATCGACGCCAAACGCTAACCCGCGTCAAAGTTACACCTAAAACAGACTAACCTGCGCCCCCCCCCGGAGATCCTGTCCGCTGACTGGTAGGCACCGGAGGTTGCAACCGCCAATACATGATTCGTCGCGATCCAGCACCGCACAGACAACTCCATGAATCGGCCATTCGATGCTTGAGTATTGCTTCACGATATCGACGGAGAACAGCGCAAACCCTATCGTCTGCGCTGCCATTGTCTCCATGTTTCACATGCAAACGTCAAATAGCAGCACATGTCTCGCCCATCTCCTCTTAGCTTTCCTCATCCTCATGACGAAGGCCGCAATCCAGCAGGATACACAGATGAGGTACCGCAATCACGACGATCAAACATCCGCATGACCGAGCCCCTATCGACGATCTCGACGCCCAATTTTCATCAGGGAATGGGGACGCCTCAAAGCCTGCAGGGAAACCTCGAGTGAGGGGTGAATCCTGATCACCGCAAGGATGTCCTTCCTTCGTGCAAAAGTGGTAACGGCACTAGTTGGGCTGTCGAACCATGTCGTCCCCCTCGTGTCCCCTACGCTCGAGTATGTGCCGAACGCCCCAAAGGCCGCTCGCAGCGTTCCGGTTCATCATGCGCCATGTCCACGTTCGCCACCTCACCTATCGCAGTACCTCCTCGCGCCATTATTCGCCTGAGGGGTTTGTATTGTATATGCCCGACGCTGTGAAGGAACGTTGTTGCTAACATTTTGCGTTTAGCCTATTGCGCTTGTGAACCTTGATGGGTACGGGGAGTTGAAGTTGAGGACCCACCCTAGCGTCGTATAGGTAATGTCCTGGTAAGGAACGCCTTGTTGCTCCTGTCGTGCACCACCGTGCTATGATGACTCTCCATGGCCAGTCCAGCACGTGGCTGGGTGTTAGGAACGCCTCTGGGAACCGCTTACACCGAGTTGCGGAGCAAGTCCGCTCGGGGACGGCAGCCAGCCCCACGATACACTGGTTGCTCCGGCTTGTAGTGCTGTAATGAGGTAAAACGCGCAAGAGGATAGATATTGTATGAAGTCCGCGTACAAGGTGCGAACGAATGTGCAATGTCATGCATATTATGTGACCAAGTAAATGCATCTCCGCGAGAACCCAATTTCATTGATAGACGAGCGATCCAAACCCTCTTTGATTGGCATTGCCTGTCCCGTCAAGCGTGATTCCCCAGGTCCCAGAGCTCAAGTTGATCTGATTCCCCTCACTGATTCCCCCGACATGTGCTTCGTCCAAGCGTTGCTGCCCAAGAACGGACCGAAGAGCACGACACAGCCACGACCCGTGCCAGATATCAAATAGGTGCAAGCGATGCGAGTAATTAACATCATGAGACAACGAAAATGTAATTCCCGTCCCCACCCAAAATAAAATAAAATAAAATAACGGTTGATATCGCAGCAAGCACGGCCTGGGTATAGATGTTGCAAGCAGAAAGTCGACAGATGCCGCCCAACTATGTGTAGAGAGGACAACGGCCCAAGGTAATAATATGCAATGTTGTGAAAATCGAGCGCTTGCCACCCAATGTAATTGTGTAAGACCAAAATGTTGGTCCAATGCGCCGTAGGAAATGCATGACGGAATAATTTGCGAGGCATTGCGCATATTCAGATTCGTCCCGACCATTCCCGAGTGCAGGCCTTCCTCTTCCCTCCAGAGCGGCGAGAGGGGTCGCGATGTTCCTCTGCGACGAAGCATTATTCAGGCGATGCAAATCTCACTTTGCATACAGCCCATGCTTGGAACGATCGTATCGAATGTCATTCGCCCGTGCAAGTTTATCCAAGATCTCGTAGTCCGCTGTTAAGACTGGAGAATTTCCCGCCATTTCGTCCAGGATGTCTTGTGTCCGTTGATATAAAGCGGTGAGGGTTCCCTTGGTCAGACAATCCCGTCGAGGAAGGTACTTGTACATTTCAGATTTGTAGACAGCAGTGAGCACGAGCATATTGCCGAATTGTCTGAATGAAAAGGTTAGAACAGTGATGGCTGGGTTGAAGGGTCAGTCTTACGCATGTAGCGTGCCAAATATGTTGGGCACGATGAGTCTCGTTTTCCTTTGGCTTTTGTAATCCACGTATGGTTCGTTCTCATCAGCACCAACACGATCAAAGGCAACCGTGCTCTGGATCGCACTGAAGATACAATTCTGAACGATTGTGAGGGCCTTTTCATCTTCAATGCTCAGGTCCACAAGGTCCCGACGGGAGAACTGAGGCGGGAACTTCATGTAATGGATGGCTTTGAATAGTAGCGGTCTCAGTACCACGTAGTATCCGCCGTAGTACTTCGCACGCATTCGCGCAATGTTGATGTCGTGCGATGGTGGATCGGTATCATTCCATTCTAGCTGTGCTGGCAAAAGTCGCCGCCAAGCGGCTAAGAGCTCAGCATGCGATCGTGCCATGTCGCCAATTTCATCGAGATTGTTACTGTCGAAGCCCAGTCGCGCGCCTGTGAACGTTTAGCTAGCGCCAAGACACCTACGAGTGCGCGCATTTACCGTATAACGAGTTGTGTGCTTCGTTCAGTAACACCCGCAGATGGATCTGGCTTGAATAGATAAACATGTTTCGGTGGTGGTCGGACGATTCATTCGACATTTGCGTTCCTTCGTTGAAAGACTCAAAGACACCAGAAGGATACGCGATCTTGCTCTGATACTCGGTAATCGCACTCGGTTGCAGCTCGCTGATCTCAGCAATGATATCACTGTAGATGGGTTAGTGAAGGAAGTTTTGCTCGGCGTAGTCGGCCGTCACACCCACCTTTCCATCTGCACACACGTCCAGTAGACGCACTTGATCAGATTCAATCGGTGCTCTTCTTCACGCGACAGTTTGTGTTCTTCGGCCATGACATGTTGCCCCGCAGCGTTTGTCGTAACGTTTCGATGTAATTTTCTGCCTTCGCGCCTCACAAGAACCACACTTATCCTGCAAGCGTTGTTGGTCCAGCTCCAGCTCTCGAGGACCCGACCGAATTGTCCCAAATACAAGGCAGCAAGCAGCATTGCTTGCGCATGAGCCACGGTGTTGCCACCATTTTGATTGCCGAGGATGTCTGTTGCGTACGAGAAATATGCCATCCCAGGCAATATATCAATGTTTCTTGGACGAGCGTCTGAGGTATCACTGCCAAAACTTCCGTGGACAGAGCGCGGCGAATCTGGGTTGTAGCCCCATGTTCCACTATTTGTAGGAGCCCTGTCACGGTAGGGATGGGGCAATCTGTCCTTGTAGTTGCACACTTTGCCTAGCGCGAGCACGAGCAGAACGATCGCATTGCGTAGAGAACGCTCAATGCTTCCTCTGGCAAGGTCGTCGGCAACTCCGTACGCATCACCATGGATGAAGCTCAACCTTTTCCGTTTGAGACCACCGCTGAGGCGTTCAGGTACAGCCGACGGGGACATGGTACTGTTCCGGCGGTCCGGGCTGTACACATCCTGGAATTCCTGTATCATCCTCCGCAGCTTCGCTGGATTTAAGAACGGATGAAGATTATGTATGTTGTCTTGGTAGGATTGAAACAGTGTCCATAGCGTACTCGGTCGGAAATCGGGCTTGCCATCTGGACCGAGACCGCCAACGTGGTCATGTCGCGCAAGGTCACTGTTCACAGTGCTAGGGCTAGGATGGTCCGCGGGAGGGCATCCCCAGAGGCCTTCTTTTGTCGAAGAGGGCGAGGGGGTGTCAGCGTCGTTGTAGTTTTGGGGACTGCCGGGACCGTGGGCACCATCATAGAGATCGTGCCCTTCGCCAACGCCCCAGACCCGGAGGAGTCCTCGATCCTGTTCCATGAGCATAGGATACTGCTCTATGATTTTCTCGTCTCCTTTGGCTCTCAGTGCATCGATGGACGGAGTGTTTGTCCAATAGTCTGCCATGCAGGGCCACTCGACAAACAGACGGTGTGCCGGAGTCCTATGGTCAGCTTTGAGACCCGTCCGCTCATTATCAATGACCGGATCCATCACTATCTGGGTATGAGCGGTTGCAACACTATCGGCTGGAGTGGCAGGCTGCGCTGAATGTGCTTGGAATGACTCTCTCTTGATGGGCGTCGACACCTGGGCGGGGCCTGGGGATAGGTGCGAATGGGCCACAACCGGAGATTCCATTTTCATGCTGTTGACCCGGCTATACTGTGTCCTGACCTGCACCGGAGTGGGTAAGCTGGGCGTATACTGCTCGCTCGTCGAATGACGGGCACCGAAACCCTGCTGCGGAGACGCATGATCAGAGGCTGAGGATACGTTCCCGGCCAGCTTGCTGTCTACGTGCTGCTTCCATATGTTGAAATTCTCCACGAAACTTTTCAACGTGTCCGAGATGTTGTTGACGCTATCCTGCAGCTGCATCATGCTGCGATCCTGCCTAGGTCCAATGTCAATTCGCGGTTCACAAGACGTTTTCGAATACCTACTTGGGTGGTGGGACATCCTTGTACTGGCAATCAAAGTTGTTCTCCCGGCAAAACTGGCACGGCCTGGCCTCGTCGCACTTTTGCTTGCGCGAACGGCAATGATTGCACGCCTGGGTAGCTCGGACCTGCTTTCGTCGCATCTGACCTTGGCCACCACCACCATACTGCGCCATGTACTGACCGTTGGCGTAGGGCGCCATGGGTGGCGGCTGGCCATAATGCGGAGTCTGGGGCAAGGGCGGGGTGTGAAAGTGCGCTTCGTTGGTAGGACTGACGGTAGCGCTGTAGCCATTGTGGGCACTGCCATGGCGAGCAGCATGGGGGTCAGGATTCGCGGGCCATTGACCTGGAACGCCATGCTCCATGCCTTGGGGTGTAGCAGGCTCTACGCGTTTGACGTCGATGCTGATGTTCACGCTGGTCGACCTCGAGGCCTGGTCCGGCGGAGCGGTAGACTGTGGCGTTGGGGTGCGATAGGAGGAGATGGTATCTTGAGGTACGTGTCCGACGGGTAGGGTCACGGGCGCGCCGGGAAGGCCATGAGGGCGGTGGCCGGGCGAGGAGACGGTGTTCCTGGGATCCGGTAGGTGACGGATATCGGACGGCGGAAGGGAGGGTGATGGTTGGGGTGGGCCGAAGGGTGCTGCAGTCGGAGGCGGATACGTCTGAGCGGGATGCGGCAGGCCGTGAGGGGGGTAGGTGCGAGGCGGCGGTGGGGGGGAGGGAGCCTGAGCCGAGGTGGGATGTGATGGGTGTCGGGCGGGTTGGGCTGAAGGCGGCTGCGGAGGGGGAAGGCCGTTATACACGGGGTTGACCGAATCCAAACGGGGCCTCTTGTGGGTGGGCGCGTCCGGATCACCGCCGTCCATCCTTATATCAGACGACGTTTCCGCTCAGGCCATGCGGCCGCGATTCCGTCACTGGCTATGGCACTGCGGCGCACTCACAGGTCCACGCCCAACGCTGGAGCCAGGAGCAATGGCCCCTCGGCACGACTGGCGCAGGGACGCGAGGGCAATTCACCAGCACGTCAGCGGTGGACAGGGCAGAGAAGAAGATTTGCTGGGCCAATCCGCGTCTCATCACTGGCGGGAGGAGGAGTTTGACAAGCGTCGCAGGAGACTGGGAGCGCACCGGACGAGGCGGTAGGGCAGAGCAGCGGGTGCGATGCAAAAGGCGGGAGCTGGTCAAGCCGCGCAACGGAGACCCAGTCGCGCCGGGCACCTTACCATGGAGCCGGAGACGTTGCTGGAAGCAGGCAAGACTGGAGAGCGTCTGCTAGCGAGCGAAGGTGCACGCTGCGAGGGGGGGGGGGGGTGCAAGCGACGCGTCGACGTTTGTCGCCGGGTGCGGTAGCGTGGAGGCGTCGTGGCTGCTGGACGGGCCGTGCACCGAACCAGAGGGCGCTTTGGCGCAGGGCGGGCCAAGGAGCGACCGCCGCCCCTGGAGCAGCTGGAGGGGGGGAGGGAGAGAGAGGGCGAGGGGTGGAGGTGAGGCGGAGGGCAGCAGGAGGGGGGTGGCCGGCGGCCCTCGACATGGCAGCCCGGCGTGGAGCTGGCCATGTAGTGCGCAAGAGGGGAGGGCGAGTACGTCGGCACGCGCGACTCAGGCGGTGCAGTTGCAGTGCAGATGCTTCGCTTGACCA
Source organism: Pleoardoris graminearum (assembly GCA_030770415.1). Classification (NCBI taxonomy): domain Eukaryota; kingdom Fungi; phylum Ascomycota; class Dothideomycetes; order Pleosporales; family Didymosphaeriaceae; genus Pleoardoris; species Pleoardoris graminearum. Next base: position 128,486 of record JASEKS010000129.1, read on the forward strand.
GCGCCTCGTCCAGCCATGGGACCCAGGGCCGGCGTGCTGGAAACACGCAGCGCCTCTGCGCGCACCCGGCGCCACTGGACCGCGCGCGAGCGGCAGAAGATGGCGTTGTAGCAGCAGCAGCAGCAGCAGCAGCAAACAAGGCGGCAGCAGCACAGCGTGCGACGGGCTGCGACGCACCGCGCGCACACACACACGCACACACGGCAAGCTGCGCCGTCCTCCGCCCGGGCGATCAGGTGACGGCACCGGACAATTTTGGCGCGCCCCACGGCCAGGTTCATCGCCGAGATTGCCAGTGCATGACGCTGCGCTTCGAGAATGCCGCTGGAAGGGGGTGTGCGGCCGGCTAGTGATGGAGGGCTGCCAGCGACGTCGGCACCGCGTGTGCGCCGTCGTTTCGGCGACTCAGGGAGACGGGCAGGGCAGCAGGCTTTGGGCAGCGAGGACGTGCGTCGACACGTCGCCGCCGAGTCAAGCGCTCCGGATACAAAGCGTCAGGTCAGCTGGCTCGCCCAAGGAGCCCAACCCCATCGCCTTGTCCCCGGCCGCCCTGTCACCTTCTCCGCACCGGCCGTCCAGGGCCCCGGCTGCTTCACGAGAACCAGAGGCCCACGTGGACGGCCGCGTGCCACGAGGAAGCAGGGGCGTCGTGTCCAAGCAGCGTCGAAACGCCCTGCAACGACGGCGTCAGACGTAGAGCACCCGCGTTGGGGAGCGACCGGCTTCGTTCGGTAGGTGGCGCGGACATGCTCGCTCGCAGTGCTTCTTCTGGCTGGCTCGAGTTGGCAACTGGTGCAGCTGTCACAGCGATCGGTCCCCAAAGCAGCCCAGGAACAGGCAAACGCGCGAGAACAAGCAGTGCGAGGTCATCTTTCGCTGATTCCCGGGCGCTAACCCCGACAGTCGCTCACCAGCTTCCAGTCTAGCCACCGAAACTTGCTACAGCCTCGTTCACATGGCCATTTGCAACTTCTCATCTTTTCCTTTTGTCGTCATGAAGCCATTTCCAGGCCGCTTCGACAGACGCGTCGGTTGCAGCACAGTGCCGGCCCGTCCGGCGGGGCTCAAACGCATTTGATGCACGGAAACGTAACCAACCTCACCACCACAGCGCTGACCACAACGTCCTTTTGTCATAACTGAGTCGCCACGCTGCATTGTCGCAATCACATGCCTTGATGAGCCTCCCTTGCTTCTCCTTTTCGCACCCATCGCCCAGCCGTCGCCCAACGCGGAGTATCCCATGGCCTACCCGTTCGTGCTGAGCGCCATCGCATGTGTGCTACTGTACCACGGCCTCAGTACCTACCAAGGCCTGAAGCGCAACCTCTCGCGCGCCAAACACTCCGGTCTGCCCTACGTTGTAACGCCAGTGCATGTCTTCAGCGTGGGCTGGCTCGCCACATACTACCTATGGATTCCATTTCTGAACAAACTGCCTGCCTCGCTCAAAGGCCTGTGGCTCGAGTACGTGTCATGATCGAGTCGAATACCCCGACAAGCGTTGACTGCTGGCATTAGGCTCATGGACCCGGAGTGGGCCCACAGGCTCGGCCATGCACCTTTCGAGAAAATAGGCTCAGATGTCTTTCTCGTCGTGTCTCCTTCGAAACTAACGGCGTTTGTTGCCGACGCAGACGTCGTCACACAGATCACCACGCGACGAAATGATTTCCCCAAGCCACTTGAAATGTACACCCGTCTTGATCTGTACGGGAAGAATTTGGTTTCCACCGAAGGAGCGGATTGGCGAATCCATAGGAAGCTCACCGCGCCGAGCTTTGGAGAACGCAACAATGAGCTTGTATTCACCGAGACACTGCACCATACACGGGCTTTACTCCGGCTGTGGACAGCGTCCGGCAAGAATCCAAGTCCAACACTGATGGATCTGGGGTCTGATACGATGAGCTGGGCTCTGTATATCATCAGCGGTGCAGGGTTTGATATTCGAGTGACTTGGCCGCACGACCAAGGCAACCGCGAAGCCGACAAGGCGGACGGAGCTGACTCCATGTTTAAAGGGTCCCAGCCGCCACCGGGACATGGCATGACCTACCGTGAGGCGCTCGGTGAGCTCCTGCACAACATCATGTGGACCTTCATGGGCCCACCTAGCCTACTAGGTGAGTGTACATCCAAGATGCATGGACACTTCGTTGCGGGTGTCTTGGAAGCAAGGAAGCGTTCATTCAAAAACCAGGCTAACATCGCTCCAGCAAGATCTCCTTTCAAAGTTCACCGCACAGTCGCAAAAGCCATGCTGGAATGGGGCAACTACATGGACGAAATCTTCCAACGCAAGAAGGCTCAAGTCTCCTCCGGCCACGACGCCCACGGCATGGACCTTTTCCGCGCGCTAATCCGCAACTCTGGCATCCTCGACGCCAAGCAAACCGCCGTCCACAAGTCCGATCTTTTGGGCAACGCGTTTGTTCTTATGCTCGCTGGCCACGAAACCACAGCCAACGCCCTGCACTATTCCCTCATCTTCCTCGCCATGCGGTGGTCTTCCCAGAGAAAGCTGCAAGAGGACATCGACGACGTAATCCAAGGCCGCCCAATCGAGGAGTGGAGGTACCAAGAAATCTTCCACAACTTGTTCAACGGTATGCCTGCAGCAGTTATGCACGAGACGCTGCGCGTCCTCACGCCCATCAATAATATTCCCAAATCCACGGCCCCAGGCCGACCTCAGCAGTTTACCATGGGCGGCCAGACATACACAATGCCCGGCGAAACGCATGTGTCACTCTCTTGCGCTATCCACAAGAACCCCAAGTACTGGCCTGCACCTCCAGGCGAGGAAGTCGTGAACGGCATTCCGGACACGCAGCGCTTCCGTCCTGAGCGCTGGCTCAGCAAATCCACCAGCACCGACGCTTTCGTCGATATCGCGTACGACGACGAGGAACTCCGCGGGCCCTCTGGCGAAGACACATCGTCGAGCCTTTTTCGGCCTGTCCGTGGATCGTACATTCCGTTCAGCGACGGATTCCGGTCGTGCATCGGGAGACGCTTTGCGCAGGTAGAGGTTCTCACCGCTTTTGCGGTCATCTTCACACAGTACAGCGTCGAGCTTGCCGTGGACGAATGGGCGAGTGAAGAGCAACTGGAGAAGATGAGCGAGGAGGAGAGGCGGGCGGTGTGGAACAAGGCGGCGAGTCGAGTGTTGTGGTTGCTCGAGAAGAAGACGGCGAGTATTATCACGCTGCAGCTGAGAGGGCATACGATTCCTATACGACTGGTTAGGAGGGGGGATGAGAGGTTCAAGTTTGATTACTGAGTGCGTGGCTGAAGTCACAAGATGGCGCTGCTTGCAGAATATGCGCGTGCAGGGCCTTTTGGGTCAATTTGATGTACAATACGTTTTTGGACCTTGCTTATAATAATACAGCGACCCTGGTTAGGAGCATCGGTAGCTACGCATGTACCAGCGGACGCGTGATTAGGCATTTGACTCGTCAGCGCCTGCTTGCAAACGGAGTTATCGAGCACGGACTGGGTTGGAGACGGATGCTTCCGCTTCCTCGGCGCGGAGGTGCCACATCTCGTGGCGGTGCAGGCGTGGCGTCGCACTTGGGGACCTCGACCACAGTGGGCGACCCTTCTCGTAACACAGTTCGCGGAGCAGTGGACGCTCTTGAACCTCGTCACAATAGCCATCGCGCATATTGTACCCGCCGTATACCCGTCCAACGGCTCTTCATGCGGCGTTGAAACAAGCAAGGTGCCCGGGGCGCAAAGCCATACGTTGCAACATCTTTTCGATACCCGAGCTGACCTTGCCCACCCGCAAGCGTGCGTCGGCTTGCTGGTCTCGCTGAGTGTTCTAGACAGTCGGGGCAATCCGCAGCGCAATGAGGGCGCTCCATTCCTGGCTGGGCGCGCGGGGTCTGTTCCTGCTCGGTGCATCGAGCCATCTTGGTGTGCTCGCGGGGCCTACGGTCAATGTCGCGCTGCGCGCTTCCTTCAACTCTGCACCGTATCTGGTGGAGCTATTGTAACCCTCGATTGCCTCCCCTCCGTGCTTTCGAGCTAACATTGCCAGGGAGACTGCAGCCGAAGAGAATGCGACCGCATACTTCCCCCTCCTCGACCGGATAGCAGACGGCTACTTCCGCGACGCGAAGACAGACCAGGAACTCTTCACGTCGTTTGTGCAGCTCCTAGAAACCGACCGCCACATCACCGACCGCGAAACGCTCTCGTCGTTCCAGTTTGCCCTCTCAGTGCGGTCGGCTGCCCCGAGGATAGCGGCGCATTACCAGTTCTACAACACGTCGGTGGAGCCATCCTTGCAGGGCGAGCAAGCCCCAGGCTGCGACACATGGGTGGCATTCGCAGGGAGGCAGTATTGCTCTCCGCAGTTGGAGGAGAGCCATGGGCGCGTGAAGAGCGAGCGGTAGGTGTGGGGCGGATGCGACGTTGGGATGGTGGCTGATTTGCGTACCAGGTCAGACGCATTGCCCTTCGACCGGATCCTGGGGAACAGTTCCCATGCGCTGCCCTCGATATTGTACGCCGACATCACGTCGTCGTCGTTCGCCAACTTCCACAAGACGCTGAAGACGACCGCCGAGGAGGGAAGGACGTCGTACCGTGTTCGCCATAAACCATCTGCAAATGCGTCGAAGCTGCCGCTGGTGGTCAATGGGTACGGTGTAGCGCTACAGCTGAAAAGAACCGATTACATTGTTATTGATGATCGGACCCCAGAGACCGCCGCGGCGCAGAAGCCACTGGACGCGGAGCTGCACGATGAAGCAGAAGTGTCGGATCTCGAACCGCTGTCCAAGGATGAGGTAGCAGATCTTGGGCTGAAGGCTGCCAGCTTTGTGATGAAGAGTGAGCAGCCCATGGACACCCTTTTGAAGCTCGTTCAAGACTTCCCCAAGTACTCTTCCACCATCGTAGCTCACGATGCCTCTGAAGAGTTTGTCACAGAGCACGAGCTCAATCGCGAGCAATACGTCCCCGCTGGTCTCAACGTGCTCTGGATCAACGGCGTGCAGATCCCTGCTCGTGACATCAACCCCTTCACGCTTCTGGAGCACCTGCGCAGAGAGCGTGGTCTGATCAACGGTGTCCGTAGCCAAGGCCTGTCTGGTCCTGACGCAATCAAACTACTGTCCCATTCTGCCATCACGGAAACGCAGACTGAAGACGAGCCCCAGCGATATGACTTCCGAGATGAGATAGAGGGAGGCAACGTCATTGTGTGGATGAACAACATCGAAAAAGATTCTAGATATATGACATGGCCTTCGCAGATTCAGTCGCTGCTGCAGAGGACTTATCCGGGGCAACTACCATCCGTCCGACGAGACATCCATAACGCTATCGTGCCTGTAGATTTCACCGTCAAAGATGATGTTTTCATAGTTGTCGAGACTGTGCTGAGCTTGATCAAGCGTGGAATCCCCATTCGGTGGGGTCTTGTTCCGCTTACCAAGACAGAAGGCGCTGCTGAACAGGCGAAGGTTGTGTATCATTTGCTTGATACGTACGGTTTGAGTACTCTGATCAAGTATCTTGACGCTGTAAGCAAGCCCCACGGTTACTTCGAGGTTGCACTTGCTTATGCATACAGGCTCTGGAGGCAAAGAAGCTGGCCCAACCCGACAAAGCCATTTTCGACGCCACTGTCAAAGACGCTACCCTCCGCGCAGAGCATGAAGCCCTTCAGCTCGGAGAGGTCTTGGGGTCCGATGCAGTTGCGCAGCGCGTGCAAGGTGCACAGAAGTACCTTGCACGTCTGGCCGCAGATGGCCCCGATGCTCCAATTTTCATCAACGGTGTGCCTATCGGAAAGGACGATGCATGGCTGCAATACATGAGCCAACGTATTGGCATGGATCTCCGCCAGATCCAACAGCTCGTTTTCGAAGACGCGTTGAAGGAAGAGAGCTGGGTTCCGCAATTTTTCCTGTTCCAGGCTGCGACTAAGCGCAACCCCTTGATCGTTCCTGAAAACGAGAAGAACATCACGCTCATCAATATGGCGGAATTTGAAGAGAAGCATGGTGCTATCTTCAACGTGTTGCCGCGCGTTCAGGCTGCGAAGTCGGCTAACAAAGAAGACTGGGTACACGTTACCCTTGCTGGGGATTTCGACTCGGTCTCGGGATTGACGCTGCTCAAGTCTGTGGCTCAGTACCGTGAAGAAAACCCGAATGTCGAACTCGTGCTCATTCACAACCCTCACGCTGGTGCTGACCAGTCAGGCACCTCGGCAGTTATTCTAGAGGCATGGGCTAAGTCTCTGCATGAGCTCAGCGTCGAGCAGCTACAGACTATCGCGGCGCAAGAGCCGAACTTGGCACCCACGTCGGGGAACACCACGCTGTTCTGGAAGGCGGCAAAGCCGATTTGCGATGCATTTGGCTTGCAGCCCGGTGAGCATGGTATACTGGTCAACGGTCGATTCGTAGGACCAATCCCGGCCGAGAAGCCCTTCTCGAAATCTGACGTCGAGCTTTTGGTCTCCTATGAGACGAAGAAGCGTATCGAACCGCTCAGCAAGGCTCTCAAATCGCTGGAGCTGACTGGAAAGGTCAAGTCCCCGTTTGATGTAGCAAAGATCCAATCTCTGGTCGTCCTTTCTACCATTTCTGATGTTCCGGAAGGCATCTTCGAGTCGGCTTCTACTCTCCGATTCGATAGGTTCAAGCAATGGGAAGATGCTCACACGGCAATCATAAAGGGCGATAACAATACCGCTATTATTCAGATTGTGGCTTCCGTTGACCCTGCGACCGAGTTGGCGCAGAAATGGATCCCGATTCTGAAAACTTTGTCGGACATGGAGGGCGTCCACACCAAACTGTTCCTGAACCCCAAGCAGATGCTGTCGGAACTTCCTGTGAAGCGTTTCTATCGGTACCTCCTCGACGCTAAGCCGACTTTCAAGGACGACGGCTCCGTCAATGACCTGGAAGCTCACTTCTCCGGAATTCCGAAGGAAGCGTTGCTCAACTTGGGGATGGACGTTCCGCCATCCTGGCTCGTTGCTCCAGAAGAGTCCATTCACGACCTAGACAACATTAAGCTCACCTCTCTCCCCGCTGGTGCTAACATTGACGCGATCTATGGTCTCGAAAGCATCCTTATCGAAGGCCACTCGCGCGATACGACCAACAGCGGTCAACCGCCCCGGGGCGCTGAGGTCGTTTTGGCCACGGAGAAGGACCCCCACTTCGCCGATACCATCATCATGGCGAACCTGGGCTACTTCCAATTCAAAGCTAACCCAGGCTTCTACAGCATCCGGCTGAAGGCTGGCCGCAGCCAGGAAATCTTCTCCTTCGACAGCGCTGGGCCCGCCGGGTGGGCTCCTGTCCCAGGTGATGAGACCAACGAGATCGTCCTCATGTCCTTTCAAGGGCTCACGCTCTTTCCGCGTCTCTCCCGCAAACCCGGTCAAGAGACCGCAGACGTCCTCGCCTCAGATGACTCGCTGGCCGTCGAGCTCATGGGGAAGGGCACCCAGAAAGTAAACAAGCTGCTCAGTAAAGTAGGCCTGAACTTTAACACCGAGAAAGTCCTCAAGAAGGGCGCTTCCTTGATCCAAAGCGCTAAATCATCTGGCAAAGGTGTCCAAGCCGACATTAACATTTTCTCAGTCGCGTCAGGACATTTGTACGAGCGCATGCTCAACATCATGATGCTCTCCGTCATGAAGCACACCACGCACACGGTAAAGTTCTGGTTCATCGAACAATTCCTCTCTCCAAGCTTCAAGTCCTTCCTTCCGCATATGGCCGCGGAGTACGGCTTCGCCTATGAGATGGTTACGTACAAGTGGCCGCACTGGCTGCGTGCACAGTCAGAGAAGCAGCGCGAGATCTGGGGGTACAAAATCCTCTTCCTCGACGTACTTTTCCCGCTCGATCTCGATAAGGTGATCTTCGTGGACGCCGACCAGATCGTCCGGACGGACATGTACGAGCTCGTTGAGTTCGATCTGCAGGGCGCGCCCTACGGCTTCACACCCATGTGCGACTCGCGTACGGAGATGGAGGGCTTCCGCTTCTGGAAGACGGGTTACTGGGCGAGCTTCCTGCGTGGTCGACCGTATCACATCTCAGCTTTGTACGTCGTGGACCTCGTGCAGTTCCGCAAACTCGCGGCAGGCGACCGCTTGCGCCAGCAATACCACAGCCTCTCCGCTGACCCGGCTTCCTTGTCAAACCTGGACCAGGATCTACCCAACAACATGCAGTTTAACCTCGAGATCAAGAGCCTGCCGCAGGAGTGGCTGTGGTGCGAGACGTGGTGTAGCGATGAGAGTCTGAAGGATGCAAAGACCATTGATCTGTGTAATAATCCGCAGACGAAGGAACCCAAACTGGAGAGGGCGAGGAGGCAGGTTCCCGAGTGGAATTTGTATGACGAGGAGATTGCGAGGTTGTTCAAGAGGGTCAAGGGAGAAAACGAAGCGAAGGTGGGCGTGCAGGAAGAGCTCCAGCTTGAGGAGAAGAGGAAAGCGGATGAAGAAGCTGGGAGGAAGAGGGACGAGCTGTAAATGTTCACGTGGCGATGGGGCGAGCAGCATCTCAGGGGCGCTTGAGCGGACGAGGAATGCGTAGATGATAGATCGTGTGTAGCGTTTGTGTTATGCGATTTGCACCTAGTCCAATCCAGCAACCAGCAACGGGTGCAGCGCTTGATACAGTCAATGCATATTGCTCATCCTGTGACAACACAGGATCGCGAAGTACATGTTCACGTCATATCGCACAACGACAGGGAAATGCATGAGCAGAGTCAGCCTTCCGGTACTGATGATCAGTACCCTGCTCTTCATAAAAGCACCACAATCCATGGCCGTGGGCTTCCAGCGGAGGACAGTCCCATGGAGACCGCTGGTATGTTTTCTAGGATTTCTGGCAGGCGCACATGTTAACAACACAAAACGCACGCTAACTCCGCACCATGGGCAGGATTACTAGCAGCTTTTACTGCTCCCGGAACACACACTCAGGCGTGCCTCGGACGTTGGGCAGTTCAATGAGAAATAAGCCAGTAAGAAACGGGAGCGTGGGGCGGAAGTGATAATTTATATACTTGGGATGAGCCTCTGCAGGAGGGGATGGAGGTGTATAAGCGAACATCGGAAAAGCTCTTTCAGTGAATAAAGCTCCATACTTTCCTTTCATAAGTCCGAGCTCAGTGCTCGCCTTAAGGGACACGCGTCATGGTGTCGCGTTTGAACCGTTTTGAGTACGAAGAAATGCAGGACAAGAAACGACGATAAGATCGTCTTGCTGTTTTTAGTGGACCCGAGCAGCAGCGCTCTCGCACGTGCTCCGCCCATTACAACACCCCATGTTTCGTTATTCGGTTTGCTTTGAGTGCGCCCAGGAGAAGAACACGTTCACGTTGCAGATTTTTGTATTGGGTTTTAGTAAAGTATGTGTGAGTAATGTGAGAGTGAGGAAACTAAGGGAATGGCGGAAGGGCTTATATACCGTAGCTCGGCTGATGTCCTGTGGGATATTGAAGATTCACAATCCTGGTAACACATGCTGCGTCAATATGCATAACACCATATTCAGAAGTTTAAGGGACGCCAGATACAGCATCAATAACGAATAAGAAGGGTCAGATAGCGTGAATATATCATGTAGGATTGAGGTGTGAGCCACCTAGGTATGGAAGGCTATACAGCCGTAAAGGTATACTAAGAACATAATCCGTAGCAAGAAAGATAAAGCGCTCGTAAAGGGATAGCCAATATAGCCAGCCCACAGAATCTTAGCACCAGAAAAAGATCGTGTTTATGTCTAGGGAATCTTACAATTTTTAGTGGAGCCAGAAGGAGTCGAGGCCCATAGAGGTAGTGTTTAACCACTTTCAGTCAAGCAATAGATAGAGGATATATGAGGAAGGAGCTCGAACGAGAGGACGAACGCTTATATCCCGCAAATCGGTTTTCGTATCTTAAGACGATTACACATAGAAGTATACTTCCATACGTACTCCTGCAACGCATATAGCGACCACCATTACTATTAAATACCAATATTTCTTCTCCAGACCTTTTGCCGCGAAGTTCCTAGTACGTCTGGAAGCAATCGTCTCCTACACGTCCCCGCGACGAAGAAACTTCAAAATTACGCACATCCTTTGGTCGGATGTTCGCATACGAGGAGCGCAAGACCACATAGGAACGTTCGCTACTCTTTTTAAGTCCTGCCCAAGAGATCCACCAACGGGTGTTTCCAAGGCTTAAAGGTTTTTAGCACCGACGAGAAAACCCGCCCCCGTTTCCCTGCCCCCTTGTCTATTTAACACTAAGCCGAAGCCGTGATGCGAACATTGATGAACTGTGAAGAGCAAGACGTGTATATACTGCAGGTAAATCCATGCGTCTTGAGATAACGGGAAATCAAAAGTCGTCGCTCGACAATAACAAGCATCACCCGTGTACACTGGCCATTTTCCCCCGAGCACTTAGTTCAGGAACCACTTCATGCGATACCAGACGCGACGCCCACATCGGAGCGCAGTAAAGTGTCCATATTTGTAGCCGTAGCCGACAGGCCTCATGAAAGGTGTACGCATTTTAAGTACCTGGGATGATTTCAACCACATCAGCCACTGCGTGGGCACTTTTTAGTACTGCAGAAACAGCTCGCGGTGCCATAATACGTCTGTGATTAGTCATTTCTGGCGGGCCTCTCGTCCCGCAAGCCCGCATGCATTTGGTTCTTGTCAATGCTAGGGAACACCAGGGGGATCGCGTGCAAGAAGAAGAGGATAGGAGTTACGGAAGTCCTTTATACCCCACAGTAACCCGCAGCTGGTGGGACGAGCGTCTGCCTCAACACCAGGAAATTTCTCATGGCACTCGTTTGCCGTCCACGCCCACAAAGTAAACTGTTTTATAACCACGCACCATACTTCCTTGTTTTTGTTGACTCTGGTAACGCGAAAGCAACACACAGCCACATGGAGCTTCTTAGCCATGATATCAGTACGTCCGCCGCAGCGGCACAGCTACACCTAGAGTAGCTATTATTGTTAAATATAATAATTGCAGAAATAGAGATAGAGGATATATATATATAAATAAATATTGCAGAAGCTTGCTGGATCTTAGCTAAAGCTTTATTATACTAGCTAGGATTAAGCCGAGCACGTAATCCTTTTAACTTTTATAGCTAAGCTTTTAAGTAGGACTTTTACTCCTTAATAGATTTTATTTACGAGCTCTTTAATTATTATAACTTTATATTATAATTATAAGCCCGGTACCTTTATAATATTTTATAATATATTTACTTTATACTAGTTAATAATTATAGCAGTAAGCTATTTCCTACTTTTTATTATTTTTATATTTATATTCTACTATCTTACGTTCCGTAATAGAGTTTAACTTTATAATAACTTCTATAAAACTTTTAGTAAGTAGCTAACTTATAAATTATAACTTATTTTTATTTTAGTATACGCAGCTATAGTACTACGTAAAAACTTAAAAGATATAGATATATATTAACCTAAAGGCTTTTAAGTAGTAAAATATATACGACTAGACTCTAAAAATATTAAACCTAAATACTAGGGGCAAGACTTATATATAATAGTTTAAGTACTATAAGCTAGAGTCTACTATTTATACGTAGCTTATAATAAGAATTTAAATATTTTAAAACTAGATTTATATTACGGTTAATTTATAGAACTTAAAACTTATAATACTATAATTAAGAGAGTAGTAGATATTATAAGCGCTAATAAGAGAATTTAAGAATAATTTCTATCCGAGTAATAATAATTAGAAAGAGTAGGTATAATATAATAAATATATATATAGAGAGGTTACCCTATATCTATAAAATAGTAGAATAATAAACGTAACTAAATAGCTATCTAAATAGAATTACGTATATACTAATACTATACTTTTAGATCTTTTAGAGATTAAGGGTATACTATTAATAAAAGACTTTCTACGCTTAGTATTATAATATAACTATAAGTAGGTTTAGAGAGAGCTTAATAACCTATTATAATTAGGCGTAATAGTAACTTTGTCTCTAGAAGAATATACTTACTAGTTTATATAGTTTATATAGCTATACTAATATAAGGGCGTATTTATTATATTTATTATAACTTAGGTGTCTCCGCTTTAGGTAGGAGCGTGCTTACGTAATAAGGGATATATAGTCTATACTACGGGGTTTTAGCCCAGTAGTAATTTATCTCTTTACTCTTATAGATAATATATACCTAATTTATTTTATATATTATACTATATTACTATTCTACTCTAATTCCTAATATTTAAATTACTCTCTTATTTTTAGGAGTAATTTAGTATAATATAGCTCTAAAAAAGTCTTATCGCTTTATTACGCGCAATATATTAGTTTTATAAAATATTAAAATTATTAAGAAACCTAAAGAAAATCTTAAGTCCCTTTTTAATATTTTTAATATATAAGCTCCCTAAAACTTTATATAAGCCGCTAAGACGCCCCTATTAGGCCTATTAAAATACAAAAAGGTATAAATAGTTACTAATTATTATAATTAAATATCTTTATTTTAATTAGAACTTTTAGTATTTACTAATTTTAAAAAAGTATACGCTTAGCTCCGACAAGTTAAAAATAAAAAAAAAATAAAATAATTACTTAATATTTACTATTACTTTAATATAGGCGACTAAACTGTAATTCTAAAAGACCTAACTATTTTATAAGGTTATATTATTTTAGCTTTTATTTTAGCTATACGTCTACTAACGCTAAAGGCCCCTTATATTTATAAAAAGAAAAATAAATATAACTTTAACCTTTAAAGAGATAATTATAAATACTATTTTTACTAATTATTAACTTATTTTCTAATAAAAATCTTAAAGGTTAAATTTACTATTACTTATATTAATAATCCCCTTTAAACTATTTAAAAAGCTAAAATTACCTTAAAACTTAGCACTAATCTACTTTAAAAAGAGACTTAGGATTTTTTAAAAATTAAAATATTAAACGCCCTTAAGGGACTACTATAATAGTTTAATAAAACTAAAATTAATTTTAAGTAAACTATTTAGCTACTTAAGTAGTCTTTTATAGAACTCTTAAACTATATTTACTCTCTTTAAAAGGAGCTAAATATACTTAAAACTAGTAAAGAATTTTAAAGAGTCTAAAGCTTTATAAACTGTTTAAATAAAAATCTTTAAACTAGACTCTAGACTTTAAAGAAATAATAAATTAATACTATTACTAAAGTAGAAGAGAAGGCTAATTTTTTTAGTTAATATAAAAAATAACTAATTCTAGTAATTTTAGGACGTAAGGGCCTAAAAAAAATATATAAAATACAAAAGAATCTACTAAATTCTAAAAATATTTTAGGTAAAACTAATAAGTATAGTTAGGTACTAACTAGTCTAATAGACTACTAACTAAAACAGAATTCTTTACTAGTATACTAATTTATTACTATTATAGTAAAAAGGGCTACTATACTTCTAATTACTAATATAAAAATAAGCTAGTAGCCTCTAGATTTAAAAAAGCAATTAAAAAGGCTGCGTTATTAACTTAAGCGGAAAAAAGAAAGAAACAGAAGTAATTATAATATTTACTACCTATATTAAAATTATTATAAGCTACCTATTAAAAATACCTAAGATTAAATACATTAGTAGTTTATTTAACTAGTTATATAACTAACTTAAAGGGATAGTTACCCTAAAGACTAAAGTTGTAAATAAAGGCTATATTAAAGCCCTAGTAAACCTAAAATCTATTTTAAATTTTATAAGCGCTAAGCTAGTAAAGGAGATAGGCTTAAAAGTAATTACTCTTAATAGATTATTAGTATAAGTAGTAAATAGTTTTAATATAACTATTTATAATACTATAGTTACTAAAATAGATTTAACTAACTTATATAATTAAAATTAAATTTAGCTAATTCTATTTATAATTGCAGATCTCCCTTAATATAAATTTTTTTTAAACTTATTTTAGTTTAACTAAGAGAACCTAAAAATAAATATTACTACTTAAAAAGTCTTCTTTAGAAATAACTCTAAAAAAAATAATACTCTTATTAAAAAAATTGCCTTTAAAAGCGCAGAAGAGTTTAAGTATACTATATATAACTTAATTACCTAAGTATATATATATCTAGTAGGGATAATAGAGATTCCGGTCTAAAATAAACTAAATAAGTATAAAAAGTACTTTATACTATCTAAATATTCTAATTTTTTAGATCTAGCCTTAAATAAGAATTTTAAAATCTCTATAAACTATAAATTAAATAATCTAAAAATTAATTTTAAGTCTAGTACTAGTCCTCTATATTATTTTATATATAATCTTTTAGTTACTAAACTAGAGGTCCTTAAAAAGTATATAAAAGAATATTTTAAGCAAAAATAGATTTAATAATTAAAATTCTCTACTAAGGCCCCTATCCTCTTTATAAAAAAAAAGAAAGGTAGTCTAAGGCTCTATATAGACTATAAAGGCCTTAATAAAATTATAATTAAAAATTATAGTACTTTTTTATTAATTATAAAATTACTAAACTAGCTTATAAAAGTATAGATCTATACTAAACTTAATTTATAAAAAATTTACTATTATATCTATATTATAAAAAGTAATAAATGGAAGACCGTATTTTATATAAGGTACAGCTATTTTAAGTATATAGTTATACCTTTTAGTTTAATAAATATACCTACGCAGTTCTAATAGTTTATATTATAAATACTAGCTAGATTAATTAATATAACTTATATTATATATTTTAATAATATACTTATCTTCTCGGACACTAAAGAAAAATATAAAAGTTATATAAAAAAGGTATTACAGCGTTTATATAAAGCAAAGCTTTATTTAAATTTAAAAAAGTATTTTTAGTATACTACGTCTATAAAATATTTTAATTTTATTATTTTACCTAAAGGCCTCTCTATAGACTTAAGTTAGATTAAGGTAATATAAAATTAGCCTAAATCTATTTATATACGTAATATTTACGTTTTTATTAGTTTTATAAACTACTATTATAAATTTATAAACTAATTTTTTTAGTTAGCCCTACCGCTTACTAAATTAACTTAAAAGGCGCTAGATAGCACTAAAAATAAACTAATTATAAAAAAGAAGAAAAGCGTTCGTATAAATATAGGTAACGTTAGTAAAAAAACTTTTAAAAAGCTTTAAAATATCTTTTTTAAGATACTAATACTATTATACTTTAAGTATAAAAAATAAATTTAAATTAAAACTAACGCCTTTAATAAAGCTATTAGTACTATTTTAAACTAATTAGTTTCTAAAGAGGATAAATTATTTTAGTAGTAGTTAGTTAACTTTTATTTAAAAAAGTTAGACGGCGCGTAGTACTATTATAATATATATAATAAAAAACTCTTTATTATTATAAAAAGTATTAAGCACTAAAAATAATACCTATAGAGTATTTATTTTAAAATTTTTACAGATTATAATAATCTATAATAATTTATATAAATAAAAACTTTATTACTACGTTAAATATAGTTATATCTACTTCTTTCTAAGTATAATTTTAATATATTTTATAAAACAGAATTAATAAATTTAACTAATACTTTATTTTACCGCTCTAATTATATACTAGAGTCTAAAACGGCTAAGTATAAACGTAATATAGTTTTTATAATACCTATAAAAAAGCTATTATAGCTCTTTATTATAAAGGTTAACAAAATCGCGGTTTTTATAATAATAATTTATATATAAATAAACCGCAAACGTAACTTAAAATTTATAAAAAAAATTTAGAACTTTAGGCTGCGTAATTTACCTAAAAAAGAAATAACTATCTTAAAGCACCCAATAGACCTAAAAAATAAAAAGTTAAATCTATTTAAAAATAGTAATAATAATTTATAACTAAATAGTTTAAAGAGCGCTAAATTAAAATTAATAAAGCTAATACGGCCTTATATACCTAAAAATAAGGCAAAGGTAATTATAGAATACTATAATAATCCTCTCTTAAAGTATTTTAGTATAAAGCGAACCCTTAAACGCGTATAGTATAAATATATATAAATAGGTATATTTAAAAATATTATTAACTATATTTACAACTATAAGCGCTATTAGTATACTAATTTAAAAATATATAAACTATATAGTCTCCTCTATTTACTTTTAGTCTTTAATAGACTATAGTAATATATAACTATAAATTTTATTATAAATCTGCCCCCTAGTTACTTTACTAAAATTATATATAATATAATTTTTATAATTATAAACTATTTTTTTAAAATAGTCTATTACGTGCTAGTAAAAATAAATTAAAATAGTATTAATCTAGCCTAGTTCTAGATCCGCAAGGTTATAAAACTTTATAAAAATTTAAAAATAATACTATCTAATAAAAGTCTATTTATATAAATAAAATATTAGGATACTTTTTACTACTATTTAAACTTAAGATAAATTCTATCTTTTATATTCTACTTATAGATAAATAGGTAGACAAAATAATAAAATAAAACTTTTAAATAATACCTTTATATCTTTTATTATTTAGAGTAAAATAATTAGATATTATAGATTTTCTACGTAGAATTTATTTATAATAATAGTTAATATTTTATTACTAAATATACACTATTTTAAGTCTATTATAGATATAGCCTAAAAGAATTAAATTAGCCCTTATAGGCGCTAGATAAAAGAGAAAGCCCTTAAGCTTTCCGCTTAGCCTCTAAACTTATTAATATTTATAATAAAACTAAACGAAAACTAGAGGTAATACAGAAATACTAAAAAGTATTTTAAAATAAAAAGCGTCTCCTACTAAACCTATAAATAGAGAGTAAAGTCTAGGTTTTAAATTATTATATATAATTTATAAAACTAAGTAAAAAGATTAATTAGAAATAGCTAGGTCCCGGTATAATAGTTAAA
The DNA here is from genome assembly GCA_030770415.1 of Pleoardoris graminearum. Taxonomy (NCBI): domain Eukaryota; kingdom Fungi; phylum Ascomycota; class Dothideomycetes; order Pleosporales; family Didymosphaeriaceae; genus Pleoardoris; species Pleoardoris graminearum. The sequence goes on from JASEKS010000129.1 coordinate 145,447, forward strand.
TATATAGATAGTTTACCTACTATATATAAAATTAAACTCGTAAGCCTAAAATAAGTCTATTTAGTTTTTTATTCTTTTTTATTAGAATTATATAAACCCTAAAGTATACTGCTATATAAGCAGAAGTTAATAGTTAATATATTATATTAATTTAATAATAATATATATAATATAGAATATATTATAAACCGTAGACATAATAAGTTTAGTTAATAAAAATATTTTATTAAATAGTAAAACTATTTAGATAAAGAAAATACTTAAAAACTAAAAGTCTTAATTAGTACAAAAGCGCTAAAAAAGTTTTAAAAATAATTTAAAATTACCTTAAAAAGATTTAGAATAACTCTACTAAATTAAATAATATAAAAGCGGAACAGACTTTTTATAAAAAGTAATAATTTACTTAAAAGTATACTAGTATAATAAGACTAAGACTAGCCTCTTAAAAGGGGGAAAATAGTTTAAAATAATTCTATATAAACTCTAAAGGAGTTAAAAAAATTATTTTTTTCTTTTTTAGTAGTTATAAGCGCTAAATTAATCTAAAAAGACCCTTAGCGTAGACTAATAGTTTAAAATAGACTATTTTAAAACTATATTCTTTAATTAAAATAAAATTATTACTTTTTATTTTTATAATTCTGTACGTGTCTTCTATAAAGAGTTTAGTAATAAGAACAGCCCTATTAAAAATTAAAATAGTTTAATAATATAATAAAAAAATTATAAAAAATATATAAATATACTATAGTAAAATAAAAACTATAATTATTATAAATTAGTACTATCCGGCCTAAATTACTATATTAAAAGTTTATATATTATAGTAATAACCGTAAAAACTTAAGAAACTATAAACTTATCTAATTACCTATCTAAAACCTATAAGAATATTACTTCCTATTACCTAACTCCTTAATTATAGTTAGTAGAAAAAATAGCTAACTAATAAATATAACTACTAAAAGCACGTATTACGCTATTTATAATATAATAATTAGTATTAAATTAGGTATTATAGTACGTAACCCTTTTATTCTTACTACTATTAATAAAAGCAGGACCTAGACTAGCAAAAATAAAAGTTTAAAAAGTAAAATAACTACTATAATAAAAAGAAGTTAAAGAAAAGAATACTATAGAAATCTAGACCTAAGCTTAAAGCTAAGTAATAGTATTAGTAGTCTAATAGTTTTTTTTAATTTTTAAGCTAATTAAAGCTACCCTATAAAGAGTACTAAATTTCTAAAAAAGCATATTAGTAACTAAGTACGCTAAAGAGTACTAAATTAGCCTAAACTATACTATTATACTACTATAGGGAATACTTACGCCCTCTTTACTCTTCTTAGGACTTAACTAGGAATTATTAGAGTTATCCTTAGTCTTAATATACTTTTACTTTTTCTTAAAAGTCTAGTTTAAATAGCTATAACTATAAAAAAGAATACTAAACTTTATATATTTATTCGCGAAGTAAAGGACGCTATTATATATATAAAACTTATTAAAAAATCTAATATTACTACTATATAATAATTAGCACTAAATTACTCTAAATTCTTATAAACTATTTACTTACTTTTTTAAGTTTATTAAAATACGCTTATAGATAGACTTTATCTTCTTATTAGCCTTTTTTTTTTTTTTTAGATTTTCTAGCGCGTTTTAGTCGTATTAAAAGGCGTAAAAAAAGTAGGCTTAGTTATATAATAAAATTAACCTTCTTAAGAAACTATAAAGTACTTAATATAGTATAAGTCTATAACCTAATATTTATATTTTATAAAATTAGTTTTATATCTCGTACGGCGTTTATCAGACGCCTTTTAGTTTAAATAAAAATAATTATTTTTATTATTAGCTAAAGCCTTACTAATAGTAGTTTTAAGTTATTCTAGATACTAAAACTTATTATATAGTAGCTAATTAATATAATTAATATTATATAACGCTAAGTAGTACTAAACTAATACTTATTATATAGTAAACAGCATTTTTATTAAAATAAGTAAAATAAGTCTTTATTTAATAGCCCTTAAATATAGACGATTTCTATTTATCTATATTAAAATTTATTAAATACTAATACTTACTATCTAGAACGCCGTACTACGCTATAATTTTAATATAATTAACGTAGGGTAATTCTGTCTACTAACTATTTTTTTTAATTAACTTAATATAAAAATTCTTAAGAGTGTAATACTTAGAAGGTATTATAGTAATATAAACTAGAATTTAATAAAATAGTTTAAAATATAATAAAAAAGGGCTAATTATAACTTAAAATAACTATATAGTATAATTAGTACTAAATTTTACTACTTTACGCTTTATATAAAATACTTATTTTTAAAAAAAAAAATTAAAATTAAAGTAAAAAGTAGAAGTAAAAGTTCCTAAAGCCTAATTTTATAGCTAAAAGCGTTAAAACGCTAGCGCCGGTAAAATAATATTATTAATTAATTTATTACGTAATTAACTGTACCTAATAAGAATAGTAAAAAATAAATAATACTAAATACCGCTAAATAGTAACCCGCGAAGAAAAGCCTTAAAAAAAAATTTAATTTTAATATTTAATACTATAGTACTAAAATAGTCTAAAAAGTACTAAATAAGTATACTTAAGTTATACGCCTTTATATTATTTATTTTTAGGCTAAGAGCGGTTCTAAAAGGGGGATAATATTATAACTTAAATATTTTTACTTTAAGTAGAAGCGTACTTATATAATAAAGAATATATAATCTATACTATAGGGTTTTAGCCTAATAGCAATTTATCTCTTTACTCTTATAAATAATATATACCTAATTTATTTTATATATTATACTATATTACTACTCTACCTTAATTCCTAATAATACTTAAAAAAAAATATATTTAATATAAGTTATAAGTACCCGTATAAAGTAAATAGCTAGTATTAATAAAAACCTATTAAGTATAATCGCCTTTAGTACGCGCTTTAAGGAAAAGCTTTTTATAAGCTCTATAATAAGCCTATAAGTAAAGAGATTAGTAAAATTAAAAGCCGGATTTAAAAAGATTAGTAAAAGGTATTATTAACTAAACTTAAGTAAATAGAGTAGGTAGTAGTAGAGCTGCCTCTAATTTATTTAAAAAATATTAAAGTATAGATAATAGTAAGCCTATAAATAAATAAGTTTTTACTAGCTAGGCGCTATAATTCTATAACTATCTATTTTCTCTTTATTTATATACGTAGATACTCGCGCGGGTTATTTTATAAATAAATAACTATTTTTAAATATTTATATATATTTATATATTAATTAAATAAATAGTGTAGCTGTAGTGGCTCGGGGCGACTAAAAGGGGTTTTAAAAAAGGAGGAGTATATATATACCTTTATACTTAATGTGTCGAAAAATTTAGGTAAGGCTAGATTAAAAAAGATATTTTTAAACGTTTATTAAAGCTCTGTAGTAGAAGTACGCTACTCTTTTATTTATTTATTTTTTTAGAATTTTATATAAACTAGCTGTTTAGACTAATTATTTAGTGTACTAGAGATTTAAGTAAAACGCTTTTTAAGCTCTTTATATAAGTTTATTATATTTTAATTTACTATTTAACTCTTTTTACTACGCTTTAAGAGCTAGGGGGTATATTATAAAAGCTTATTAGATTTTAGCTAAAACTTTATTATACTAGCTAGAATTAAGCCGAGCACGTAATTTTTTTAACTTTTATAGCTAAGCTTTTAAATAGGACTTCTACTCCTTAATAAATCTTATTTATAAGCTTTCTAATCGTTGTAACTTTGCACTATAATAAATAAATATAGTAAATAAATAAATTTTTTTAAAATAGTCTTTATATACTTTTTTTTTTACAATTAACTATAGCATATATTTTTAGGCTATAATTTTAATAATACTATTTTATTAAATCTATTAACTTCTACTAGTACTGTTACCTCACACGTGCATTATCACCGCCTAGAGAGGACAGTACGTCCGCCGATTCTAAAGCCATATGCCGACTTCATCCTTGTTTCTAGTACATCCGCTCATCCCAAGTCTAAATTTCGCTCCGCCTCGTTTTTAGTAGTGTGCAGATGATTCTTGCTGAAGAAGAATAAAGTGCAGATTGACTTGTGGCAGAATGGATGAGCGTGCGTATCAACATGGTGCCGGGATTCTATAGCACATAAGGTCGTCCACTCCCACATGTCGGATGGAATGTAGATTTTTAGAAAGTGCGCCCCATTTATAGACGCTAGTCTGGCTTCTAGTGTCTCGGAGACAACGTAACCTTGGAAGTCCACATGTCATGCTGTTGTCGGAATTTTTGGATGTCTAGCAGGAGCACAAGACAATATGGAGCGTTGGCATAGCTACTTTCGTGGAATAGAGAGGAGTTGTGTAAAGAGAAAGGAAGAGCCAGGTGTGGAGGTTAGACAGCGGGTTGTGTAGTGTGACCTGGGACAAGGCGAGTTCCAGACTCTTTCGACACTTTCCGGGAACCTGGCACCTTGCGAACCATGCCTTTCCTCGCCGCATGTCAGGTACCGCAGCTTTAATTCAGGATGGATCACAGATGCTGCAGGACAAAAGTTTTCGTGCTGAGTTCGGATGCGGGCAACAGGAAAGTGTTGTTCTATACAAATGGTATCATGCATACATATGCCGCATAAAGTGTGGGCAGGAAAGTTGCTTCATGCAAACGCTGCAGGATTTCCACTCAGCGATGAGGGTCGTCAAATCATCGCACGGAAATCAGGATCAAGGTGGAATACGTCGCCGCTCTCCCGGCTCACTCTCTTCATAGATCTTCACCTTTTCAGCGTATTCCCGGATGTTTGAAACGATATTCTCCTCGATGAGTTCGCCTTTCCCACCTGCAACGCGCAAAATGAGGTCGTTGAGCGAGGAGCGTCCCAGGATGTCCACGTGATCCCCTGTACATTGTCAGTATCTGCCCAGACCAGAGGGCACGAAAGGGCTTGCCCGTGTTCGGTCCACCCCGGGGACTAAACCGATCCGGCTCATGCGGCATCTCGTAACTGGTGATTTTCACTCCAGCGGGGTTGTAGCGCTTCATTTTCCACCCCTTCGCGCACATGTATCCGGCGCTCAGCAAGTTGACAGTACCGTCGCCCTCGCCAAGTACCACACCATGGTCAATGCGGCCGTTAGAAAACGCCGTGTCGAGCGTAACGTTCAGCTTCGAGAGTGGATCGTGGTCATCGCGGTAGTAGTACGCGCGCTCTGTGGGCTTGCCTATGCCGTAGAAGCAGTAGATCTTAAGGCTTGGGGCGAGCGGGAGGCGGGTCTCGAGGGGATTGATCCACTTGGCAGGTAGTAGCTGGTTGTCTTCGACTTGACGGGTCGTGTGCGCGATGCCGTGGGAATAGGACCGCTGAACCATCTCCTTGTACCAGTCCTCACAATTCCTATACAAATAAGGGAAGCTCTCTTCGACCGTCATGTTAGTGCCCGTAAGGCTCGAATTGCTCTCCCTCGCAAAGCGTATGAAGTTGCCGAAGCTCACGTTCTGGCCTGGCAAATCATCCGGTGCGCCAGTGTGGTCGCCCCACACAGCGTTCCCGCCGAGCGGCAGCATAGAGGAAATGCCAGGCATGGCGCGGAATATCTCGGCGCGCTCGTGGCGCGAGAGGAACTTTTCGAGGCCGTAGACAGCGAAGGCGTTGAGCTGTGCGGTGTCTTTCATTTCACCTGAGAGCACAGCGGGCACACCTTTGAGTGCGCCGAGCATGCATCCCGAGATGTTGATCCAGGAGTCGATGTACGCTTCAACCCAGCCGGGGCCGCCGTTTCCGTAGCCCTCTGCCTCGACCCAGTGTAGGAAGTAGTACAGGACTTGGGAGCCCATGGAGTGCGAGAGGAGGACGGCTTTCTTGTTCTGGACGCGCACGGCGATTTCGATATGCGCCTTCAAGCGGGTGAAGTATTGGTCGCGCTTCTCGTAGTTCATGTACGTCATGCGCCAGTCGTAGGCGGCGGTGAAGGCGTTGGTGGGGTCGTAGCCGATGGTCGCCAGGTTCTCGAGGATCTTATTCCAGATCCAGTACCCGGTGATGAAGAAGTCGGTTGCGTCGAAGCCCTGCGCTGCGCGGAGCTTTATGCCTGGCGGGTCCAGGCCCGTCTTCGTATCCAGCATTATGTGCTTCTTCCAGCTCGGCTTGTCCAGCACAAGCGCTCGCATCATGGACCACGAGCCCCACAGCCGCTTTCTAAAATACTGGCGGGATTCCTCGTCGGTGCCCCACGACTCGAGGCCCGTGGAGATGACGCCGGGGATCATGACGACGGGGTGGACGGCGGAGATGCCTTGGGAGCGGGCGTGCAAGCCGACGGCGAAGGAGTCGTAATTCACGGCGTCGCGCTCTTGCTTCTACTGAGTCGGGCACATCAGCACTCTGCTCGGCAGACGAGGTCCTCTGGCGTACCTGCAATTCGCGCGCCTCGCGCAGAAAGCCTGCCGGCAGGGCATCCAGGATGCTGTCGAAATTGACGCCTTCCAAGCTACTCAGGTCGATCATGTCATTGCTGCCCGCGAAGAAGGCCGCCGCCAGCACGCCCGCCAGGCCTCCGAGCGCAAAGATCCAGAAGTGCTTGCGCTTTGCGCCGTGCTTCGGCGTGGCCGCGACGACGGTGGGCGACGGGTCGGCACGGGTGCTTGTCGCGTGGCCGCCGAAGCGGCGTCGAAGGGAAGACATGCAGTCAGGGGATGGGCAAATCCGCGTAGAGAGCGCGCAGCTGCAAAGCGAGCGCTAGCGGGTGACATGTGAACGCCCGTGGGAGATCACCCCACCCGGCCCTCTCTCCTTCCGCCGACGCTCCCCATGGGCGACACCGGCGACGCGAAAGAGAAGGCGCTGCGCTATGTGCAGTATCGCGGGGCCGACGAAGAGACGTACCTCCCCGCGATCCGCCAGCTGATCTCCACCGACCTCTCGGAACCGTACAGCATCTACGTCTACCGGTACTTTCTGTATCAATGGGGCCATCTGTGCTACATGGTACCTTGTCACTTCCGTCGCGACGCCACGTATGGCTGCTCATGCACAGACAGGCTCTAGACGGCGCCGACGAGCTCATCGGCGTCGTCGTCTGTAAGCTCGAACCTCACCGCGCGGGCCCCTTGCGCGGCTACATCGCCATGCTTGCCGTCCGCGAATCGCATCGGGGGAGAGGAATCGCGACCAAGCTGGTGTGCATGGCTATCGATGCCATGGCTGCGAGGGATGCCGATGAAATCGTGCTGGAAACCGAGGTCACGAATAAGGCAAGCTTGAAGCTGTACGAACGACTGGGCTTCCTAAGGAGCAAGCGCTTGCATCGATACTATTTGAACGGCAATGCCGCTTTTCGCTTGATACTGTACATGAAAGAGGGCACCGCGCTCAAGCGACCACCGGGGCTGGAGATTGGGAGCGAGGGCCAGGTGGCTGTGGGTGGATTGCCGAGGGTGGACGAGTACAGAGGGTTCGCGCCCGAACAAGTGGCTCGTGGCCAAGCTTCTGCAACGTGAAGGGATGCATTAGGAAGAGATTCGCGAGCAAAAGGGAAATCAAGCATTAGGCCATGAACAGTAGCCATGTCCCGACTGCGGACGGCAGCGTGCGTTCCGCTAGAACCGTCGACTCCGACATAATATAGCCGAGGAAATCTCGGTGGCCCAAAAATCTAATTAAAAGAATCTATAGGATTTAGGCATTTAGTCCGTTTAAACTTACCTCGTCCTCCTATTAACGACTAGTCTAGTAACGGTGTTAAGCTATATATACGTCTATAGTCTCTTCGCCACCACTAAAAGTTTCCCGGCAGATATCTGATATGGCCTTGCTCTTATGCCGTACTAAAAAGGACACGGGTTAGATTTCATGGTGTGCCGTCTCGAACCAGTACTGAAGCATACTGCGCGCTCCTCGCAAAATCCAAAGCGGACAACGCAACAACCAACGAAGGTCTGATGGCGGTGCACCAACCGCTCGAAAAGAAAAACATGACAACTCTCTTATAGGACTCGCAACTATTGTTGAGTAGAGGCAAGTTTTATCTAGCTATGCGTGCGCTCTTGATTCTAAGTATACAGTTTTATTTTTTTATAATAATTGTAACCTCCTGCGTTGTACGCCGGCCCTTAAATATTAAATATTATTTTACTACCTTTATAAGATTATTATTCTTAATTTAATAGGTAAGGAGTTAAGTTAATATAAAAGGGCGTTATTAAAAGTAAAAAAAGTCTTATATTTTTATAATTAATATATTTTATAGTATATTTAATATATAGTATATACTTTTTAAAGAGTTTCTATTAAGTATATAAATATACAGCGTCTTTACTTTCTAAAAAATATTTATAAAAAATTAATTTACTCTATAGTAATATACTAAAGATAGTTTTTAATATTATAGGTTATTATAAAAAAGAAAATATTAATATTAATATTAGTATTAGCGTTAGTGTAAATATAGGAATAAATATAGGGGTAAAAAAATAGTTTCTAAATAAAAGTAAATCTAATATATATATTATTATTTACTATAGTAAATCTTATAGAGTAGTAATAAAAGAATTAGAATTTTTATTTTTAGTTATTTTAATTATATAGTATTATTCTATAGTATATTAGAAGGAATCGCGCGGTTTCGCTACCGTTGAAGCTTCAGACTAGCAACAGTCTCTAAAGGTACCCTTGAGCTGCTTATATATTATATACTCCGCTTAAAATATAATACTACTTGTTCTATACCTAACAATAAACTAATTAAATATATCAGGCGTCGAAAACTTAGTAACTTAATAAAAATAAGCCACTACTAATTAACTTAACCCTCACAGCGTTCGTACTCCTGGATCGAGGTCTAGGCGTACTTATTACTTTTCGACTAATAAACTTAAAAGATACTAGACTTAACTGTGATTAGGTTATATAATAGAAACCCGATAAAAAACGACATGTATCACTGCAGAATATATTCTCTACCTAGGTACCAACAAACAAAATTCAGCCAGGTCAGAAAAAGGAAAGAGACGCAAAAGTGACACTATCCACATCTATCTAAATTTTGATGGGTTCGTAGAAGCTAAATTTCTCCGTAGGATCATACCGCTTCTTTAAAGCTCGTAACTTCCGGAGCCGCCACGAGTCGTACCCATACGTAGCCTCGTTGCTCTCGTCCCCGTTCGCGTAGTTTACATAGGCATTTAAGGGCAGCCCTGTGTTGTTTAGGAACGCTGCACGTAGCTGCTTGCCAAAGTTCAAAGCGATGGCGTCCAACGTGGAATCGTTCGCAGGGTAGTTGAGCAACGGCGAAACGAATATGTTCGCGCTTCGGTCGGGAAACGCCGTGCTCTGTTCGGCAATCTCGCGGACGCGATTCGTTGCGAAAGCTTCCATCATGATGGACGAGCTCGCAAACGAAGCTGGAAGCTTTGCAAAGATTTTCATCGCACGACGGATATTGTCGACGTTATATTCGACGAGATCTACTGGATAGGTCCGGTGGCTACCGCCCTTGGCACAGACGGGACCGTCGGCTGCGGCGCCATTGTTCGAATTGAGATTCACAATGTCGACGCGGTTTTGGGTAATGTTGACAGGGCTTAGAGCTTTGAGTGGGTCGGTGTACCGAGCAGGGATCGCGTCGCCTTGCCAGTAGATCATGAAGCAAAAAATGGGCTTGTCATCGATGGCCGGATTGAGGACGATGTTGGTGAGGTGGGACAGTTCGATGGGTCGGTTTCGGGCTGCTAACCATTGGTTTGCGAGGGCGAACACGGCATCCAGCTTGTCCTGCCGAAACGTGAATTGTGCCGTCGCGAATCCGTCCTGTCCCGGTATGCGGTCGTATACGCTGTAGTGAACGGATGTGACGAGCCCAAAATTTTGCCCTGCACCTCGGAGTGCCCAGTACAAATCGGGCGTCCTACCATCCACCGTCAGGGCAGTCGCATTTGCCAGTACCAAGCGCGCTGAGACCAAGTTGTCGGCCAGGAGGCCGAATCTTCCCTGAAGCCAACCATGTCCCCCGCCAAGTATGGGCGATACAAAGCCTGTACAGTCACAGCCCCCAGTCACCGATATTTTACCCTTTCTCCACAGCTGTTGGATGACCTCGCCGGATCTGTGGCCAGCTTGGATAACGGCTTCCTTACCATCAGCGGTGATGGTCACGCCCTGCAGACCGCGGAGCCAGATGCCTATCCCATTTCGGACACGATTTAATGCTCTTGATACACCATGGCCGCCTCCAATCCCGAGGAACGGGATCTGATGCTTGTTCGCAAATTCAATCTGCAGCAGTAAGGGTAAGTAATTGGCCCATCCAGTAGCGTGTCGCAGTGATACTTACCGTGTGCTGCACATCGGCCTCTGAGGCGACCTTGACGATGATATCGAGTCCCGGATGCGTAGACGCGTCCCACCACGTCGTGGCATCTGCATACCCGCTCGATCCAGGCAGATAGATCTCCGCTTCGTGTGACAACAACGGCCGCAGATTGGCTAGAAAGTCGACCTGTGCCGCAGCAGCGGTGCATATTAGACCAGCAAGCACAACTGCTTTTACGAGGATATTCATGGCAAATCAATTGTACGCTTTTCTGTCCACCTACGGACAGCATCTTCCTCCAAGCCATCTTATAAATTATCAACCCGCGCAATAGAAACAGCGGCAAAGCCTCCATTTCGCGCACGGATATCGGGCACGTCTTTGCAAGAACTGGACTTGTGTTGGCGAAGCCACGAGTACGAGTGGGGTGAGACATCAGGCCAGGGAGCCTAAGCTGAGATGATGGGCCCATGTGAACATAGAGGAATAGGGGATACGTGAGGAACAGGCCGAGTACCAACCTGGTCAAGGAGACCTGCATTTCGCTTACGGATGATCTGGCCCATGGAGCTTCAGGTTGCGAGGCAGCTTGTACTGAAAGAGAATTCCTAGTTCGGCACTACTCAACATAATAATTCTAACTTAAGAGCGATTACCTAATTATATAGCTTTATATTTATTACTTAATAAAAAAAATATTTTATATGTACTATAGACTTTTTACTAGCCTATAATATTATTTAATTTAATTTAATATAGCTAATCTAATTATAATAATTATAATTTTTCGATACATTGAGTATGAAGGCATACACATACTCCTCCTTTTTTAAAACCCCTTTTGGTCGCCCCGAGCCACCACAGCCACACTATTTGTTCGATTAGTATACAAATATATATATATATAAATATATATAATAATTATAACTACTTTTAAAGTATATTTATACGCTTTATTTAACACTACTAATATTTAAAATTTTAAAAAATAAAATTTTTTATTTATATTACTACTACTTCTATTATAAAGCTTATAATAAAAAATATAAAAGTAGTAACTACTTTTATATTAATAATAGTTTATTTTAGGTTTTTTTTTTAACTTTTAATATATATATTTTAGTAAAATATATATAAAAAATATAGAATTTTTAAACATTTACATTAAAGATCTACTAGTAATAGTCTATAAAATAGTAATATTTTTATTTTATAATATTTTTACTATAATACTAAAAACGCTACGCAATAAACTAAGTAAATTTTGTTATAAAAAAAAGTAAATAAAATTAATCTTCGCAGGGTGCTACTGTTGTAGGTACACGGGGGGGGGCCGACATAGCTCGTACTGGATCCGAGCGCCTCCTTCAGAGGCTTTATCATGAACGACCGTGCGGACTCGTGAGGTCTTGGCCCCCGCAGTGACTAGTTGGCCGTCCATCGGGTCCGTGAAGATGTGGCATACTCGGGCAAGGGCCAGCCAGCCAAGCACCATCCAACAGATGAAGACCCAGGTGCACGCTTCAGCGTGAGTGCACTCGCATCATAGTAGCGTTCAGGGCAACAGGCCAGCTTACTCTAAAGAACTAATTTCAAAGCTTAACAATTCTAGGTCTTACACAATTGTGGCTAAGATCTATATTTAGTATAGTATTTCTGTGCAGCAACTACACTAGTGTAACAAAATTGCCTGCGGAGTGGCTAAGACATCTACTAACCGGTTTTAGGGGAGGCTTCAGGGTCTTTCGGTGAAGGCTGTGCACGACCCTCGTCTCCGGAGATCCAAGCCATCAACTAAGTAGCGACAGTACACATATTGGCGAATCTTGGGCATTGAGCTTAACGACCTAAGCTTTCTCCGTGCCATTCTTGTATCTCTTATCCACGATAAAAGCTCCGTTACCCGGCACTTCCATACTCGAAAGGTCTAATCTAATCTCTAAATACTAGGGCTGTTCCTCGGCCTGCGCCCTCTTCGCTAGTAGCTCAGGCATATCCCACTGCGCCTAGAGGAACTTGCCGGTTAGAAACGCCACCTCGGGTTGGCAAAGCCACAGACAAGATCCAGCTGATAGGCTGGGTCAGCTCGCAATGCATGAAGCCCGCGCCCATAGGAGAACATCGGGTAGTGTCACCGCAGGGCAGCTTACCGTCCTCCCATATGGGAGAACTTAGGCGGGAACACTTTCGCTGTCATTCCTGTGTAGCTCACCACGGGACAGCGGGCACGCCACTGCACGCTGAGGTGGAACATAAGTAGGTTCGCAGTTGCCTTGCTCGCGGCGTAGCCGGACAGAGGCGCATTCTGTGTGTGACACTCAACGCGCTGGTCATGCTAGTGACCTTGAGCTCAGGCTCGTGGCCGCGAATAGTATGCTCGTAAATGGCCGTGCACACTGCGTGGTAAGCGCCCACGGTGTGTATCTAGAACATGTCTGCGAGGCCGGTGGGGGCCAGGGTCGAGGGCAGACTGATGGTACGCCATATGTCGGCGGTGCTAACGAGGACGTCAATCCGGCTGGTTGCGCGAATAAGGGCGGATATAGCGGGGAAAAGTCGGTCACGCTGGCGGCGTGGAGTGTTATTTCTAGTGTAGGATACTTGGCTACGATGGGCTTTTTGCGTCTTGGAGGTTGGCAAGGGTACGCCCGACCATGATGATGTGCGAGATGCCTGCCTGCGCAAAGTTGTCGCAGATGCGAGGCCGCCAGCTGTGGGGTGGCTTGTCAGAACACGATATGGGACGGATGTGGCTTACCACGTCATAAAGAGCGTCTTTCCAGAGACACGAGTTCCGGGCGACTTGGGTTTAGGTAAGGACAGAGCCTTTATGGTAGGCCTTGGTCAGCCTAGGAAGCTCCGGTAGGGAGTTTGGGTTTAGTTTGCTAATGGTTGCAGATCAATTAAATAAAATAATGTACTACACAAATTACACAAGAGGTAAAGCAACAACTGTTGTCTAGACGTTGAGCGAAAATCCATCATTCAGCGGCACCGAACTTCATCTGGCTGCCTAGCCTGATGCCCCACAAGGGCGCTCAACAAAGTTTCACAGTGTTGGCAAGGGTTGCGCCAAAGGATCCGCTAGCCAAACGCGGACAGTAGCGCCACCTCAGCACTTCAACCTATCTCATTGTCCGTTAACACGGGTCTGTCCTGCACACTTATCGGACGCCTGACATGCTTGAAATTGCTTGCTTCAACCCTTCATCAGCTATTGCGGCGGCAGAAGCGGGCGCAGATCGTATTGAGCTCTGCGCGGATTACGGTGCTGGTGGCGTCACTCCTTCGCTCGATGGCCTCGCCGAAATCCGCCGGGTCATCACGACGCCCGTCAATGTCATGATCCGTCCAAGGCCAGGAGATTTTGTCTACACGGATCCGCAATTCCATCAGATGAAGCTGGATATTATGCAATTCAAGCTCCACGCAAATGGGTTCGTTTTCGGCATTTTGGATGCGGAAAACCGTGTCGACGAGGCCCGCAACCGTGAACTCGTCGATATAGCTGCACCACTACCTTGCACCTTCCATCGCGCCTTCGACATAGTGCCAGAGCATGCGGAAGCGGTCGAAGCACTGATTCGTTGCGGGTTCACCTCGGTCCTGACGAGTGGAGGGCAGGTTGATGCTGCTTCTGGAGTTGACCAGGTCGCTCAACTCCAACAAGAGTTTGGCGACCGGATCAAATTCATTCTCGGTGGAGGTGTTCGTTCGACTAATATTTCAGTTCTCCGACAGCGAACAAACGTTCCGTGGTATCATTCGGCAGCTATCACACAGTCTGGCGAAATGGCGAACAAGGACGAAGTCACGAACCTCCGGACCATACTTAACAGCGACTGACGAAGCAAAGGCCGGTTCGGTTATAACACGAGCATCGACATTTCGTATCGTCTATTTTACATCGCGCTGAATATTTGCAAGTCAAATAAAGATTATCATCAATTACGGGTATCCTGTCTCTTCAGCGACCGTACAGCACGTACAGCAATGCTGTGAGCAACGATGCGGCGAACGGTGTGCTTCATAACGGATGACTTTGAGCTGCTGCACCGTGGCTAGGAGTCGCCGACGCCGCTTCCGAATTCTTAGCATTCGCAGAGCTCGACGATCCGGTTGCTTCAGACGCAGCGCTTCCTGTAGGAATACTTGTCTGACCCGATGCCTGTCCTAGCGCAGTCGTAGTCGTTTGTGCTGATGTTTGCGCCGGAGCCATCGCACTCGCTACAATTGCCAATCGGTGGGACGGCAGAACCGACTCCTGCGCCAGTCCATTGGGGAGGAATTGACAGTGTCGCCATGTTGGGTTTCGCCGAAGGGTCGTCTGAATACATGTTCTCTTCAGAATCATCCTCTGTGTACTGACCAGTGAGCAAGTTTGTCTCTGAATCTCCCTGCGTATAGTCTCCGATCGTCAAGGACCCATATGGTCTGTCCGGAAACGCGAAGTCCGTTGTGGATTTATCATAATACATGTGGATGTTGAGGTTTCGATCGTCTACGCAATCGAGCTTCTCTGCGCAACAAAAGCCATCGTCGCGAGGTTCAAGCGCAGCCTCCCAACGCTTATCGAAATGGATGTCTTTGACGGAAACGACTACATCTATGTAGAGGGATTCTAGAGCAGATCTAACACTAGGCGGGCTCGAGCTAGCTGCTCCTGGTAGATTGCAAGGGTTGCCTGATGCTTTCTTCGACAGATTTGCGAGAGCACCTGCGAGAAGGGTTACGCCCGCGGTTCATGTGTTACTTCATGTGCGTCATCTTATCTCTGCTTGTCAAGCCATCCCGTTCCTCGGCACATAAAATTTCGGCTCAAGCCGCGCGTTATTCTCGCAACCCACGCAATTTGCTAAGAAATGTCATTATTCAACGGAGGTCCTGCATCTTCGCCGCATGCTCTGGATAAGAGCGCAAGGTTAGAGGAAGTATGAAGTCTTCGCAATTCCTTATTTTGGTTTTTGCGCCCGAAATGGCTCGTGACACCTGCTCTTTATTGCTCGGCTGCGCAACATATGTAGCTGTCAAGAAAGTCGGACGCTACGTCATGCTCAACATTCGGCTTTCCAGCAATTTCTTATGTGGAGCGTTGGCCTTCGAGGTCATATTTGGTATAGGAGCGCTAGAGAGTCAAGCTTCGTGTCTCGAAAATCTATTGGATACGGAGGTCCGCTCCACCACGGTGGCATGCCCCGAGAAACTGCGCAGGACACGGCGAACCGTCCCAGAAATGCCTCTATCCGCTTTGCCATTCCTTACCCGACCTAATGCACTACCGTATCATCTGCTCTTTTCATCCGTCAACGTCTTTCGCTCAAGATCTTGCAGCTCGATCCCATCAAGCAGATTCCCGGCCTTCTTCTCACCTCTCCCTCCAGCGTCTCTCCGGCTCTTCCCCGTTTCAGTCTCTTCCCAAATCGACTGTTCCGCATGAGTGACTGGCCACAGAACTGTTGCGAGCACCAAGGAGATGAAGGTATTCCAGAACTGCCAAAGCCACACCAGTATCCAGCTCGGCGGTATCACGAACTTGACGAACTCGTCAGTCTGGTATAGATCGTTCTGGCTCTGGATGTAGTATTTGTCGTCGCCGCGGTTGTGCTTAAGCTCCAGGACAGTCGTGAGGGTTACGCGCGCGCGGTGGAAGGGGACCAACCAGATGCCGAAACTCTGCGTCATATTTACATAGAGGAGCAGGTTGGGTTCGTCGTACGCTGCAAGCGATCATCAGCAACTCTCAACACTTATTCCGGAGACCTCGTGCATATCTACGCGTCAAGGCCAGCGCCCACTGTTGACTCCTTACCCACGGAGTTCACCGTCATTTCGATCTTGGGGCTCAAGATCTTGTACCAGCGGTATATCGCCCTGATCAAGAACCGCGAGTTGTCAAAGCTCCCGGTTCGGCAGAATGGATGCGTGAAGGAAGCATTGGGTGTGAAGTAGGTTTCGATCGCTTCGCGCTGTATTGAAGGCGGCGATTGTGTGAGAAGGTGGATTACACCGGTGATTTCTTTGACTGCGAAGGATTAGCACGTTGCGACAAGCGCTGGGGGCCAGAGATCGCCAACCTGGGTTCTCCATCGGGGTGGTTATGTCGCGAAAGGATGACGGTTTTGAGATGTTTTGAAGAAGGGGAGTGAGATGGGAAGGTTGGATCCTGGATTTCACATGCTTGCGTTGACGTCATGCGTCGCACCACCGTGCTGGATCGGTCGGCTTGACGGCATCAACATCGCCGGCAAAAGTGGCCGTCCTCCAGTGGCGCACATAACGAGGCGTCCGGATGGTTTAACTCTGCGTGCACAGCAAGGGCTTGACCCCCGCCGCAGAAGTTGCTGCTCGCAGCCTGCATGGTGCATGACTCGCGCACATCGTCGTTCGATGGAGCGGACTATTGCGAAGCATAAGCCCTAGAAACTGGTCCTTAACTTGCTCTGTCTATCTTTCTCATCGTTGCTGTTGTCCTTATTTTGAGGCGATACGAAGAGCAATCTGTCATGGCATGGTGACACTGGATATACACTGCATCTCACCACACTGTATTTGTCAGGCCATAATACTGCTCCATCATCTAATGCACCACTTTCCCGCTCCATTGCGAGTAGCTGACCTGTAAGGCCGTCTTTTGCCCTACCTGGGCACAGATTTGTGACTTGGACCACAATGCTGTTCCCAGCATTGGACAATTTGTTGCCACTGCTGTCGGTTTGTGCAGTCAACTTCCAGCAGGTACCGCAAGCTGGGCCCGCACCGGCTCCAGGGCCGACGCCAAACTCGTTTTGGGATACGGCAGCTGAGTATCCGGGCTGTAATGTCATTTTATTAGTCCTCACCATAAAACGCCTGCTGTTAAGGACACTCACGGATGTGTAAAAGCCGCATGCTGTGGTAGCGACGTTGCAATTGCCGGAGCCCCAAGTATCTGTCGATCCATATTGCGTGAAGGAAGCCTTGTATGTCGTCGCAGCGGTGGCTGTCGCGCTCAATGCCGCGGCGAGTAGAAGGAAGGTGTTAGAGAGCATAGTGGGCCGTGGGAGGAACAAGCGTATGTACAACAAAGTGTCCTAAAAATAATCTATTAATTACCTTTAGCTAATTAATCGGTATATACTTATTAAGTTTTATTATATAGTTTATAAATACTAAAGTACTATTAAAATTATTATATATTAAGTTATATATTAAAGTCTATAAAATTTAATACTAGAAAAAGACTTTAAACTTAGTTATGTATATATATATATATATATATATATATATATTACTATTTATTTAAAAAAAAAAAATAAATAAATTTTAATCTAGTACTTAATATATCGTAAAACTAAATTAAATCTAAATTAATGCTTTAATACTATATAATTTAAAATATAAACGCTACGTACGTATAAGTAATTAAAAATAATAATATTTAGCCTAAGAATCTTAATAGTAATAAATATTATCTATAATATATAGTAAGTTAAAAATAAAAACTATAATTATTTTAAAGCCGTATACTTTAAGCTAGTACTAAATAATCTCTTTATAAAAAAATTTATAAATAGTAAATATATTTTTATAATAAAAATATAAATATTAATAATATATAGTACTAATAGATATATATATATTAATAGAGTATAACCTCACTAGTAAGCTTTATATAAAGTTAAGAAAGGTGCGAGTAAGTGGGCGATGGGGTAGCATAACAGAGAGCCAAAGTGCCCCGAGAGTGTGATCAAAGTCGATGTGGATCGAACCCATATGCGGATGGCCATCTGGTTCTCCAGTCCTATCCAGTATCGAACCCACTACGTGGTCTGCGATCCCATTAGGATTCATTCTGCGGAGCGAAGCCTCCGGTTACATATATACAAGCTTTTTGGCACCGGGAGATTGCCGATGCCATCATGACCCTGGTTGTTAGATGACACTGCGGGGTGAACTGGCGCCGCGGACAACGGGAATATGGGAAGGTTATCTCGGTACGTTCATTCGCATTGTGCACTCGTTCTATCTCAAACGCCCATCAGATTCGGGAGTCCTGTCAGTGGTAGTTGATCGGCATGGGAGGTAATGGAGGACTGTCTAGAACGCGCCAGCGTTTCATATAAAGGAGAGTAGGCGTGGGCTTCGAGGTCGTTCCTCAAAGCTGATGAAGGACATCTGGAGTTGCATCCGAGCAGACTTGCATTTCGCCTACAACTTGGTATGTGAAAGAATTGCCAGCTTGATCATTGTACACGGGTGCCCATGTGTTGATGGAATCACCTGACTGCATGTGCGCACCTGCCTCGCCAAGTGGTTTAGTCCGTAAAATTAGTCAACTATGACGCAATGGAGCGTTTCTCATCATACATGTCTGTGTTCGATATTCCAATGTGGAGTTCAAACATGTTCAGACTCAAAATGTCAGAATCAACCATCCCAACGCTCGACTCCAAAGCCGCCTACCTAAAAGCCGTCATGTACGAAGGCGTCACCGTCCTCGAAGGCACCGCCACATGGTGCACACAATGCAGAGCCATTGCTCCGGAAGTACAAAAGCTGGTTTCTGACTACCCGGATGTACATTTCTACACGTACAACGTGGAAGAGTCGCCCGACATAGCGCAAGAGCTGGGTGTCGGTGCGATGCCGACGTTTAGCGTGTTCAAAGACGGGGATATACAGGACGGCGTGACGGGAGCGAAACCGAAAGAGCTCAGGAAAGTCATCGAAGCGAATCTGTGAATAGTCAAGGCACGAAGAAATATCGACTTGCAGGACGTGCGATTGTTTTATATATCCTGGGCCGACACGCTGTACCGAACAACGCAATATTATCATGTTGTCAAGGTGTTCCCCAATCCTACGACTCATGAAGCTCAGATAAGAGTGACAGTCGTCAGTTGCAGAGTTCCCGGCTTGAGTCTGTAGGACTCCGGGAATTGATGCGGATTAAGGCCCTTCGCATCCTCGTGAAGGTCACCCCAAGGATGAGTGAACATGCAACTCGCCGATACTCGTTGGGATTGTTTCGGGTAGGCTCGAAGATCAAGTCTGAGATGCGCTTGGTCCGCGGGGCTACGCTTGAAGCATGATGTACATCTCCTTCAAGGAGGATTGCAAAATGGAAAGTGCCTCTACAATTCAACTTAGATTCCGTATCGCTTCCATCGAAGCATCTTGCATTCGAATCCCCGTTTTGATAGGTCGTTGGATTGTTTCTCCCTAACACCCACTGATTTTCAGGTAGCCATCGGCAAGCTGAGCAGTAGGGTCCGATCTGACTAGAGTTATTTCCACTTCCTGACTCGGGCGATGAATAGGTCTGTACTGCTGGCGAATCGATTGCAGTTGTCCAAGAATACACAGCATCGCGTGCAGATGCCCGGGACCGTGAAGGGGCTGATTGTCCTAGTAAGTGATGTTCGCGCTGGCTGGAATGCAAACGCATGTGTGTGCTTGAGCAGTATGGATGACGATGGACCTCTTGTATTATGGAACGGCATGCGATGTACGTACCTATGTATCCAGTTCGTGCTTGTTCGTTAGTGGAGGGTTGACTCTGGCACCACAGAAGACCATGCAACAAGTCTTGCCTCCATATATCAGCCACATAATCACCACGACGGACAGCCTGAAACCTTTTTGCCAAACCGGATACCCAGGCAGCCCATCAGTGTCAAATGTTAAGCTGCAGCGCATATACTCTTGTGCAAACCAAAGTCAATGATAATGAACAATGGCTTCAGAATCTTGACTTGATTCACTGTGCTCAAGAGTCCGGACTAAGTTGGCGATACGAACTGGGAAATCCACTGATGTATGAAATCCGGGTTCCTCTGGCCTTACGTACGCAGGTGAGCCGTTTGAAAAGCACTCCCAAGCCTGCAACTCACTCCCACTTCAGCTGGCCACTGAAATACACTGTCCGCAGCCTCGACAACCTTTCTTGAAAGATCCAACCGCGCTTTGTAAGTTCTTAGTGCCGCAGTCCGCCGCACTGGAGCCCGTGTACAGAAACCAGGCTCTAGGGTCGTGTGAATCATGTTTGCTCAACAAGACCGCAGAGTATTCCATCCACTTCCTCATCGTATACAAGCCGAGGCTTCCTGCCGATGGTTTCGCGGCTGCGGTGGCCGCCAGATTGAGATATGCGTGTGGATAGACTTCACCCATAACAGCAGCTTCACGGGCCCAATCTTCTACATCATCCTGTGTGATGCATAGAGCATCGATCCAGATATACCAGGGACCAATCCGCCGTGTAGCGTCAATCGCGTCCTGATATACTTGTGGAGGAGAGCTGAGGCGCAGATATAGTCTCCGTTGCTCTCCGTTCGAGTGCTGAAGTCTTGGCTCTCTTCCTGTTCCACCGATGGCTTAAAGCTATATAGCTAAGATGTACCCCCTCGTGGGCGTCCAACTCAGTATCTATAACCCGTAGCTCATCGCCACTCAGAAAACTCAAAGAGTCTCGTGGAAAGCCGCTTCATCAACGAGGAATGTTCCAGAACCGAATGGCGGGTTCTATGCGCTCCGAGCACGTTTTGATCCACCGTCAAATGGTATCGAAGCAGCGGTCGTCTCTCGTCGACTGAGGGACCCAGATGCGACAACCGGGATTTCTGACCGCCTGTGGGCATCTCTCCACCGAGTCGTAGATAGCGCCGCTCTATGACCAGCAACATAGCCAACTTTCAACACCATACAAAAATCATAGTTATAATTGCTACTAGGAGGGTAGCGCAGTATCTAAGCTTTGATCTGTACCTGTTTATTCCGTACTTTGCATGCGGCATGGATCATTCGCGATTCTGCTCGAGATGCAAAGAATCATTCGCTTTCCTGGACAACCCAGTCATAGACAGATCGGCAGTAATCTACGACAACCCTAACATTCTGGATGAGAACTGCTGCATCTGCGTTCACATGAAAAACCGGCACATAGCTGATCATTTCCCTTTCGAAGCCTCAGTGATGGCCAACATAAAATGGAAGAGCGGAGCTCTGCATATCCGAAGTCTTGAACCTCTCAAGAACCCTGTGATAGGTAAACAATCGAGATGAGATGGGAGGCCGAGAACCGAAGCTGGGGAAGGCGAGGCATCATGCGGAGGATGCCAGCGTTCGTGCCCCAGGGCGGCTACGTGTCCTGTGGCACAGTCTAGATACGAGTGGCTGTCCATGTCCAGTCAATATCGTCGTGGAACTCGACAATCTGTCGTAGAGGTGTGGCTGTAGCAAAAGCAGGACACATACGGCATCTGTTTGCGATATCCACGTGGCTCGTATCGCATCCAAACTGTGAACTTTGTAATCTTCGCTTCCAGGAGTTAGTTTTTCTGCGTGAGGTTGACAAATCCGCATGCGTAGCAGCGGTACAGTACGTGCCCAAGCAAGGAGCTCAATTGGTGCAAGACACATTAAGCATTAAGATGAAGTCGGACTTGAGTCCGAGAGGAGCCGTACAGCCACGATGTATCCCAGCCGTATCCCAGCCGCATCCCAGGCCGTTGAGCTCGCTTCGCTGCAAGCCTTGGTAGATCGACTTGGTGGCTGGTGCATAAGCACGTGAAAGTAGTAGTCCTGCAGGTGTGGCGTGAACGGTCCACCACTATCGACCTTGTGTCACCCCAAAGCAGCCCGCCGCCACGTCTTCGGAGTCTAGACAACCGTCAAATGGAGCGCCTCGCCATGCCGCGGCGTCCTTCGGCAGCATCTGAACGTTCGACCGTTCGACAAGGGATTTGTTCGCGGAATAAAAGGCCACCGCCAAGCCGATGGCGCCACGGAAGCGGATGATTCGCGCCGTCGTACGCGACATGGGAGAGACGACAGACGGGACGCCTTCCATCACATGCGCCGACTCTGGCTTTCGCCTCAACACTCGGTAGCGGTTGACACGGCTCCACATGGGCTAACGCACTGGCAGTAGCCGCGATACGGATAACGAAGCATGCCTCGAGGAGCCTGCCGAGCTGCGTCGTCGAAGCGCTTGCAGATAAGAACAGAGCGAGGGGCCAATTGAACATTGTGCTGTCTGCATGCAACACCCCCTCATTTGTCGTCCCCAAACTATCAGCACTGGGATGCTCGCATCGCCGACGCACCCGGTCCGGTCGAGGGGCCGCGCGCGGAGGCCTGCAATCGAGGACGACGCAGTGTGACCACCGACGAGGCCCCGTCATCGACCGACTTGTGCCTGAGCGCAGCACGAATTTGGAGGTCCACCGTCGGCATCCTCTACGTGCTTGGGTCCGCACGGCTCGTATGGATTGGCGTGCGGTAGCCTTATCGTGACGTTCAACGTCCGTGCGTCTTCACATGCCTGCCCAGTGCAACGAATGCTTCGAGGCAAATCACCAACTACGCGGCTTGTCTCTTCGCCTGCTGATATACTGTGCAACCCCGCCCTCCTCTGCCTGTCCTCCCGTCCCACGTCTCTGCCCTGCCGCTACTCAACCAAACACCGACCGACCCACTACCGCTATCGATAAAACAAATCGAGGGACTGTCACATGCTATTCACGCCCGCGACTGACACCCGTGCACTCCAGAAACGCACCCGCCGTTTTCAGCGCCACAGCATTCGTCATTGCCCTGCGCCCTCGCATAAATAAGGTATGTTGGGACAGAGCTTGCTTGCCAAAACGACGCCGCTCCCCCGTTACTCCATTTGCTCCTCGTACCCAGCATTCACACGTCGCTGCAGCTCACCATCCACACTCGATGCCTCACGCCGACAAGGACACGGCCAACGGCGAGATGACGACGCATCTCACCAACGGCGAGAAGCCGCAGTCCAAAGTTCTATCGGTATGTGCTCGTTCCCATTGCATCCCCTCCCACGGAGACGCAGACGTCCGCCCTACGAACGTGCTAACCCATTTCCAGCACCTCCAAACCTATCCCGTCGTTCACGACTCCCTCGAGTTCTACAAATCGAACCCCTACGGCGCAAAATCCCTCTCCCTCTTCCACAAGACTTACAACTCCTTCGTTGCCCCGCTGCACCCCTACCTGCAAACCCCCTACTCCTACCTCTCGCCCTACCTCTCGCGCGCCGACGAGCTCGGCGACGCCAGCCTCTCCAAAGTCGACACGCGCTTTCCCATCGTCAAGGAGGACACCTCGAAGCTCAAGGAGACAGTCTCGCAGTACCTAGGCCTGCCGTTCCAGCTGGCAGGCAAGGGCCGGGAGTACGTGCTGGGCACGTGGCAGGACGAGTACAGCAAGACCAAGGGAAATGATGGGTCCGTGGTGAAGCACGTGAGGGCCCTCATTAGTACGGAGCTCAAGATTGGCATGGATGGCTACACGCTTGTGATGGAGTACTTGCAGAAGGGGCACAAGGAGACAAGCAAGAAGGTCAACGAGGTAAGTGATTCCTACAGTGCCAATCCTGATGTTCGACTGCCTTGGTTTGGCCCCGGACGGGGCCCGCAGACGTCGCTTCTGTCCGTCTTTCTGTCCTGCGACCCTATCCAGATGTATGAGCGCAAGCTGAGTGTGTGTCCAGGTGAAGCAGTAGATGTGGCTGTTGCTCTTCGACTCCTCTTCTAAACGATTGGGTGGGTTAGGACTTGTTGGGTTGGTAATGGAACGAGACGGTAGATGTTCTTCTTGTATTGCTTAGATACCTATACTTTGGCCTCTAGGGATAGAAACAGTATCATACTGCGACTTTGAACTGGGGCCTGAAAGCGAATATCAACGTTTGCTATGTTGCCTGCCTGCCCCTATATTGCATTATTGATGTCAGTACGGCGGTTAGCGTCCGAGTGCTTCGGCGACCTGGCCGGTTTCTGCACATCGGCCTAAGACTTGATAGATGCATAAGCCCTATGAATAGAAGCAGAATCCGTAGCTGCCAATGAATGCTGTCAGCTGTGGGATAGTGGCAATCGACAAGGCGAATCCAAAAAAAAAACGACACGGCGGAAGATGATGGTTGGGGGTGTATTTGAAGGTATTGTAGTAATCGTGATGTTGTCATATTCGTGCTCCTATGCGACGTTGGCATCATTTTTTAGCATTTTGTAAGCACCGCCCTTCGACCCAAAGCCTTGATTTTTATGCTCTGATTATCGAAATACACGCCCAAGTGGCACACCTCCCTTGACCCTGGGCCCCTGGTAATATCCAGTGACATGCTCATGCAGGACCATCTCGATTGTCAAACCATGCCTATCGACGCCCAGCCGTGACCGAAAGAAAGCTCAGAACTGTAAGGGAGTGAAGAACCACCTGTTCTTGCCGGACGTGTACCGCTCCTCGAAGGCCTTCTTGACCGTCTTCTTTGCGTCCTCCCTCTGCGACACCTCCTTGAATGTGTCGGCCGAGACGACGCCCTTCAGGTTCTCGAGCTCGAGAGTGTATCGGGTGGGCATGATGTGGGTGTCTGCCTACCATTAGCAACTCGGCTCCGGAGCCATCGTGCGCAGTCCAACGTACAGTTCACCTGCTTGATGAAGGGCTTGACCTTGCTCTTCTTGTCCTGCTTCTTCTTTGACATGCGGCGGGTGACCTTGGAGGGGTAGCGCTCGATGCCGGCGACGAGGGCGTGCGGGAAGGGGTGCGACTTGGTGCCGTTGTCGAGGGGCGAAATGATCACGCACTTCTTTCCGGCATAGCGACCCCGGGTGATAATCTGGAGGACCGTGAGCTCGTGCGGGCAGGCAACCCGACGGGTATGTGACATACGACAACGCGTCCGACCTTGAGGCTGTAGACAGCAGTTAGCAGCTTGTTCAAGACACCTCGCGCCCCTCAATGCGCATGTAGGACCCCAATCGCAGCCTGCAATCCCGTCACTGATCCTCTCGGGCGGCACTCACAACTTCATCTTTGCTGTCCTGCGGTTAGTGTGGATGGGCGGTCGTTGATGTTGGATGAGGTTCGCAAGGTTCGAAATCGGTCGGCTCTTGTGCGGTGGCCCGAGCGGCTGCCTCGCTAAAATTTATCGCCGGGCCCCGCTGGAAAAGTCGCCTTTGGCGAGCAGGTTACACTTGCCGCAGACGAACAACACCGTCGATTCATGCGTTTTTGTCGACCCACCGTGCTCATGTGCTAGAACCGTCGTGCTGCTTTGAACAGCACGCGCGCCATACGCGATTTCCGTCGCCCAGGCGATCGACGCGACCGACAATGAAGATCAAGGCGTTATCAAGACCTGCGTCGTCGGCGCAGGCGCCCGGTTCGAACGTTCACAAGCTTGCCCGGAATCTCGATCCCACCCAACACCCCTTTGAGCGCGCACGCGAGTACACCCGAGCGCTTAATGCGACCAAGCTAGAGCGCATGTTTGCGAAACCGTTTCTCGGCGACTTCGAGCCTGGCCATGTCGATGGCGTGTATAGCTTCGCCAAGGACCCCTCCAGCCTCGAACGTTTTGCGTCCGGTAGTGGTGATGGCATCGTGAAGGTGTGGGACATGACGACGCGGGCAGAACAATGGCAGGCGCAGGCACACGAGAACATGGTCAAGGGCATGACGTGGACCCGGGACCGGAGACTGCTCACTTGCGGGAGTGATCAGAAGATTCAATTGTTCGAGCCGTATGTGACGCCTTCGGGGAGTCCGCCCAAGGCGACATGGCATGGCGGCGCATTTACATCCATTTCACACCATCGCAATCTGCCTTCCTTCGCCGCCGCAAGCGATAGGGTCTCCGTATACGACATGGCAAGGGCATCGGGCGCGCCGGTACAGACGTTGCAATGGCCAAGTGCGATTGATACCATCAATGCATTGGCCTGGAACCAGGTGGAAACGTCCATCATCGCCTCTGCAGCAACGGACCGCGCCATCATCTTGTACGACCTTCGCACCAACTCACCATTGCACCGGACCGTCTTGCATCTTGCGAGCAACTCCATCGCATGGAATCCCATGGAGGCATTTAACTTTGCTGTGGCGAATGAAGACCATAATGTTTATGCGTAAGTTGTTGGCCTTTTGATGCCATGCCAATGCTAATACCCTTCAAGTTTCGATATGCGTAACATGAAGCGTGCCCTAAACGTATACAAAGGTCACGTCGCCGCCGTAATGAGCGTTGAGTACAGTCCCACTGGCGAAGAGCTGGTGTCTGGAAGTTATGACCGTTCAGTGCGCCTCTGGGAGCGCCAGAAGGGCCATTCGCGGGACATATATCACACCAAACGGATGCAGAGAGTGTTCTCGGTGGCATGGAGTGCAGACAATAACTACGTGCTTAGTGGCAGTGATGATGGTAATGTCCGCCTATGGAGAGCAAAGGCGTCCTCCAGACAGGGCGTGAAGTCAGCTGCACTCCGGCAGAAGCTACAGTACAACGACGCGTTGAAGGAGCGCTATCAGCACATGCCAGAGATCAAGCGTATTGCCAGGCACAGACATGTGCCTAAGCAGGTGAAGAAGGCCGGCGAGATCAAGAAAGAGGAGTTAGCGTCGATCAAACGGAAGGAAGAAAACGAACGGCGGCACAGCAAGAAGGGCAAGATTAGGAGACAAGCAGAACGAGAGAAGATGATTTTGGCAAGGGAGCAATGAACGAGTGGGCTTGTGAGCATTGTTCTTCTGCATAGCGACGGCGTCAATTTCGAATCTCGACAGTTAGGAGGTGCACATGCATCAGTACGTATCGATCGGACATTCGTCTCTCGAGCTTACAATATACCCTGTCATATTTCTCAATTCACAGTGTTCAACTGGTATTCAAGTTATGGTGTTTCATCTTTTCGCTCGCTGCATGCAGTCCGGCTAAACCCTCCAGCTGGTATGGCGCGCTTAACCTCACTTAACGTCATAGCGTCTGATTTCAAAGCTACCGAATACCATCCAAGGCCAGAGACACCACCAATAAACGAGTAAAACCGACCGCTCGATACTCTCGGGCAGTCATTGTGATAGTTTTGATCAACGCCTTTCTACTAAGACACGATGTCGGCGTCCACAGTCACCCTCCAGAATGAAGGGTTTCAGAGCTTGAGTCTCCAAGAAAAATTACGGTAAACAAAGAGCAAGTGGTTAGCTACACTCGCGCCTTGGGCTCGGCGTCCGACCAGAATCCCGTCGTAGTGCTCCTCCATGGCTATCCGCAGTCGTCGTACATGTTAGTTATACCCTGTCCGTCATTCTACCCCCATCGCTAACACGATGTATCAGGTGGAGGCATCTCATTCCTCTCCTCCCAGCTGACGCGCCTATCTTCATGCCCAACCTTCCTGGCTAAGGCGCGAGCACGGTCATTGAGGAGAATTCCAAGTTTTCCAGTTGGCCGTACCGTCTTGGTTGCCTTGCTTACAGAAAGAAAGCGCACGAGTAGCAAGCCCTTAGACAAGATTCCTATCGTTGTTGTCGGACACGATCGGGGTGCCAGGGTAGCCCATCATCTCGCTGTCCAAGGTTCCGACGGCGTGACCATTAAACGCATCTGTCTTATCGATATGGTATGGCTGTCTGTCTTCAGCACTCCGCCTACAGCGCATGAGTCAACACTAACAAATAAATAGGACCCAGCCATCGTCCAGTGGGAAGCCTCTTCAAAAAGCCCAGCCGAAGTCGTAGGCTAATTCCACTGGCCATTCCTCGCCAACGTTGACTTCGCTACACGCATGATCAAATGCTTCGGCCCGGGCAATTGGCGCGAAGAGATGTGTCTGCGATGAGCGGGCAAAAACTCCACCAGCCTCACCACCTTCAAGGTCGACAATTCGCTTTCCGTATACAGGCAATTCTTTGAGCAGCCACATACGCTATATGCAAGCAACAGGGATTATGAGGCGGAGGCCACAGTGGACGTGGATGTTGAGAAGCAGTGGAGGGAGCAGGGCAAGAAGTGGACAATGCAAACACTCGTACTGTACAGCGAGAGCTACATCGGGAGCAGATACGATGTTCCGGGGGAGTGGAAGCGCTGGGTTGAGGTTGAGGAAGGAGAGCTGAACTCAAAGGCATTGGATAGCTGTGTTGGGTATTTTGGGGCTGAGGAGGCGCTGAAGGAGACAGTGGAGGCTTTGAGGCGTGGTTGAAGGCGCTGTAATGAGCGTGAATTACTCCGGTAGTGATGGCTAACAAGACTTCTGCGTAACAGATATCCATTGCGATTGCATCGGTGAATCTCAAATAACTGAAGCAGGCTACCACCCGCATCGAGCTGTGATGTGTGCATCCTGCTCCAAGTATTCTCCCATATTTCTTAATCCCTGTGACAGTCAAACCCGCAACTTGTCGTGGAAGGTTCAGTAGCGGAGCATCCGCACTGCCCGATCGGCTGGCCGCGACAGCCCACAAGGCAGCAGCGGTATTGCCCTGGAGTACACGGAGGACAGCCGCTGTAGCCCCTGCAGGTGCCGCGCCCGAACACTGCGAACAATCAGGTTGAATTCCAGAACGCACTTGGAACGTACAAGCTGCAGCACTGTCGTATGGTTCCGATGGCGCCGCAAGAGCTGGAAGAAAAGATGCACCGAGTGCGACGAGGGAGGTGATCGCCGCGAAACGCATTTTGGACAATTGACAATGGAACTTCAAGTCGTACGAGCAAGAAGTGTGTTTTGGGTGAAGTTTGTTTTGTTGTTTGATCCGTTTATTAGTGATTGAAGCGACTCTTTATACACATTTTGAGCTGGGCGGTGGTGTTGCTGGAAAATGGAAACGGCGGTGTCGAGCTGTAGCTCAGCTTGCACCAGCGCGGTCGACGTATACTCGGTTCTCGGTGGTAGCACTCTCGGGTTGCACAAAGTAACACCTTTTATCAGTGCTACTTCTTGCTTTTAATATTGCAGCGGTCAATGTCCTGGGCGCATGCTCATTTTCAAAGTTGTCTCTCCAGCTTCTCAGTGTCAAAACCCCGCCAGCAGCTCAGATAGGATGTGGGGTTATACTCATGCGAACTCCACGATATTCACGGCTACTGGTTTGTAAATCAAAAAGTTGTCTGAAACCGTGTGGGAGACCGTAGGATTAAATTGTGATGGTGCAAACGCTTACATACCGATGGACCGGATTGGTAAAGGTATCTAGGCAAGACGACTGCGCTAGGCGATCAATATGTAGTTTTAGAACAGCCTGAAAGATTGGAGTGTAAATTATGGAACACGGTGTTACTAGTTGTGATGCCGTTGACAAACTGCATGTGCACTTAACCAACATTCGATGGACTCAGGGTTGAACAGCATATAGGTTTTAAGGCCTGATTTGACGTATGTGTATAGCTTTGGCTTCATGATGCGGTAACAGCTTCACAGTCGCACTCTGCACCTTCTCTTCAGTCCTGTTTACGGGTCATTCACTCATTCGTTTGTTCATCCTCTCGTTCCAAACTGCGGTTCCTTGCAGGCTGGTCTGTTGCCGCGTTTGCGGCTTTGGCCTCTTGTGCGCCGAGCGCGCTCCCCTTAGCCGCCGTGATTGTACGAGCAAATCCATGTGGACGCATCGAAATATGCATTATGGAGAGTGATGGCTCACACGCACAGCTTGCTCACTACATGATCGGAGAGATCTACGACGAACATACGAAGAAAAATATCCAGGATGCAATGGACCTAGGTCTTGACGCCTTTGCGCTCAACATCAGTAATGCACCCGACCCGACGTATCTCAATACTGTCTAACTTGCACTAGACTCTCTGGAATCATGGGCTACCAAGACCGTCGACTTCCTCTTCAATAACGCCGACGCTCTCGGCTTCAAGCTCTTCTTCTCCTTCGACTTCGGCGATAACAACTTCGAGTACCCAAATTAAGTCACCGAATACCTCAAGAAGTACCTAAGCAGGCCCTCTTACTACCAGTACAACGCCAAGCAGCTCGTCAGCACCTTCGGCGGCGAGCAGTTCCCCGACAGCAAGATTGCACAGTTCAAGAGCGACGTTGGGGGCAGCATCCTCTTCGTGCCTGGGCTGTACAAGAATGCGTCGGACGCGAACCTCTTCGGCACGTTCTCCTCCTACGACGGTGTCTTCGGGTGGACCTCCTGGCCTGCACAAGGCGCCGGCCTCGTCGAGACCAATGACGGCACCACCGACGACGGAGTGTGGAAGCAAGCCGTTGCTAATGCGCAGGGCAAGATCCGGATTGCAGGCCTCTCGCCCCTCAACTTCAAGCGCTACAGCGGCCAGAACTGGTACCGTCGCGGCGAGCAGAACCTCGAGTTCCGTATGGCTGAGCTGCTCCAGGACCAGCCCGAGATGATTGAGATCCAGACGTGGAACGATGCGCCCGAGAGCCACTACATCGGAAACATCTGGGACGAACCGAACACGGATCCCGAGGCGCAGGGCTGGTACAAGGGCTTTGACCACAAGGGGTACCGGCAGGTGCTCAAGGCGTTCACAACAGCGTGGCACAACTGCGAGACGACCACCGACAATATGGTCCCGACGAACGGCCAGCCTGTCCAGGGAGCTTTCTGGCACCACACGCTCACCATGGGGGTGACTGCTCTGCCGATCCCAAGGGCAAGCCGGACCCGCTCCCTGCCGAAGACTCCGTCAGCGGTGTTATGCTCGTGGCCAAGGGTAAAACCGGTCTCGTTACGGTTGTCAACAATGGCGACAAGGAGCTCGGCAAGATGACGCTCAACGAGGGGTACAACAAGTTCAAGTTCGACAACCTGGGCGCTGGAAAGGTCCAGCTTGAAGTCTGTGAGTGTATCCCCTTGTTTACGATTGTAAAGGGAATCCGTTGCTAATCGCGCTGTGGACACAGGGGATGGCAGCACCATGGTCGGCGGCGGCTACAGCAACCAGGAGGTCCAGACGACGGCCTCGATCTGCGACTACAACAAGCAGGTTGTCGGCTTCCCTGGATACGTCGGGAGAAGAGATACCGGTGCGGAAGGTTGCTCCGAACGGGTCCGACTGATTTTATGTACTTATTGTGCCTAGCTTTGCAGGGGATGTATTTTCCTGTATATATGGTCAACAAGGTCAATCTACCTATGCCCAGGGATGGATCATGTGTCACCCACCTTTGTTCCACCTTGTGTGCTGCATGTTGTATCCGCCAACCTCATCGCCTGCAAGAACCTGGCGCATTGCTTGAGAAGCGTCGACAACAGCCCTCATCTGCACGGCGCTACGGGCATACTTTTAGTAAAGGGTCACTGCTCCCTAAGCCCCAGAGCTGCGACGCTTCATTTCTCCTATTTCAAATCTTCTCCACGAGGCCTTGGCCGGCCCCCGTTTCCAACACGCAGGTCCATCCGTTTCCCAGTTCCCAAATTGGTCTTTAAAATACCCACGGGTGGTGCTGCTAGACCCAATCCGAACAAAAGCTTTGCATCTCAAATCGAGTTCGCTATGATGCTGAAGTGTCCTCAACAATAAGCGTCCCCGTTTACTGAAACCCCATCTTCAGGATCCACGGCCTTCTTTTCTCCAGCTCCAAAATCGCTTGCCCGAACAGCCCGTTCGCCCATGAGAACCTATCCCCTATTAGCCACTAACTCCCCTACACGCCCCTACGAGGTGACGTTTGTCGGGATACGTACCACTGCCTCGTCCAGACACCCTCACTGTGCGCGTGCACACTCTCATGCATCAGCCCGTACCCATTTGTACTCTGGATCAACCATCTCAGGTTGTGGATAATCTCTTCGTCGTCGTCGCTCGTCAAAATGGTCATTATATTTGCCATCGGCCACGCGCTACCGGGTAGTGTGTGCATGGACCCTACACCTTCTATGACGGGGCCCCAGGCGTAGTACGGGTTATCCCGGCTGAGGATCTTCCTGCGGGTATTCCGATACACAGGATCCTTGTTGGTCGTGTAGTTCAAAAACGGTGCGGACAACAGGGACGGGATATTCGGGTCGTCCATCAAGATCGCACTGCCATACCCGTCGATTTCGTACGCGTAGATGCGTCCGTACTTGGGATCTGAGAAGATGGCGTGGGCTTCAATGCCGTTCCGGATCCCGGTGCTCATTTGGCGCATCCAGGTTGTCAGGTTGGATGTTGGCGGCTGGACGAGAGACATTATCATGGAAGAGGCGTTTAGCGCGACACTGTACATCATGTTGCTGGGGATGAGGTACTGGTAGATACAGCTGTCGTCGCTGGGACGCTGGAAACTGCGCACCAGCCCGATATGGCCCTTGTGCGGAGAGCCGTTGCACGAGTTGATGGGCGTGCCGCCGTAGGGTGCGCAGTAGGTGTAGGGCGTGTGCTGCCAGTTTCCTTCGGCGTCGTATGAGTCAATCATCATGCTTTCGGTTATTTCGAGGATCTTTCGCACAGCGGCGGTCCAAGAGTGGCGTTTGAAGAATGCATAGTCGCCCGTGCGATCCGCATAGTCAGCCGATAATTGTAGAAACGAGGCTACGGAGTCGAGTTCCCACTGGCAGCTGAAGACTTGCATGTAGTCGTAGGAGGGGGAGATGGTATCACTGTTTGCAGAGCTCCTGCGTTGGATACGGGATTCCTCGGGCGCCTGGAAGGCGTTGCAGAAGGGGTCGGCGAGGATGTAGCGTGCTTGCAGATTGATCACTCCACGGAACAGACTCGCCAACCCCCCTTTTCCTTTTCCTCCGTCAGGGCGCAAAACGGAAGTGTAAGCCTGCAGCTGGTTCGCACTGTCTCTTAACCACATCGCTTCGATGTCACCCGTCACCACGAACGCCAGTTCTTCCTCCTGTTCTTCATGTCCCAACTTCTTCACCTCTTCCTTTGACAGCAACTTCTGATTGCGTGCAAGGCGGTAGAGCGTTTTGTTAGCCACGGGATCCGGTTCGGATATGATGGTCTTGTTAGCGAGGCCAGTCCATGCAATTGTCGTGTCGAGTGTGCTGGGCCATGTGTTTTCAAACAGGCGCATCAAATCCGGATCCACGATGATTTTTCTCAACCGCTCGATTGTGTCCTCCACCTCTTGGCTTCTGAATGTCCTGCAACTCCCAGTCGGGCGCATGCTCGCCAACTGCCATCGGCCAGTCGACAGCGGTTCATGCCTCTGATATGCATAGTTTGTGTAAATGGGACATTGCGCGTCGGCAGTCGTACTGAGTATAGATAGTGAAAGGGCAAGCAAGGACCCCGGGAGTGAGCACCACATCATACTGTACCTGTATCGTGCTGCCTGTGTACGGTACAGGAAGGGCGGGTCACCGATTATATTGGTGCATTGTAAGACTACGTAAGACAAGTAGTGGGCGGCGTGATTAAGAGGTTGATGTAGGACGAGTTGCCAGCTGTTGTTACACAGAGGTTTCCTAAGGTCTCATGCCGGGTGCACAGAGTGTAGAGTGGCTCGATGATGCCAAGCCCGTCGGCTAGAACGGACGGCGGCGAATGGTCAAACGCGTCAAGAAATATCTTCGGAAGGCTTTCAAAGGACGAGATGCCGTGCAAAAATTAGAGGGCGGAAAGAAGGATGGGTATATACAGAAGATTTGAGCAAAGACGACACGAAATAAAAGCGCGCGGAACGTGTTCTTTTCTTGGCTTTGGGGCAATATAGATTAACTGCCAAGATATCAGCATAGCCCTGTCTCGCATCACCGAGGCCCCTTGACAATGCTTCGCGCAAAGTTTCTCTCTTCTGCGGTCAAGACCCACGCGATCCCAGAATCGCCGCTCGCTTGCGTCGATAATTCTTCCCATTCGTCCTCTTCCATGTTCATGATTAATGTCATTTGAGTGCACTTTGCAAATACGTCCCTGAGGCTATATTTACCACCTCCGACTGCCGCGGTAACGATGCCGGATATGTCACGCTCGAGACGTACTGCTCCAAGCTCATTGACAAGACCGTGGTAACCACGGATACGCTTCTCGAGTGCACTGGCCAGGTAGGTCAGGGCGACAATGAGCAGCCGATCGAAGTTTGCCGTGGTGAGAATGCGTTTGATGGGTCGAATGAGAGCTCCCCAGCCTCGATCGAACCGAGCCTTTACTAAATCTGCATCGTCTTCGTCTCCGTCTTCACCGTCGCCATCTTCTTCTGACGGCTTGTAGTTGATCTCCCGGAAAGCTTCGGTGAGGATAGGGCGAACACGGGGCTTCAGAACGTTGTGGAAGGCGACCTGGATGCTGTCGTTCAGGAGCTCGCCACTGTTCACTGCGAAAGAGTGTTCGAGATTCTTAAGCTTGGTCTCGACAAACTTTGCGTCGTGGCCGAACGGGAAGAGGTTTTCTAAAGGTGATTGGGTTGCGTCGCCCGAGGGATGGGATTGAGCACCAAGCTGTTGCTCGACAATGCGCTTGATGTAGTCATTGGAAACGTCGAGATTGTTGATCAGAACCAGGAAAGCAATGACCTTGTCTTCCGGAGGTAAGCCACCTTGAATGACAGGTCTAGGGTAGCTCTCGTCCCGCATCTTCCGCTGTATCATACCGATGAAGTCGCTGGCCAGTAAACTGCCCACTGTCGGGACTACGTTGGCGATAACATCCCGCTGTGATGTCGCTAGAGCGCGTTGTAGCACCTGGTTCAAGATATACATGGTGGTATCGACTGCCGTTGTGATGAAAGGAGGATCTGCACCAAGAGGTTTGGCTGGATTCAGATTCAGACCAGTAGGCGACTGGTCCATTTGGAAGGCCTTCTCCACGGATCGCCGGAAGAAGAAGGTCGTCAGATAATTGAAAGGCTCAACCAGGTGACTGGAGACCTTTCGGTGAAGGTTACTTGTCGCTAGGAAATGAGGCATTGCCAGACCATGATGGATGCGGTCTTCGGGCTCAGCAGGCTGATTGGGTAAGAAGGTGTACAGTGAGTAAGAAGCGAACATACCGCGCACTTGTCTGAAATGAAGCGAGCGTATAGAGCCCACCGCCCGAGCATGAGGGCGCTCTCGGCAAGCAGACCGTCAATCTCCTTCATGTCAACACTTTCGTCTTCACTGTTACGGCCGGCAGCATTCGCAGGCGAGCTGGAGCGAGGCGTGCCATTGGCGGGTTTGAAACTCTGGACTAGAAAGGAGAAGGCGTATGATTTGCTGTCAGTCATCTTGCGGTCAATGTTGCGCTCGTCGTGCCAGGTATCCAGCACGATGCCTCCTTGGACATCGGCTTCAATCTGCAGCCGCTCAATGACCTTGGCCATCATGCCAGGGCCGTAATGGCGCTCTACCAGAGGTTCATGGCCGTCTACGATCTGGGCAATGTGTTCGAACAGTTTGGTGAGGGTCTGTCCGTAGAAGTAGCCCTCCTGCCTCTGGGACGGCGGGGCCGAGTTGAAGTTTGTGCGGGCTCTTGCAGCCACGCCCTGACACACATAGCGGCCGTAGGCATCGAGGCCAGTGTCTGCCCGCCCTATCAAGGGGAACAGCTTGAAGAAGCGCGTGACGCGCGAGCCGTCACCCTCGGCCGCAGCCTTGTCGAACTCGCGCAGGAAGAGGCCGCAGAGCGACTCGGCGGCCGCGTTGAGCGTCGCCCGCGGCGGGTCGGGCACCTCGGCCGTGGGCACAATCTCTTCTGCAAAGCGGCCGTCGACGACGGCGTCGGGTATCTTGGAGGCGCGGCGGAGGTACCCCGCGGCCGTCTCCCAGTCCTGCGGGGCGCCCATGGAGCCGTGGACGCCCAGCACGCAGGCCTTGAGCTCCGCCACCTGCTCGACGACGTGCAGCGTCGCCTTGACGTTGGCCTGCTCGTGGTCCAGTCGCTTGACGGCGCCCGAGATGCGGCTCGCCGTCGCGGCGGCGTCGGAGAGCATGCCATTGCTGATGGCGCGCGTGTTGACGGCGTGGGTGCCGAGGTGGGCGCGCAGCAGATCGAGGCGGCCGAGCTCGCGCGAGACGTGTTGCTGCGAGGCGACGAGGGCGTTCAACCGCTGCGTGACGGCGGCCTCGTGCTGGTCCAGCGCCGCCAGCGCCGCGCGGATCTCAGCCACGGACGTGGCGGCGAGGACGTCGGTCTCCATGGTCCGTGTATTTTTGCATTGGGAGAGGCGGAGGTGGAGGCAGGCAGGCGTGGATGACGACGGGCCCACGGTGTTGCTGCAGGGGCCTCGGAAACCGGGGAGGCAGAGGCTGGCTGCGAAACAACCCCAACCCCCTCGCAATGTATATACCCACTGAATTTGCTTTGTTTGTTTTACATCGCATTCACGTCCACAGAACAACCGACCTCGCTCCTGCACCCGCTCTCGGTCCCCCACACTCGACGCCGCGCCCTAACGGAGAGGCGCAGCTGCATAGCCAAGCAACGTGCCACCAGACCCGCGAGCACCTCTTCTTCGACCGTCTCCCGCATTTCCTCGACGCATTCCTCGGCGCCAAAACACACTTCCCGTTGAGTCCAAGGCCGAGAGCCTGTGCCCCGGAGCGCCTCAACAAAGCTACGCATCCACCAAGCCACCCGAGTCGCTGCTTCGTCCTCTCCACATGTCGTCGTCGCCGCCGTCGCAATCTTAACAATCGAATCCTCGCTGCCGGCTGCGCTGCGCCCCCGCACGCAACCGTGGGTGCTGCCGCGACCATGGACGCCGCCGGCCAGCTGCTTTACCATGCCCACCAGCTCTACGACCGCTCCGGCGGCGCGGGAGGCGACACGTCCTCTCGCCCACCCGCATACAAGATCGTCGGCATAATCCTCGCCATATCCTCGGGCCTGTTCATCGGCGTGTCCTTCGTGCTGAAGAAGCATGGGCTGCTCAAGGCCAACGACAAGTACAACGAGGAGGCGGGCGAGGGCTACGGCTACCTCAAGAACGCGTGGTGGTGGTCCGGCATGACGCTGATGATTATCGGCGAGATCTGCAACTTTGTCGCCTACGCATTCGTCGACGCCATCCTCGTCACTCCCATGGGCGCCCTGACCGTCGTCGTCGCCGCCATTCTGTCTGCCATCTTCTTGAAGGAGCGTCTGAGTTTCGTGGGCAAAATGGGCTGTGTCAACTGCATCATTGGTTCCATCATCATCGCACTGAATGTGCCCCAGCAATCCGCCGTGTCCAATATACAGGACATGAAGAGACTCGTCCTATCACCGGGCTTCCTCAGCTATGGAGGAGTCGTCATTGTTACGTGCGTCGTCATCGCCCTCTGCTTAGGGCCGAAATATGGCAAGAAGACCATGATGGTATACCTTACCATATGTAGCTTGATCGGAGGCCTCAGTGTCGTTGCGACTCAGGGTCTGGGAGCTGCCATCATTGCTCAAATCAATGGCCAGTCGCAGTTCAAGGAGTGGTTTTTATACGTATTGCTCGTATTCGTGGTCACTACTCTCCTCACCGAGATAATCTATCTCAATGTAAGCCTCCGAGGAGAGCCCTGTCCAAGTCGACACTAATCCCTCGTAGAAAGCACTTAACCTCTTCAACGCCGCCCTCGTCACGCCAACCTACTATGTCTTCTTCACGTCGGCTACCATTGTTACCTCAGCCATCCTCTTCCGAGGGTTCAAGGGCTCAGCCATTCAAATCACCACCATCATCTTGGGTTTCCTTCAGATCTGCACTGGTGTCATCCTTCTACAGCTGTCCAAGTCGGCCAAAGACGTGCCCGACGCCGCTGTGTTCAGGGGCGATCTCGACCAAGTCCGCACCGTTGCCGAAGTGGAAGAGCCGGAATACGAACCACGAGCAGATACCATCCGTGGTGGTGGTGCTATTCTGCGGTCAATATCGAAGGCGAGAAGCGAGAAGCAGCTGATGGAAGCGAAAAGGCTGCAAGAAGAGCGCATGCAGCCTATTGGCGAAGGCGAAATGGTTGAATTCGATGGCCTGCGAAGACGCAAGACCGTGCTCGACCCCAACCGTCCTCCCACTCGAAGCGGTACTGTCATACACAAGACCGTACATCCCCCACTCGGAATGTCGCACTTCCCTGAAGACGACTCGGACGGTGACACCACTTACCATCCAGGTTTCTTCCAGA
This sequence comes from Pleoardoris graminearum, assembly GCA_030770415.1. Lineage (NCBI taxonomy): Eukaryota > Fungi > Ascomycota > Dothideomycetes > Pleosporales > Didymosphaeriaceae > Pleoardoris > Pleoardoris graminearum. Next base: position 183,575 of record JASEKS010000129.1, read on the forward strand.
GATTGCGATCGCGCGGAAAGTCACAAAGCAGCTCCCATCCTCCGGTCGATCTTGAATCACTGCCACCTACGACACCGTCCTCTGGTAGGAGCGGCTATGCCAAGGCCATGCAGACCGACACCTCCTACAAACCCCATGAAACCACCATCCAGTTCGGCACCCTACCGCATCCACCGCATCCGCATGATCCTAACTTTCAAGACGCTCCCGGCGAATTGCATCCTCCCAAACCGCCACCCCATACCGCAAACCGCCAGTTTTCTTTCCAGAACGTGTTCTCGCGGAAACGCTCTGAATCCGGCACTGGCAGCTCGATAACGGGTAGACCCGTCAGCAGGCACAGCCGGAAAAGCAGTCGGGAGGGCAAAAACGCCACCGAGGAAGAGCGGCTGGGGCTCGTGAAAGGCGACTCGAGGATTCTTCTTCCCATACCAAGTCACGATAGTAGAGAGGGAAGTCCACCGGGATACTCCGATGACGACGAGTGGCGCATGACGAGGAGTCCCAGCCCAGAGCGAACACTGAGTCCCGGTAGAGGGCCAAGCCAGGCGCACGGCCATGCGTTGAGGAGAGTGGACACGGAAGAGTGGGATCCGAATGACGACAAGGACTTTGAAACCAGCAAGACGAGTGGCGCCTTCTTATGATCTTCATCGATACGTGAGGAGGGGGCAATATGTGTTTGAGTTTTCTGTTGTTTCGGCTCATTATACCAAGGCAATTTCTACTGTCTTCGGATTCTTTGGATACAAGCGTTCATGTCATCTTCATAGGCACAGGTGCCTGGTACCCTGTTGAGCACGGCGTCGAGTGTACGATATTTTGGCAGCATGATATAGCGGGACGAAACCCCCTGAGTAGGAAGTGTATATATAGAGATGGTGATGGCGAGGCGTCCATGGCTTCATGCAGTCATGATGGTTACGTATATAATGATTGAACTCTCTGTTGCAATATCTTTGGTCTAAATCGCCGCAGTTGTCAAATTCACACGCGTCTCACCGAAACAAGGCCGCTTAGAGCAGCATAACCTCCACAAGCGCGTTTGCAATGATCCTTTCCATACTTAGATAGAGTTAGTGATAACAATCTGCGACTAAGGATATGGGGTAAATTCAACCGACTCGACGTTCGCCACGAGTGCGAGTAGAACTGCCGTTGATGCGGTGGCCTGAACGTGGGGTAGTGCTTTCCTTGCCACCCAAATGCGGTCCACACGATTCCCCGCTCGAGACGGGTCTATTCCTAGTTTATCAGGTCCATGCGGAATCCACGATCGTCTGGGGCGTACCGCGATACCAATGGATAATCACTCCTTATCTTCGTCACAGCAAACATCAAAGCAGGTATCCTCGGTAGGTAGTGCTTCGTGCTGGTCGCCTTCCGCGGAGCACAGTGGATCGCCTTCAACGCTCTCCCTCTTCGAATCCTTTTCGACGTCGACCTTTCGGCCGACCGTAAAACATCAACATGTCTACGGAAACTGTCTCTGATTCTGCAGCCGCGCGCCCGACTAAGGCTGTACCTGCGCATCCGCTTGCACCGCTCTCCGAGAAGGAGCTTAGAGATGCGGCGGCCATAATCAAGGCGTCTTGGCCGGCGCATACAGAGCTTCACTTTAAAGTTGTGACGTTGCAAGAGCCCGCGAAGGCAGAAGTGGTGCCGTATCTCGAGGCTGAGCATGGCGGCAAACCGCTTCCTTCGATCAGCCGAAGAGCTTTCCTGAACTATTACATTCGCAACACGGTAAGGTCTCCAGGTTTAATCCACTGCATCTTGGTTTAATTTCCGTATTTGCAGAATAAGTTCCATGAGGCAATCGTCGATCTCAGTTCGGGCCGTGTTCTACACAATGTTCTCTTAGGACCTTTTGTCCATGCAAATGGTGATGGTGAGGAGATTGTGCGCATCGAGCAGATTGCACTTGAAGATGAGCGTGTCAAAGAGGCGATCGCGAAGTTACAGCTCCCAGAGGGTACAGTAGTGATTAGCGATCCTTGGATATACGGTGCTTCACCCTCCTACATGTTCTATTTCCAAGCTAACGAATGCAGGATCCGATGGCATTAATGACGAAGAGCGGTTATATCAATGCTTCCTCTATATGCGCGACCCACTCAACCCATCGGAACCGGACTCTAACCACTACGCGCTACCACTACCCATTAGCCCAGTCATAACCACCGCGAACATGAAGGTCATTCGCATCGACACCCTGCCAACTGGCCCGGACAATACGATCAAGCCGCTAGGGAAGTGGCCGATCCACCCAGCGAATGAGTATGTCTCGGAGTACCAGAAGTTGAGAACAGATCTGAAGCCGCTCAATGTTGTCCAACCAGAGGGTGCTAGTTTTACAGTCACCCCGGAAGGCACATCAAATGTCTTGCAGTGGCAGAAATGGAAATTCAGGGTTGGGTTCAATCAACGAGAGGGCACAGTGCTGTATGATGTGCGGTACGATGGTCGCAGTTTGTTCTATCGGATGAGCTTGAGCGATATGAACATTCCTTATGCGGATCCAAGACATCCGTTTCACAAAAAGTCAGCGTTTGATCTGGGAGATGCTGGTGCTGGTCTAATGGTGCGTCACTAGCTACGCACCCGCGTCTTTGAACCATGACACTGATGATACAGGCAAATAATCTCAAGCTTGGGTGCGACTGTCTGGGCTCCATCTACTACCTTGACGCAGTGCTTTCGGATGACAAAGGTGGCATTGTTCCGATGGAGAACTGCGTCTGCATTCACGAACAAGACGCCGGTATCGGGTGGAAGCACACCAACTACCGGACGGGTCGCGCAGCGATAGCTCGTTCGCGGGAACTGGTGCTACAATCGATCATCACTGTGTCCAACTACGAGTACATTCTGGCTTTCATCTTTAACCAGGCCGGAGAGGTTGACTACGAAATTCGCGCGACTGGGATCCTGAGCACCCAACCGGTAGACGAAGGCGTAGAAGTACCCTTTGGTACGGTGGTTCACCCTGGCGTCCTTGCGGTCCATCACCAGCACATCTTCTCGCTGAGGGTAGATCCGTTCTTGGAAGGACAGAACAACCGACTCGTTTACGACGAAGCGTTCGCCATGCCCCGATCCGACTTTAACCCCCACGGCACAGGTTACTGTGTGAAAGAGACTGTGGTCGAGCAATCAGGCGGCTACGATATCGACTACGAAAACAACAGAGTGTTTAAGATCCAGAATGTAAACAAGCGCAACCCCGTCAATGGCAAGCCGGTAGCGTACAAGATCCAGGCACCGCCCTTCCAGAAGATACTCTCTGATAAGGACAGCTTCAATTACAAGCGTGCTGAGTTCTCGGACCATAACATTTATGTTGTGAAATACCATGATGACGAACTATATGCTGGCGGCAAGTATACCAATCAATCACGAGGCGGCACTGGTGTGAGATCATGGGCGGACCGCAAGGAGAAGGTCAAGGACGACGACTTCGTTCTGTACATCCAGGCAGGCATCAATCACGTGCCTCGAATCGAGGTTAGTCTCTACCACTACTTTTCTTTGGAAGCCAAACTAATCGTGAAAAGGACTTCCCGGTAATGCCTTGCGAGATCCTCAGGATCCAGATGAAGCCGGTCAACTTCTTCGACAAAAACCCGGCGCTGGACGTACCGCCGAGCGAGCAGAACTTCAACAAGAGCACCTTGGTGAGCGAGCAACACCATCAGCCTACCGTGGAGGCGACCGTTGGGCGGGGAGGTGCGTGCTGCGGGCCGAAGTTGTAGGCGAGGTTTGAGACAAGGAGTAGACGTTATATACCGGGTCTGGAACAGATGCGTGATTACCTTGAGCGTGACTACCGCGCTTCGTTTCGCCTCATCAAACTCCTACCGTACGCCTTCTTCGTTGCATAGCAATGTGTCGCTGACGCGGCTTTGGACTAACTACATCCGGCTAACTGTATGTGGCCCGAGCTCTGGGTCGTTCCCAAGTGTCAAGCTCAACGGCGCTCGCACGACTTCCAACCACGCAACCGCCACCATGCCGCCCAACGACAAGGCCGGTCGCGTCGTGTTTATTGGCAATATCCCGTATGGTAAGTAGCCTTGCGGCAGGCGCTACCTCGCGCACCGGCTGACCTTTCGCAGGCGGAAACGAAGAGATCATCATCGAGACGCTGGGGCGCGTGGGACAGGTGCTCAACTTCCGGCTCGTGTACGACAAGGAAACCGGCCGGCCCAAGGGCTTCGGCTTCGCAGAGTTCGCAGACGCCGACTCGGCAGCATCTGCGGTGCGCAACCTCAACGACTACGAATTGATGGGCAGGAAGCTGCGGGTCGACTGGTCCAACGACAACGGCGCGGGCGACAACGCGCCCGCGAACAACCCGGCGCCAGTCAATGGCCAGCCGGACGCCCCCGCCCCTGCCGCACCGCCGTCCTCCACGCTCCCTCCTCTTCCGCCGGGCGCCGAACTCCAACCCACGCTCTCGTGTCCTGATTCGATTTCGTCGACGCTCAATACGCTTCCCCCGCCACAGCTCCTCGACATCATCTCCCAGATGAAGGGCCTGGTCATGACGGAGCCCGCCAAGGCTACTGAGCTGTTCAGGCAAGCCCCACAGCTCGCCTATGCCATATTCCAGGCACTTCTTCTCTTGAATCTCGTCGACACGAACGTGCTAGGCTCGCTCATTGATCCTACGCCCCCAGCAGCCGCAGCGCCCCCACCGCAAGCACAGCCACCGGCCCCGCAGCCTCCTCGGCCGCCGCAGAACTACCCTGGGTACCCTCCGCAGCCTATCCCGACCCCTCCGCAGCCCGTGCAGCAGCCATATGGCCAGCCGCCGCAACCACAAGCACCTCAACCACAGCTAACTCCTGAGCAACTCGCCGCCTATCAACAAGTCATGGCCTTGACTCCGGCGCAAATCGATTCCTTGGACCCCACCTCACGCGCACAGATCCTGACATTGAGGCAGCAGTTCGCCGGACTCGCCGGACGCGTCTAGACTGGCAAGGGAAAGTGCGAACGAGTGCAGCGAGTTCGGCCGTCCGATTGAAAAGATGATTCGGATGAGCGGATTGGAAAACACCCTGTATTATACTTGGCGTCACGGTCTCGGAGGGCATGGGAATGAATTATGCTAGACAACAGCGCGGAGTTCGGGCTGGAAATTGTTCCTTCAGAGCATTGCGCTCGGTCGGGTGGATTTGGCCGAATGGTATACTAGTTAGCAGGTACGCGAGCGATAAACATCTACCCTGGACAAATGATGGGCTGGCGTGAGGCGCACAACATTGCGCGATCCTTCCCTGATCGCCACTGGCTACAGTCATGTCCGTCTAAATATACAAGACCTCCCTATCGTTCCGTACACATGTACTTGCTACACAAAAGTTACGGAGCCGTAGTTACTTTGCTATGGTGCGGAGTACTGTGCGTTACCCGCGCTGGACCTCAATCACTATTGCTCGTGGTGCGCGTGCGAGCTTCTCACCCACCATGGAGGGCTAGGGTTCGAGGGCATTACAGCCATAGATCGGTTGAACATCCAAGGCCTGTCATACAACGGAGTCACTTCAGGCAACGACCGCCTCCAAAGCGCGGAATGAGGCCGTCTGTGAGGCAGGATCGACGTCCAGATCGTAGGCGTCCAGCCAGAGAGCGATGTTAGCCATGTAGTGGTCAACGGTGGAGCATTGAACTGGTAGGGCGAGTAAGGCAACGTCATAGGAGTAAATGCTGGACTCTCAATATCTATGCACAGATTATCTTGAGAAACTACTTATGCCGTTGAGCCGAGCGTATCGTAAAGTCCCACTAAGCATCGTTCAAATTGCTTCAGGTCAGCCGCCACCGCAAATACAAAGAAGTCCGGCCGAAGGATCGCATAGCGGGTATTCGACCCTAACCTAGCCTCGAAAGCCGCAACGTCGTATCCAGATTTCGCCTGTTTCTGGCTCAGCTGGTAGAGCGGGGTTGGAGACATTTTGCGAATACTGGTCGAGGAGAAGAACCCGATACTTTCGGGTTGACAAGGTTCGAGACTTAGCACCGCAATCGACTCAGGCGACAGAACTTCTGGTGGAATCCTACTCTTAATGAGTAGATTCTTTAGCGCTCTCAGCGAATGCTTTGGACGCTCGTTCGCTCTGACAACAACCAAGAGGCGCAAGGGGGAATCTTTGGACCCAAAGATGCTATCCGACGGCACTCTACTTCCAAATAGCGTGTTCAGATAAATCTGCGGAAACCTCCTTCCGCCACCGTAATCTTTCAGAAAGCATCCCGTGATCTTGCTTAGGCCTTTTCGTTCTGCCGATATCTGCGGATCGTACGGCTGACTCCCAAGCAGAAACCACCTCGTCCACTCGATTAGCTGCATGATTCTGAACCAAAGCCCGTTATTGTTGTTGTTGCACAGAGCGCCATTCATCTTGGTGAGCAACGCTGCGTTGCGTATGCTAAGTGTGCGTTCCGTTGTCCAGTCACCGAGTACACGCTCAACATGTTCATCTGAAGCGTGCGGCTGGCGCTCGAGTATCGCAATGCGCCATGCGAGTTGATGTGCGTCGCGGATCCCGCTGGCGATGCCTTGCCCGCCGAAAGGAGGGAAGACGTGGGCCGCATCCCCGATCAGAACGGTTTTGCCATGGAACCACCGGTTTACGACTTTGTGTGTGAATGTGAAGGGTCGGCAACGCAGAACCTGGATACAGTCCTTTGGGTATACCACGGTGCTGGGAAAAGCACGACCGTTAGTGGTGGTCGCCCTGCTGATCATGGGCGTAAGATGCTCCCAGAACAGCGCTTCGGCATCCATGGTCTCATCATTCCAGGCATCTTGACGGAACTCGTGGCGCCAGAAACGCTGCTCATGCGGGCCGAAGCGACCGGCGGCTGTTGGTTTACCGGGTGGTGAGCAAAAGTGCCATCCTTTTGGCCAGAACAAATCATACACCTCTTCTTGGGTCATGCCCAATTTCCACGCAGGAAAACTCGGATGCGTTTCTTTTGTGGGAAGCGAAATGCGCAAGTTTGCGGCCACCCAAGTCCCTTCGTAGTGGTAGTCAGAGTAAACTTGACGTATGTCGGCAATCTTTTCGAGAAACGTCTTTCTAACAACACCTCTTTTGCCATCAGCTCCGACCAGCCACTCGGTCTGGATTTCGGCTGCTGAGCCATCTTGAGTAGTGTACATTATGTGCACCCCGGACTCGATTTTGTTAAGGCTATGGACGTTACAGCCGATTCGCAAATCGCAGAACTCGCTCGCAGTGACACGGTGTCGCAGATATTTTTCTGCAAGTATGATCAGCACTCCTCCGGATTTATCGTTGTGTCAGCATTGTAGCGCACCAAGAGCTGGTTGAACCTGGAGTATGCCTGTCGGGACGACCTGCTGCAAGTCGTCTTTGCGCAGATCAATCATGTGAAACGGAGAGTTGGCGAAGCTGGATGAATGAAATTGGACAGATTCTACCTCGTGACCTATCATGGGCATATCCGGACCTAGCCCCAGGTCGTACAAGATGCGGACTGCATCTGCAGCGAGGTAGACGCCTCTGGGATCTTCCGTAATCTCATTCTCCCTTTCGAGGACCACACTCTATTCTCGAGGTTAGACTTGAAATTCATTTGAGGGTAAGTTTGGTTCGAATATACCTTGATCCTGTGTTGTGCAAGAGCGAGAGCGAGAACGAGACCTGCTGGGCCGGCGCCGATGATGACTATACGTGCTTGCTCCATGCAGTCTGAATCTCAAGCGCCTGAGGTATTGCCATATTGAATTGTACCTGCGGTTAACCATTAGAAAAGATGTGGCTATAGCACTAGCGTCCCGCAATGCCCCGCACCCCGCAAACGCATGCATCTAACGTACTAGAAATCGCGCAGCTTGACATAGTGGCCTTTCCACAAGTGACTTAGGCCCGGAAACTTTACATTTGTGATTGCGGGACACCGAGGATGCGGGTCTTCGTGCTCTTCTCTCACATCAGGGTCAAAGAAGTCAAAATCTGGGGAGTCTGGGTTGCGAACACGAGCCCGAACAGCAGACCTACGCATCTATTATACCCACACTCACGATGCGTCAGCATTGCTCGTTCGATAGAACTTTTCGGTATGCTAGGTATGTTCAAAAGATAAGTTTTGGCCTGCGAGCAATGAGGTGTCTCCATGTTCGCGGGCGGCTGCTATAGCAAGCCTTTAGCGCATTCCTCAGCAACCTTCACCTCCGAATCACGCCAACTTCCACCCTACAAGGTGCCTAGTGCATATGAGAAACAAAGCACCTTAGAGAGAGTGGTGGAATCGCTGGCTAAGTTTCGGCGTTCACCCAATCATCAATGGCAACAAGTATCGCCTTAGACGCATAAGGATGTTCAAACACAAGGAATCGTTTCAAGTAATATACAAATCTGTGCTCATTGCAAGATTTATCAAATCACCAAAAGCGTCCCATCTTCGCCGAAATCCTTCGGTAGTTCCGGCCCCCATACTGACAATGGGCCAACAACGTCCCTTTTGGTCGGTGTGTCCTCATTGACTAAGTCACCGTCTGCGTAATGTTCGATCTTGAATCCGGAAGGATCTTGCCAATAATCGAAGATTTGACTGCCCAATATATGTCGCCCAACACCCCATACGCTCTTCCAGCCCTTCCTCGCCAGCCACTGGTGCCCGATCATTTGCGTGTCGAAATCCTCTACTTCGTATGAGCTATGATGCAAATAAGTTTTCTTGACCTCTGGTGGCGCTCGCTGCATGAAGAAGATGTGATGGTCCGAGTACTGCTTGCCTAGATCCAGATGCATGAATGTCATGACATCGATGTTCGAGAAGTCCCAATGGTAGAGTACGTCCGACGGTACGAAGTTGAAATTGTCGGTGTACCATTTAAGCTCCTTGTCAAATTCGCGATGAACGTATCCGAAATGACCCAGCTTGTGAATCAAGGCCGGTCCGTCGTGGAAGCGCTGGAATTGTCCACGTCGTGGTTTTTCAACCGGAGTATTAGCAGGGCCACGATACTCGTGAGTTGCGCTGGGGGTGGAGGTGGTTTCCACTTCGCGTTCAGTTTGCCCAAAAATAACATGGAATTTCGTGTCGTCGGCGCGATCAAACGTGACTATTTGTCCGCCGCCAGGCGCATCATTCAAAGATGCAAGCTGGGCACCAGGCAGAGACTTGGCTTTGTCAAACTCTTCTTGGGACGCAGCGACAAAAGCTGGTCCGTTGAATCTTGGGGTTCCGCCTGCGGATTTTGTTGCCACATAGATATACGGATCCTTGCCATAACCACGATAGAAGACCTTTCCCGGTTCTCTCTTGGCCGCAACAAATCCAAAGTCGACGGAAAATTTGTCGAACTCATGTATATCAGGGTGCTCGAAGTAGACATGACCGAGTCTCGCCAGTTGCACCTTGCTTGGGTTATTGACGATCTCGGGAATTCGCATATCGGGAACGAGAGCTTCTCGGACGGCTCGTGGTAATCTGCTTGCCACGTTCAGGACCAGGGCTAAAGTAAGGCTCATTGCTAACAAATCCAGCACGAAAATGCAGATTATTTGCGCAGATTACAGCTGCGCATATATGTGAATATGGAGGGTGTGGGGCTAGGTGGGGAGGCGCTGCCCGTATCCCGCACTAACTCACCTCTTCCTACAATGACCTGGGATCTGGTTCTGGACCACCGTACCGTGGCAGACGAATGCCAACTTCTCTCGTTTAGTCACCTTGATCTATTATCAAAGAAATTGATTCGTGTTTACGATTTTTAAAAAATTAATTCATGAAACCATGTTGAAGTACTGTTCGAACCTTTTCATCGTGAATAACGACAGGGAAGTTATTCTTAGGGTTAGGTTAGTGCTTATACGTGACCGATGAGCGCCGCTCTTACATTCGGTAAACGTAGGCTATACAAGAAAATAGAGCATTACCGTATAATCTGTTATAAGACGACTATGCTAGGCTCTAATAGATAGGTTAGTCCTCTAATAAGGATAGGCGGAGCTTTATTTAAGTAAAACTAAAAAATTAGGTAGTAATAACTTAGTATTAAAAACGCTTAAATCTCTATAGTAAAGCTAATAAATTAGTATTTTTTTTTTAGTATACCCCGTAAACGCTTTAAATTAAATATTATAATATAGTAAGATAGTATAGTAAAAATAACTAGTTTTATATTTTTAGCCCTAATTATTTTAGTTTAAGCTTAAGTTTCTATATTTCTAGCTTTAGCTACTTTAGTTTAAGCTTCTATATTTCTAGTCCTAGCTATTTTAGTTTAAGTTCCTATATTTCTGGCCTTAGCTATAGTACTTTAGCCTATTTTACCTAATAAATAAAGATTTAATACTTTTAAGGACGCTATTATTATAGCTATAAAATTACCTATAAAGCAGATACGCTCTAGTCTTTACTTTAATATAAATTTTAATAGTAATTATATAGTATTCTTTACTAAATTTTATTAAAAGCGCTACTATTCTTACCCTTAAAAAAAAAAGTTAAAAATAATTAACTATATTATAAACTATTTAAATTAAATACTAAATTTCCGGCTCTATATTTATATTTAAAAAGACTTATAAGTAGAGGATAACTATTACCTACTAATAAACGCTAAAATAATTAGGGTTTTTTGTCTCCCTAAAATAGTAGTTTAAAAATAGTAGCTTTCTTAAATAAAAATTTTTTAGTTAAAGAAGAGTAGTAGACGTATAATTACTAACTAATTTTATATATTTTAGCTAGTCTTAGAGACTAAGTTATATACTAACTTTATAGTAACATATAGAGCCAGAAATCTTATTTTACGTAATTAGTTTTATTAATAGTTAAAAGTTTTATTTTAGAAGATATATAGAACTAATTTAGAATTTATTTTTTTATATAATTAGTTTTTAGCGTTTTAAAAGAAATAGGATATATTTTATTATTATCTAATAAAGTAAGCTTAAAAACTGCCGATTAACTATCTTAGTATAGTTAACTCTTTTTTACGCTTTATAAGGAAGAATTCCTATAATATTATAAGCTCTTACTATAGTTTTTTTAGCATTTTTAATTTTAATAAGACGCCTATTTTATTTAAATATTTAGATAAATATACTTATAATTTTAAAAATAGTTATACTATTACTAAAAGATCCCTTTATAGTAAATAAAATAAATAATAAGCTACTCTTATTTTATATATTTTTACTAATAGTATTAAATATTTATAACTAAAACTTATATTCTATAGCATAAATAGTAATAGGGTAATAATTAAAAATAAAAAAAAATATTTCTATTACCTTAATATAATTATAGAGTTTAACTAAAAGGCGTATAATAATAAAATATAAGAGACGTTATATAGTTTAGTTAGAACGTGTAGAATTGGCTATATAAGATACTACGTAGAGAACTATAGAGGCTCTTACGTAGGTTAACTAGGTGCGTTAAGGTGCTAGACTTAATTAAGAATATTCTAGCGCCTTAGCTCTGCAGCTCCTTAGCTCTTCGGCCTTAAAAGTCTATTATATTACCTCCCCCCCTTAAGTAGAGTAGGTTTTATTACTTATTATTAGTAGGTAAATAAATATAGAAGGTAAATAAGTTATTACTTTATATTATTAGTTAGGAGCTCTTTTATTATTACTATAGGGCTTACTATCCTGCTATTACAACGTTCTTACTATTAATAGTTCCTCCTACTAGCGATTTCCCTATATTAATAACCCTTATTACTAGTAGCGCGGTTATAAGCTATTATATTTTATAGACTACTATATTAGGTAGGCTATTACGTTAGATAAGCTATAACGCGTAATAGGTAGTAGTAAGTTTATAATTAATAGTATACTTACTTCTATAGGTATATAAGACGACGTAAATAGTTTTTAGGCGTCTAGTAAATAACGCGTATTATTACTAAAATACTTTAGTAAAAGTAATCTACTTATTAGTATTAACTTATACCGTAAGAGAGGACGTAGAGGTTTACTAAATATTAGTTATTATAGCGTAGTCGTCCTATAGTTATATAAAAAACTTACTTAATTTTATTATTAGTATATCTTATTTGCCTATAAGCGTAAAGAATTTTTTATATATAGAAATTATTAGATTAGTTTTATACTAGTTATAGACTAGGTCTATAGAGTTAATAAAATTTATATATAGTTTCTAAAATAGGTTATTAAGTTTATAAAAGTAATTTTTTTATAGTACGTAATACTATAGTAACCTTTTATAATTACTATATAGGGGATTTTATTAGTTGCGTTTTATATAATAGTTAAAAATAGATTTAATTTTATAGTTCTAGTTATTCTTTGCGTTTAGATTAGTAACTAGGGCGGGTAGGTCTAGTAACAGCGTTTATTTAAATAAGGCCTTATTTAGTTTATATAGGTATAGAAGCTAAAAATAAAAAATATTATAAATCCTAATCTCTAGCGGTAAATTAATTTTATAGATAATATTATTTATAATCTTAATAACTATAAAAGGCCCTTAATTCTTATAGTTTAATAACTAACTAAATTATTTAGTACACGCGTTATAAAAATTAATTATTACCTAGTTACTAACGTTAAACTTAGAAGATAAAAGGCGGTGCTTATTAGTGTACTATTTTTATTTTACTTACGCCTATATAAGTAAGTCTTTAAAACTAGCGCGTAACTTATTAAAATATTTTATAAACTTATCTATTTAGAGTTACGACGTCTTAGTAGGCGCTATTAGTTATTTTTTAATTAGTGTAGGCGGCTTTAGTTTTAATTATAGTAGATATCCCTTTATAGCTTTAAATAGCGTTATACCTATACTAATACTAATAGACGCGTTAGCAATAAATTCTATAATTAGTAGAAAGGGTATTTAGTTATTTTAATTATAGTTAATATATATGCGTAGGTATTACTTTAGCTAAATATTAGTAATTTTAGTTTAGCTATTTATTTTTAAATAGTAGGAGGTTAAATACTATAGTTAGGTACTAATATAGTTATAAAGTTTTTTTTAAAAGTAACTTAAAAACTATATACTATAATTTAAGATAATATCTTTTAAGTAGCCTTTTTCCCGCTAAATAAACTCTATAAAGACGTAGACTAAAGTATCTACCTTTAGGTCTATAACTAGGATAAATTTCTTCTTCTTACTTAAATAGTTTATAATAACTAGAATATATTTATACGTATAGCTATTATTTTTGTAAAATAATAATTTAGTAATATAGTTAATAGAAATAAATATTTAGTAACGGTTTAAAATAAAAAGAGGTTAAAGTAGTCTGTATTTACTATTACGATAAAATTTTATATATTTATAAAATAGGCAGGCCTTTATATACTATATAATATTCTTAGTTATACTAGGCTAGTAGTACTAACGCGTAACTTTAGTAAAAAATTTATACTTACCTTTATAGCCGCTATAGGTAGAGTTATACGCTATTTTAATAACTCTTATTCTAAGGTCTCTAACTATAGAAATATAAATTTTATTATAAATATATAAGAGTCTGTTTATAAGTTTATAATTACTTAGTTAAAGCTTAATATCTATTTTTATAACTTTATAGAGTATTTTTTATTGTTCTTTAAGTAGCGCTTTAACTATTATCTTTACGTTCTAGTTTTTATCTAGTAACTACTTAGCTTTTACTATTAAGTCTGTAGCTATAACCTTATTTTTATATAATTAGTTAGGAGGCGTAGCCTTAGTAGGCTCTTTAAACATTTTAATAGTAGTTATATAAGGGGCAACTTTATTAGAGTCCTTATTATTTATAATTTTATTTTTAATTTTATTAATTTTTCCCCCTTCTAGCGCGTTAAGCGCTAACGATTTATAGATATATATTTTAATAATATTATTAGTTTTAGCGTCGCTGTAAGCTATATAAATTAATTAAACTAAGTCGTTTATAGTACGCGGTATTATAAAGGCTACTAAATAAATAGTATATTAAGCTTCTATGTTCTATATTATTATTATATAAGTAATATATAGCTCTAGATTAACGTTATATTTTTTAATAATTATTTACTACTAGTGCTATTAGCGTTTATTACTTATATTTTAAAGTAAGTTATTTAAACGGTACGTAAGAGTATTAGGTTTAATACTTTAGACTCTAGAGTAATAGATAATTTTAAAATTAAACTTAGAGAAGAACTTTGCCTATTAAATTTATTAGTAGTTTAAGCGTTTATTAGTTATAAACTATTATAAGGCTTAGTAATTAGATAATACCTTAACTAATTCTACGGTACTAGAGAGTTTAAAATATTATTTTTTAAACGCCTTAATAATCGCGAGGAGCTTCTTATTATATATTTTATAATTATATTTTACTAGTTTTATTTTATATAATATAAACGCTACGGGTTATAGTAAACTATTTAAATATATTTAAAAAAGGATTATAGCGTAGACGAAGTTAGAAGCGTTAGTTTTTAATTAGATTTTTAAATTTAGATTAAAGTAAGCTAGAAACCTCTCTTCGGCCTCTATAAAGGTAGTCTTAACTAAGTTAAATAATCCTATTACTAGTAAGGTTAAAGATAATAAAAATTATTTTTATTTACTATCTTTAGTAAGTTTAGTAAGGGCCCTAATAATATAAAAAAATTTTTATATAAACTGTCTATAAAAGTTTATAAATTTTAAAAACACTTATATATCTTTAACGTACTTTAGCGTAGGCTAGTTAGTAATAGTTATAACTTTAGTAGGATTTATTTTAATACCTTCTATTATTAATATAAGTTCTAAATACTTTATACGCTTAACGCTCTAAGAGTATTTAGTTAGGTTAAAAAATAGATTAGCGGCTTATAGTTTTACTAGTACTTTATTAATATAACTATTATAATTCTTTTTCTTTTTACTATATATAAGAATATTATCTAGATAGGTAGTAGCAAAGTTGTCTAGGTATTTATAAATAATATTATTAATAAAGTTTTAGAAGGTATTTAAAGTATTATATAAATTAAATAGTATTACTAGGTACTTATATAGGCTATAGTAAGTTATAAAGACTATTTTTTTTTATTCTCTTTACGTACACGCACGGTATTAAAAGCTATAATAATATTAATTAGAGTTATAACCTATATTTTATTTATACGCGTAAGCGTCTCTTTAATAAAAAATAATATATTATAGTTCTTTTTTATTATTACGTTAAGTACTTAGTAGTTAACGTAAATATAAAGGCTGCTACTTAGTTTACGTATAATTAAAATAGGCGTAGTATAAGGTAAGTTACTAGGCCGTATAAAGTTCTTAGCTAGTATTTTATTAATATATTTTTTAATTACCTTCGTCTCTGCGTAAGTTAGTTTATATATTTTAGAATATAGTATTTTAGCGCCGTCGTTAAGATTAATTAAATAGTTAATACCTTTTTAACGTAGTAGTAGCTTATTTACTTTAGTTTTATTAAAGACGTCCTTCTACTTATTATAAATATACTTAAATAATATATTACGGAGTTTCTTATCTATATAATATATTATTATTTTATATATATATTTATTAAAGTCTTCTTAAGTATAGGCCGTATATAAGTTAAATATATCCTTAAGCGCTTCTACTAATATATTCTTATTAGGCGGGCGATTTAGTTAGTTTTAATAGTAAGGTTTAACCTAAACTATATTTCTAGTCTCCTTAGTAGTTATAGTAATAGCGATATAAATAAAAATAAAATAAATATCTTCTACTAGTAAAGTTTTATATAACTTACTAAGGGGCGGCTTATTATTATATACTATTTTAGGCTGTCCGTCCTTTAGGTAGTTAAAGTAATAGTAGTTTAATTTAAACTTTATAGATTACTTATCGCTAAATATAACTTTAGGCTAGTAATAGTCCGCCTAGTTTATTTTTAAAATAATATTATACTTATCTATATTAGTAATATAGTAGAGGATATTAGATAAATAGCTTTTATAGATAACGTAAAGCTCTACGTACTTAGTTAGTATACTTACCTTTTCTTTATTAGTAAGTAAGAGTTATATAAAATTAGTAGTTTATATAATTTAAAAACTGCGCTATATTATTTAGCGGTAGTTAATAAAGTACGCGCTTATTTTAGTATTTAAAAGCGTAGTTATTTTACGCTAGTTCTATAGCGTTAGCGTATTACTCTAAAAGATAAGTTATTTAGTAGCGTCTAGCTATAAATTAATATCTAAGGCTATTACTAAAATTTAGTATTTACCTTTTTAGGCGGTAATAAGCGGGACGGCGAATATAATTATAGTTTTAAACTAAGTAGTAACTTAGCTTAGCCAGATATAGTCTAAGGTTTATTTTATATTATACTAGTTTAGTTTTTACGTATAATTTTTAGTAAAAGTGTTTAGTTTTTCTACTTATTACTATTCTTACTAGAGATAAAAAAATCTTTTTTATTAACGCGGTTATCGTAGAGGTTCTATTCTAAAGGCTTTTTAATCTCTTTAGTATAAAACGCGTTAAGAGTAACTATAAAAACTAGTATTTAGCTTACTAGAGTTAAAGGCTTACTATAGTAAAAAGCGTTTAAACTATTTTATTAGTAACTAGATTTTTTGTATTTAAAATAGAGTTTAAGGTTATTTAATATTTTATACTTTTTAGCCGTGCGTCTATAGGCCGTAGTTAGTTTTATTTTAGTTTTAGTAAATAATAAGCCTAACGTAAAGAATTATACTGTTTAATTAAAAGCTATACGTTTAGTTAACGTATTATTATATTTTATTTTTTTAGCTTTAGGTTTAATACGCTCTTAGTTAATTTTAGTATAATTTTTAAAATATTAATTAAGCGTATTACTAGACTAGCGGCAGATACTAGCGGCGTTTATTATAATTAGGTTAATAAGCTCTTTAATATAAATATATATTAAGTTATTAGGGAAGTGCTTTAAGTAGAAGTATATACTAGAGAAGCGAATTTTTTATTATATAAAGGTTTTACCCGCCTTCTACTTTAATAGCTTACTTAGGTTAGATAATTAGAATATAGTATCCTTAATTTTATTACTAGAAGTATAGCTATAAAAGTTATTTAAGGCGTAGATCTATTCTATATAGTCTTTAGGCACTTAGATATTTTTAATTAGCTTTTATATATTACCTAAGATTTTAAACTCTAAATAGGTAATACGGGTATTATTATTATTATATTTTAAATTATACTTTTTAATAATTATATTTTACTACTTCTTGTAGTCGTCTTTGTCCTTCTTATCTTCTTAGAAGGTAGTAATATTTAAAAGGTTTATAGTACTGCCTTTAGTATAAGTAGATAAGTATATTAAAGTAGTTTAAGAAATATAGGGCTTACTATATTTATAGTAGTACTTACTATTACAGCTATTATTATTATATTACTTATAGCTATTAGAGTAATAGTCCTTTTATTAAAAACTATAGTCCTTATTTTATTAATTATAGTTATTAACAGAGCTATAATATAGGTTATTTTAACTTTTATAGTCTTAGTAGACTAAATAAAGTAATAGAGGCGCGGCGTTACTAAAATAGTAGAAAGGGCTATAATTATAATATATATTATCTATATATCTATAATAGGTAATACTATAGTAATAGCTATAGGACAGGTTATATTATTATATATAGTAGATAAGGTTATTAATTTTATTATTAGAGTTATTACGTAACCTCTAAAAAGCGTATTAGATTTTTTTTTTTTTACGATTAGTATTATTGCGTTTACCTTAGAGTTACTAAATAAAAGTTTTTTACTTAGTAAACTAGTTATAGAAATAGTCTATATTCTTTTTCTTCTTTTAATAATCTTCTTAAAATTGCTTAATAAGTTTATTATTATTATTACGGCGACGGCGGGTAATTATATTTTTTTTATTTAAGTCTCTTATTCTTCTAGCGGAGTTAACTAACGTTAAAAATATTAATATTAGCTGTCTTTTAGAGTTCTACAAAGTCTTAATATAATTACTTTAGAATAGTAGTAGTTTTTATATACTTAGTAATATTATAGGCCTATTTAGCGCAGTTACTTAGCGTTTACTAACTCTTTTTATAAAGGGTCTTATAGCACTTAGCTTTTAACTATACTTTATTTAGGTCTATAAGTAGTTACTTATATCTTTTAAACTGTGCGAGGGCTTAAAAAGTGTTCTTTTATAACTTAAGACTCTTAAGGTTATTATTTACAGTAAACGTAGTATTATATAAAGCTTAAAATAATATAAAAAGGTTAAATAACTAATCTTATAGATTAGTATTAACTTATTTAGTAAAAGAGGTTTTATTAAAGTTACTTTTAATAAGATTTCTAAAAAACGTCTTATATTCGGCGGGTAGTATATTATTATCCTTAAAATAGTCCTGTTTTACTTAGATAATATAGCTCTTTAGGGTGTTTATATTATTTAACTTATTAAATTTAATCTATATATAACCGTTGTATTTATTATATAGTATAGTAAATTAGAATTTAGAATATTTATTTTTAAAATAAATAATTTTATAGTATATATTTAAAAGCTCTAGGTTAACGTAGGCTTAAATAAGAGTATTTATATTAATATTAAGATTACCGTTAAAAGCTAAGAATTTTTTAACTAAATTATAAAACAGGCTAGGCTTTATTTAGCTAACTTTATACTAGTCTAGAAATAAGTCTAAATAGCCCGTCTAGCTTTTAGTAAAAATAGTATTAGATTCTTACATCTTTACTATTATTAGTAATAGTAAATTTAGTAAGCTAGAACGAGAATACCGCGCGCGATTAGTATACAGCGTTAGGCTTTTAGTTTTATTTTTTTTAGTAGTAGAATAAGCTATATTAGTAGCTTTTACGTTTCTAGTATAAACTCTTTTTAATAAAACTAGTATAGTAAAATAAGTTCTAGTAAATCTTCTACTAGTAGAGCGGCCTCCCTATTACGCCTACGGCAGGTTAGGCTTACAAACTAGGCCTAGGTTATAAATTTCTATTAGGGTTCCGCGTATATTAATACTCTTATTACTAAAATAGTCTTTACGTACTAGTAATTTATAGTAGTATTCTAGTAGTTTTACTATAGTAATAGGTTTTATAATAAACTATAGTTAATACTACAATTAAATTATATAGTATAACTCTTTAAGTAATTAGGCCTAGTAATAAGCGTATAGGCAAGAGTAGATTTGTTTTTTATAAGGAACGCAGTATAGTGTAAGGAACGTTATATAATTTAGTTAGAATATATAAAATTGGCTATATAAGATACTACGTAGAAAGCTATAAAGGCTCTTATATAGGTTAACTAGGTATGCTAAGGCGCTAGGCTTAATTAAAAATACCCTAGCGCCTTAGCTCCGCAGCTCTTTAGCTCCTTAGTCTTAGAGGTCTGTTATATAAAAAGCTATTTATTAAGTAATTAAATAAAGAGTATTTTCCTATTTATATAACTAGGGCTAGAAACTACCTTATAGTTTTTAATTAAGTAATTTTCTATTATACTTTAAAAGTACTAAAGGCGCTAAAAACTAACTTTACAGTACTAGTAATAATTTTATTTAAATATATATCTCTCTTTTAGCTACTTAATACTATTATTAATAAAGCCTTTAAGACGCTACTAAAAGAAAAAACTAAATAGATAATCTAGAGTTTAAAAAACTATAGGCTTACTTAAAGATTAAATAAAAAATAAATAGTATTATAGAAACGAGTATTAATAATAAATACTATAGTAGTAGTATAGTAAAAATTTAATAAATAATTTATTATTAAAAATTTTTAGAAGTGCAGGATTTTACTAAATATTAATAATTTAAATAATTATTTATTTAAAATTAAAAATCTTCCGTAAGCCTTATTTAACAGATAAAAAAAATATAACTATTACCTATTAAAATAAAAATATAAAGAAGAAGAAGCTAAAATACCTATTAATAGTATATAAAAAGAAGAGTAAATAAAGTATATTTTTATTAATAAGGCAGTTTAATAAGATAGTATTTCCGGCCCTAGCTATCTAAATTTAAATTTTTATATTTTTAGTCTTAGCTATTTAAATTTAAGCTTTTATATTTCTAGCTCTAGCTGCCCTAGTTTAATATACTATTTTAGGCCTTTTTAGTCTTCTTAAGACTAAAAATATAAAAGCTTAAGCTTAGATAGCTAGGGCTAGAAATATAAAAACTTAAACTTAAGTAACTAGATCTAAAAATATAGAAGCTTAAGTTTAAATAACTAAAAATATTTAGTATATTACTACTACTACTACTACTAGGGCTAGTAATTTAAGCTATAGAGAGAGTCTAGGGCTGTATATTTTAAAATAGTAAATACTCTTTTTTATTTTATAGTTACTATAGTAATAATAGTTACTAATCTTATAATAGTATTTTTATATATAAATTTTATAGCTAAACTTATAAATTTTCTCTTTTTAGTACTACTAAAATATTTAAAAAAATTTAGTATAACCCCGCGTAAAATAATTATATATTTACTTATTATATAGTATTCTTAAAATAGTTTTTAATATTTTTAGTCTTTACTATAATACTACTACCTAAAAGAGAAAAATAATACCCCCTCTTTTATTAATTTTATTACTACTTATAGTAGTAGTAGTAGTAACTATAATAGTAATAATAATAATAGTAGTAATAATAGTAGTAATAGTAAAAGTAGTAGTAAAAGTAGTAGTAGTAGTTATTATTAACGCCTTTAAAACTAAAATTTCTAGCCCTAAAAAAGTAAAACCTGCTATAAATTATATATATATATATTAAAGTACTTATAGTAATAATTTTAAATAAATAGCTATTATTATTACTACTACTAGATTTTCCGGCTTTAGTAGCCTCTTTATTTATTTTTTTACCCCCCTCTTTATAAGATTATTTTTTTAGTATATAAGTATATAGAGCTAAGTAAAAATAGTTTTAAATTTTTTAGGTTTTAATTAGTACTCCCCTTACCCTTACTACTACTAAAAAATTTTTTTAGCTAAGGGCCTATAGAGACTAAAATATTAGTTTTTATAATAATACTATTAAAAAAAATACTTTACTTTTAACGCCGCTAGTTTTACGGCTAAGAAGGCCCGCTATATAGTAAATAAGAAGAAAAGGTATATAAAAGCATAAACTACTAGGCGTAAGCCTAAATAAAATAACTAGCTTATAGTATAATATATTTTTACTATTTATAAAAATATAATACTTCTAAAACTAAAAATTACTTACTATATAATTTTTATAGTACTTATAAATATTTTACTACTTATAGATACTCTACTATTAAGCGCTTAATTATTAACGCTAATATTAGTTTTAGTATATAATTATTAATTTTCTAGCTTTACCTTAATAAAGTTTTGCCTATCCTTATTAGAGGACTAACCTATCTATTAGAGCCTAGTATAGTCGTCTTATAACAGATTATGCGGTAGTTCATTTGTCTTACCAATGGGGCATAGTGTGGGACGGGACAGCAGTGTGGGACCATGCCTGGTATCAAAAGCGCTCCTGCTCTGCACTTTGGAACTATACCGCTCGTTATCATGTCGTTCGACGCTATCATAAAGTTCAGGTCGCTCGAAGACCGGCAACCGTATTTCGCGCCCATAGCGTGCAATGACGCTCAACTTCAAGCCAGTTGTCTCGGAGATGTAATTGTAGCATACCCCAACCTCGACGACATTCAAGCTCAAAGAAATGGAAAGCGTGTCACGGTAGACAAAGTTAGCTTTTTATTCACGCGAATAGCTGAATGGAGAAATCTGACAGAGACATACATAGCTGCTGGCGCCCCTTCCATCAACTACTACACCCATCTATTGCGTTGGTCTCAACTACATATCGCATGCTACAGAAGCTAAGGCAAGTATATCAGGCCATTGATGAATCACTATAGCGCAAAATGCTTATTCGAACACCCTCGTAGCTCCCAATACCAAAATATCCACCATTGTGGACCAAACCAGCAACTTCCCTCGCGAATCCTGACGAGTCTATTCCCGTCAATCCGTTCTGCGCGATGAGTCTTCTCGATTACGAGGGAGAACTAGTATTTGTTACATCGAAAGACTGTAAAAACATTACCGTCAGCGAAGCGGAATCGTGCATTCTGGGATACACAGTTGGGAACGATTTGTCGTGCCGATTCTTCCAATTACCAAGTAACTCTGGGGGACAATTCTTCTTTGCGAAAGCGTTTGACAAATTCGCTCCTATTGGACCCGTCCTTGTCAGCGCAGAGAAGTACCGGGCCACAGCTGCGGGCAGACGCCTCAGAACACAAGTCAACGGCACAGTGGTACAGGATGTAGAGATTGCAAAGGACATGATTTTCAGCCCCGCACAGATCTTGAGTCACATGAGTCAGGGTCAGTTTTCGCCGGCGAGGATGGTATGCAGTGACGTTGACTGTTACATGTAGGCACGACGATACCAGCGGGAACTGCTGTCATGACAGGAACAGCAGCTGGTGTGGGTGCGTTCAGAAGCCCTAAAGTGTTCCTACAGGATGGTGATAAGGTGGATATTGAAATTAGCGGTCTAGGTTCGCTTCAGAATGTGATTCAGTTTGAAAAGTAAGTAATGGCATGGACGGAGAGTTTGTCACTTTTTGGAGAAGGCTGACCTTCGCACGGGTAGTCTTACCTTGTGGCAACGCATGTACCTCCAAGTACAAAATCTATTTATGCGAATCTTTACCTAGTTTCCCATAGTCGGATGTCCCTCATCTGCAGTCGAATATACACGTGACCTGTTAACGAACTTTACACGATTGAACAGTCCCTCGCAGCACTTGCTCCTTAACACGTGAGTAGTCATGCGCCCGAGCGTCACTCAGGGCATACCCTATACCGTGTCTGTGCACACAATGCACCTCCGAACACCATGGACACGGTACGTCACTGTCGGGGACAAGCGCAATACCTATAGCTCGCTCCATGTCTGTCTTAGCGGATCAATCGGTGAAGTGGACGGGCCAGCAGATGTTGAGTAAAGAAACTCAGATCGTCAGTGTGGCAATTGAAACGGAATGTTGTCGGCGCAATCTGCGTGCCAAAGGAGCCCTGGAGCCCTGCAACCCTGGAGATTCTACCGTCACGTGCACGGTGTCGTCATGGAACGCTAGCGTCCCACACCACACCTTAGTGCGGGACGACGATCGATACTTGCTGGATCCCTACCACAAACAGTCCCGCCAGTTCTACACCGAGTCTCCATCAGCGCTTGCCAGACCCCCGGAACATACACCCAAATGACTTCTCAACAGAGTTTCGGGACGCAAGCTTGTGAATTCTGCGGCAATACGTTTACCAAGCGAGAGCATTTAGAGCGTCATGTGCGCACGCACACAAGAGAAAGGCCGTTCGCGTGTCGTCGTTGCACATCAACGTTTTCTCGCAAGTGAGTTAAGGCGCTGAGTCGGGGGACGTGCGGGGGCCTGACGCACATAAAGAGACACATTGCGAAGGCATACGCGTTCTTGCCGTGCTGTGAACAGCCCCACGGCTACGATCGGCGAAGCAGCCACTGCACCTGATGGGCGGGCCCCATCATCTCCAGGCATTATCTTCGGCAGTGGAACTTCTGCCGACGTGAATGCAGGCCTCACATGCCAGGAGGCGAACAACAGTGTTGGCTTTCTGGCCTCGGATGCTGCAATTGACCTTGGATTGATCCACTTGGACTGGCAGTGGGATGATGCTTTCAACCTTGATGCTTCCTTTCGCATGGAAGACATGGGCACATGTGATCTAAATACAGTCAATCCTGAAACGCCCTGGCTCCCTTTGCAAGTGCCGACCGGGCATTTCCAAGATATGGGATTGCATGATTCAAGTCTCGTTCATGCGACCTCTTACACGAGCCGATCATCCCCCGTATCTGGACCACCGAGATCCCGCGACAGGGGACCTCAAGGCTCACCACTACCGGGAGACGTGGTCGGCTCTGAGGAGGGAATCTCCCGAACGCTTCTCTCTACCAGTCTGTCCCAGCGCGTCCCAGAGACCCCGCTCCCTACCACAGCCTTCCTGAACAGATGCATCAAGATATTCACCACGCGGTTATGGCCATTGGTGCCTATCATACACCTTCCGAGCTTTCATTCATCCCGCGCAAACCCCTTGCTGATTCTCTCAATATGCTCACTGGGAGCGTTGGCAGATGGGTCAAGTAGTGCCTTGTACTATGCTAATAAGCTTTTTGACAGCGTTCAAAAGACTATTCTAGTTTCTTGCAGCACATTCACTGAGTTGGGAGAGGATGTATTGCAGATCCTGCAGGCGGCCGTGATCGGGCAAACCTTTGCGATTTTGTCAGCCCAAAAGACTCAGTTATTGGTCGCACAAGCATTTCACGGGACGTTATCAGTCGCCGCGAATGCCTTTCAGAATGAGTTGCGTGAGAAAGGCCACATTCTCGAAGCACCAGCTACGGATACCCTCCATTCCGAGGATTGGGACGACTGGATCCAGAGTCAAAGCGTAGCACGCCTTATGAGCGTCCTCCATGTGCACGATGGCGAATTGGTAACGACACTGAATCATCCTGGCATGCTGTCAAAACATCCAACCCATGTAAGCCGTGCCGCACCAAACGAGTTATTTCTAGCAAAGACCGCCGAGGAGTGGGTCAGCCTCTCACAGCATGCGAGGCTACGCACCCACCATCCAAATCAGCCAAATTATGGTCTTATATGGCAACGTTCCCCGATTTCTAGCTGCGCAGCTCTTTCGGCGTTTTTGGCGGAAATCGGGCGGCTCAAGTCATCCCCGTTGCAGGGTATGGATGACCCACTTGTCACACGCATACAAGGCTTGCTCATAGAATGGGCAGAAGAGCTGGCACCCCAAATCAAGACACACGGGTGGCAGCGCCTCTCCGTGCAAATGCTCTGGCATTCATGCTTCATCTTCCTATTCTGCGATGTTCATGAAATGGAAAAGTTTTCTGCGCAGAAGGCGTCGGTGGACCTTGGGAACCAGATGCGAGCCCTTCGGACCTGGGCTTTATCAGAGCAGGCCGAACGATGCGCCGCTCATGCTATTATGATCATGCGTCACATGGAGCGACTTAGGGCTTCCGAGGCACCATCACTGCATGTCGCCCGAGCAGCCTTTCAGGCAGGCCTAGTCTTGGCAATATACTCTTTCCCTGAAGAACAGCCAGGCCGTGCGGAAGGGCAAGAGAATCAATACTCGAACCTGGACTCTCTGGCGAGTCGTTATTTGGAACTACAATCGGCATATGACTTGGGTCTTATCAACAGCGGAGACTGGGCGGCCATTGAGTACCTAATATCACGTGCAAAGTGCAGAACATATGTGTTTGAGTGTTGTGCCACTCTTCGTTACCTCGGACCGTGGCTGAATGCAAGAATGTATGCCGATAGACTTAATGGGGTGCTGGAAATGATGGAGTCGAAACAGTAGAGTTAGCATTGTTAAGTGAAGGATTCAGAGTCCTTACTTACTAATACTTCGGGATCATACAAGACTGTTTGATATGTTTATAATTAGACACCTAAGGGGAAGATTTAATACTAATTAGGCACTGAAATAAGTGCTACGTACCGAAGTAGTAACTCTACAGCTCTGGCAGTTAATATAAGACTATGTTGGTTCACGGGAGGGTATCACTTACTTGCAAGATCCTGATGTCTTGATCAAACTTCACGACACAGGGACCTACCCTACAGACAGGAAATACCCCCATTTTCTGTCTGAGGCTACTCGTTTTCATTGCACGGTGTATCTCATCTGTAGAAGGCAGAGGATGATAATCGGACGCTTCATATGGAAGTGTGAGCTGGATTCTTCCGAACGTGTGTGCTTTATCTAGATGACGATCAGATATGCGGGAGTATTCACGAAGGTTTGTAGTGCCAAAAACGACTGTCCTACCTAGGTGTATGGTTCTATATTCGGCCCACACTTAGTTACCGTGATTCACTACCCAGCACATTTACCGCGCGGTTGACACTGCCATCGGAACGAGCAGCCATGGTCAGATAAGAGGCGGACACCCAACAAGTACTCAGGCAACAAGTAAGACGGAGCTGCACCCCAAGGACGCGCCAAGCTCGTGAACAAATCGAGGCCAGGAGAACCATCAGGGTTTACGTACTCGCAGCTTGCACCAGAGTAATATGAATCGTTGCTCACCATACTGCCCAGAGGCCACCAAGGAGGTGCGATGCAGCTGACGCGCTATCGATACCATAGCCAAGGTGAGCTTGGATAGGGCTTCGAGAAGGAATCCAGAAGGGTTCGGCGCAAGTTGGTACTCGGGAGATTTGGCTTCCGCCGACGATGTTTTGTAGCCGGGACCGAAACGGAGCTCTTCGAGTTTTGAAAGCGATGAGCTAACCTGGCTATTATTTGCCGCGCCAGAAAGGATTGCCCACGCAATACCAGTGAGCGAGTAGTTACCGGGCGAATCCAAACCCAAGAAATAAGTCCCTAAATCCGGGTTCCAGAGACGTTCATTAATTGCGTCATTAAGCTTCGAAGCAGTCGAGTTGCACTTTTTAGCCGCTTCGGTGTCGTCCAAAGCAACAGCCAGGGGAACAAGGAGGCGCAGGGTGAATGCAAACAATCCTGAGACCGCACTGCCATTGGCAGGACCAAGGAAGCTAACTGGAGTCGTTACCTCCGCGCTACCAGCCACGAGGCCAGAGATGGGATCGACGAAGGCGAGTTTTGCTTCTGCAAGCTTCTTGATCTTATTCCAGCGCGTCTTCAGAGAGTCACTGTCCCTGGTATACATATAAAAACTGCAAACCGCTGCCAAGAAGAGGCCCTGATAGTCAATCAAGCCGTCCCAGCCCTGGTACGCTGCTGAATACTCCGGCCGGGTTCCCATTGCTGGACTGATTGGAACGAAGCCAGCGTATGGGCTGGAGGCAACCTGGTATCCCAACACCAAATCAATGCTGCCTAGGATGTAATCCCATCGTGCCGTAGTCTGTGCCACCACGCGAACTGTATGATAGAAATCGCCAGTCCAGACGAGGCGGTCTCTTTTGGCGCCGTCAAGGCAGACGGAATATTCGAGGGGAGCGACACCGTACTCGACAAGAGTGTCATCGGATCTCAAGTTATTTTGGTATATCTTTGTTCCGTTGCTGACAACTGAAATATTGGTAAAAATGGTGACGTGGTCCTGGTAGCCGCCAAATCCCCAAGTGCCTGCATAAACGGAACTTGACCCAAATATGGGGTTGGGGTTCGATGGAGGAAGAGGTACGAGAGCGAGCTCTTCTCCATCAAGATGCACCCGGTATCCATTTTTTTTTTTCGATTGAAGTGCTGATGCGATACCATTTGCCCTCCTCCACTGAAATATTTAATGGAAATTGCTGGTTCGCTGGTGTTTCTAGGCTTGTTTGATTGGCTAGGCTCCAGCCGCTGTTGAATATTAGCGTGTTGGGTGGTAGAAGTGTGCTGTTTGTGTTCTTAAACGTAGTATCTGCAGGGTAATTGGAGGTCAGGATGAACTAAGGCCCTAAGGGTTGGGAACCGCTGGCGATCCTCCAACCTACTCCGCCTCTGACGATCTTTGTGTCGAATTTCAAAGTGTAGTTCGCAGGATTTAACAATATTCCTTCCGCAGACTGTGCGCTTGCTTGGCCTCGGACCAGCGCACCTTCATTGGTGATTTCCCAGGTAGAGAGCGCATTACCCGCATCCACTCATGCAACTTGCACAACGCGTCCTTCGAGATCGAATACTTTGTTGTACGTGGTGTTGCTGGTTTGCAAGTATCCTGGAAGCTTGTCCACGTCTGTATACTCGCTTGTCATTCGGAACCCAACACGCTCAATTGTTATCGATACATCGGTAAGCAGACGGAGAGATTGCCATCTTTGTCCGCCTTGTACGAAGAAGCTCTTCAGGTTGCCAGATTCGGAGATCCCCAGTGTCTCTACCCGGAATGTACCGGATAGACCATTCGCGAAAGTCCAAGGACCATCTGCATTGTCATGCGAGAGTCCTACCAAAGACTCCGAATACCTCACTTCGACCTGTGCGGGTAGTGCCGTTTGTCGTTGACACGGGGAACGGAAAGCCCGCGACCTCTGATCCATAGTCAAGAGTAACGGTTGGTCGAGATGACGACAACGTTATAGTGGTGCCGTTCTCGTACAACGATTCGCAAGTTGGAGTAGTGGCATTACTGTTACAGTATCTCTTGGGATAGACGTTCCCATAGGGAACGAAACTAAACGCTCAGATCAGCTGCCATCCCCAAAACACGTTTGTGGTTTATTTATGCGTGTACCCATGTACAGAACAGCGATGACACAATTGTCAAAGAGTTGAAACGTATGGTCATCGTTAGTCGTAAAATCAGACCCTCAAGACGGGTTCCAAGCCCCTGCTCGAAACCAAAATCCCTGGATCTAAGTTCCGCTTCATTTTATAATCTGGTTCGAAAGGCGGGTAAGGTTTGCCGAAATGTGGGGGAGGTGGTTCAAGCGTAGGTACAGATTCGGCATCCCTGTTTCTCTGGATTTAGCGTCCGAAACATCGAGGTGATACCGAGGTCACTGCCCCTAAGAGTAAGAGAAACCCATCAAGATAGGAAGTAGCCGCAATAGCCGCGCACATTATGTGGGGAAGTCATTAGCGCTCGGGATGTGGGGGACTTGGTGCATCTTTGATGAATCCGTGTCATCTTCCATCGAGCACACGCTAGCTAGGAACTTACGTAGTTTAATTTCAAAAGGTCGAAGCGTCTTAATAACCTAAGATTCCGTCAGTCTTCATCCGTTGACCGTACTCGTGTGGTCACATACAGGGCAAATGCGCAGGGTCAGCAACCACAGCGTCGAGTTCGACGTCAAATTCTATTAGTGACTTGCTGGCATCTACAAGCTGTCTATGTTCAACACCATTGAGAAAGACTTGACAGGGAGATGATGGCGTGAGATGGAAAAGAGTGTGTTAAGGGGAAGGCGTAAGGCATGCTGAAGCGAGCTGGCTTTGTAGGTCGGGACCATTTTGTTCTGTGGGAAGACTGGAATTTGCATTGATTTCGATGTCTTGGGGTAGATTTGCACTACGATGGTCAACGGGATTTGAGCGCGATGTACTCGGTGCGCGGGGTCACCTGCCAGCTACTTGGTGTCTCGATCCACCCTGTATGTTCTTTGGTAACACCACTGAGGGATAAACACGACGTATGACGAGTAAGGAAAGGCCGAGTATTATTCTGGAAGCCGCTACAAGCCCAGCTGGGTGATTGAAGGATAAAAGAATCGGCGTTACAAACTGTGAACAGCAGCAGTGTCCGATGTGGCCATCTCGATACTCGCACCCACGGATATTTGTAGAAACGTTGCACATGACATGGCTCAGTCGGGTCGTACGCCTACAGAGGACTGGGAGCCCACGGTGCCCCAAGGGCCCGAAAGAGAAGCCACGAAGGTCTTTCTTGAAGATAACGAAACACCGAAGCGTACCTAAAACATTGTACAATCCATCTCTTTTAGCATAAACAGTCACGAGGTTTTGCGGGCGCCTGGGCAGGGCTCAATCTCCATTAGGGATACAATAACGGGCATGGGGCATTCACCATGATGCTTTTGATCTCCAATACACACGGTACGATGGATTTTTGCATGCTATCAACCCAGAGAAATGTTGGGGGAGGGTGCATGAGGGTTTTGTCCTCGCGCATAAGCGTATCCCCAAGGCCTCGCCGTCATTGGTCCAGCCCCCCACCGTGGCCCCGTCACTGGGGTCCAGCTCCAGCTCGGCTTGCCACTGTCAGCAAACTCAGCTCTCCGTCGCGCGCATACTCGAACGGTCGGTCGGCGAGGCAGCCCTGCCTGCGTGCATTTCCTGTGGCCTCTGTTTCCTTGGTGCTTTCTGTATAATATACCATGACGACCTGACGACGTGAACGAACCAGTTGCTGCTTTCCGATACCCCAATACCAGCGCCCGAACGGCGACAGTAATTTCTGCACAGCACACGGCGCACACCGACCACGCCCACCATGTGGAGTCGCATCACTGGCAACGGCGACGGCGAGAAGCGCAAGAAGCGAAGCGACTCGTCGCGATCGAAAGACGCCGAGTCTGTTGTCTCGTCTGCTTCGACACGGAGAGCCTCGGGGCGCGACGCGCGACGGCGAGGCCCCGACAGCCCCGCCTCGAGCTATGCGACGTTTGCGACGGCCAGGGACGACGGCCACAGCGATGCCGACCTGTACGAGGACCCGCGCGACGAGCAGCGCAGACGCCGCCGCCGCGACGACGACGACGACGAGCGCTCGACGTACTCGCGCAGAGACCGCTCGCGGAGCAGGGACCGCGGCGACCGGGACAGGACGAGCGACCGGGGAAAGAAGAAGAAGAAGAAGAAGAGCCGCTCTGAGGCGGGCGGCTCGCGCGCGCACGACATGGCAGAGGCGCCGCGACGGGACACTCTCGAGCGCGAAGCCGTCACTCGCTTTGCGGACCACAACGGGCCGCCCACCATGTCCGGAGGGCTGCCCGCCGGCACCTTGTCGCCCCATGCACACGATCAGTTCCCCGGACAGGACCACGCTCCCGCGCACTCCAATTCTTTTGGCGAGGCTGCCGAGTACTACGGCGACCAGGGGCAGTCTGTCCAAGACCAGCCCGGAGTGCGCATCGAGCGCCCCTCGGTCATCGTACCACAGGACCAACTCCACCTGACCACCGCCTCTGCCACACCCAATCCGGTCGCGGATACCGGATCGGGCGCAGCTGCCGAATTCTACGGCACTGCACACACCGAACCACCACAACCATCCAAGCCGCCGCGTCCCTCGTCCATGCCCGGCGCCTTTACTGATGATGAGCCTTTGCCTCCGAAACCGCCCAGACCCGCGTCAAAACCTGACAAGCCAGGCAAATTGAGCTCGGCCGCTACCGTAGCTAGTGCTGCTGGTCTCGGATACGCCCTTGGCCACGGATCCTCCCACACCCATACACAACATGCCACAAGCTACGTGCACGGCGCTTCGGGCGGTTCCGCGTCCATGTACTACCAAGGGGAGAATCCGTCCACGGCAGCGACGAACGGCAGCTACAACGGCACTAGTAGCTATTTACCTGCTTATAACGAAGCCATGGAAGGCATACCACCACCGAAGCCTCCTCGGCCTGGGAAACCCGGACAACAGCCGTCGGGTGCATCCAACGCTGGTATGTACGCTGCAGGTGCCGCTGGACTTGCAGCTTACGGACTCGCTCACCACCACTCACATGGCCACTCCCACGCCAGTTCCATGCCCGGAGGGTTGCCCGGCGAGCAATCTGGAAGTTACGGGTCCTCGCCTGGTTCCTTCATGCCTGGTGGAATGGCACAAAAGCACGAGCACATGGGTCCGGTTTCCAAATTCGCGGACTGGTGGAAGAATTTGGATGATGTTCGGAAGATGGAAGAGTACACCGAGTACATTGGCGTGTGCAAAGATTGTTTCGACCCGCGATCTTCACCCATGGATGCTCCCCGTAAGCATCACTACAACCGGCGGAAACGCTCGGGCGAGCTTCGCCCATCTGGGATCAAAGAGAAGCACTCGCGCTACGGGTTACACGAAAAAGCGTCGCGTATGTCACTATCTGGCGACGAGAAACGGGACAGGCGCAAGAGCAACAGCACGGCTGGGTGGCTTGCAGCAACTTTAGGTGGGGTCGGCCTTGCAAAAGCTGGACAGACGTTCTTCAACCGGCAGAGGAATGACTTTGACGATACTTACAGCATCAAATCTGGCCGCGACTCTCGTTCGAGAGTGTCCCGCTCGAGCCGCAGCCGGAGCTCATCTCGCGATCGCCACCACTACTCCTCCGGCCGATCAGAAATTCGACGGAGGAGTCGATCCGAGGACCGCATGTCAAGGATGTCTGTGGGGATTACCGGTGACCGCAAAGACTACAGGATTGTTCGTTACCACTCGCGCTCCCGGTCACGATCCCATTCGAGAGATCGGAAATCTGGCATCCTGGGCGCTGCACTTGGTGCAGGCATTGCAGCGACGGCTGTCAGTGCTTCGCGAAGGAAGCACCATACTCGAAGCCGCAGCCGCTCTCATTCTCCCCAATCCAATTTTGTACATCATCGCCGAGACAGCAGTGATCGTGAACGGAGATATTCCAACAAACAGCGCTTGAAGAACAAGTCATCTCGAAGCTCAGTTGGCTCTGCCTCCATTGTTGATGTTTCCCGTCCTCATCAAAATCAGGGTGGCTTCTTAGGTGGCTTCTTCGCAGCTCCGCCACCAAAGGAAAAGCGCCGGAAACAACACAGTCGTCCCAAGAAAAAGAAGAAGGGCTTCTTCAATTTTGGAAACGCATCGACGTCATCTTCCGACTCTGATATTGCATTCGGCCAGGGGTTTGTGCAGCGTAAGAAGCGCCTCTTGCGACGAACTTCCGAAGAGAAGCTCCGTGCTACTCTTGCCGGGCTAGGTGCGACCGCGGCAGCCATCGCTGCTGCAAAAGCCGGACGTAGCAATGGTCGACATCGTCCTGAGGTTGTTGCTGTTCGCGAGAACCGACATCGGACTCAAAGCAGGTATCGGCGCCAATCCGGCACTTCCCGCTACGGGGACGTGGATGCAGATGGCTGGGAGGACCTTCCCGATGATGATACGACCGACTCAGGAAGCATCAGCTCTGGTCTTGCATTTGGCGACTACGACTTTAAAGAGACCAAAAGCAAGGAATCCATCAACTCCAATGACTCAGGTACTAGCAAGTGGGGTTGGCGATGGGGTAGTAAGAAGCAGAAGAAGAAGGCTTCTTCTGAGAGCTTGTATGATGCTGGAGTGAACACCTCACTCATCGGCCCTGCTGCAGCTGGTGCTGTCACTGGAGCAGCTATCGGCACGGCTTTGCATCGACAAGACAGCAGCACCAGCAGCATTCCCTCCCTACAGAACGTATACCCAGTCCAGGCGCCCGGTGACCCTACCTCTTTCGAGGCTAGGCGTATAAGCGCAGTCCACACTCCCCAGCCGCTCGTCACATCGCAACCGGGCCCAATGAGCATCCAGCAGCCTCAGCCAGTACATCAAGTGCCTGGAGCCATCTACTCGACACAAGCCCCGCCTCAGCCTGGCTTTGTTGCTCCGAGTGGGCCTCCGGTCTTTTCGCAACCTCCAGGTACTAGTCAATACTCGTCGAGCGGTCTAGATTCGTTCCATCACCCAGCACCACCGCGCCGTGCCAATTCATCACCGGTACAATCGTATTCCTGGAAGCGCGATGCTGCCATTGCTGCTCTCGGTGCCGGTTTGACTGGTGCCGGCATTGCTTCTGTCAAGAATAAAGATCGTCCTCCTAGCTCTGCATCCAATGTACGCTTCGACTTCACCGAAGAACAAGCGCGAAAAGAGCGGAAGCGCCGAGAAGATGAGGAACGTGAGGAAGAGGATGAGCGGCGACGCCACCTTGACGACACTGATCGCAGGGAACAAGAACGTCGCAAACATGAGTTGCAACGCCAACAGGATGAGGCGAGAAGATATCTTGAGGCTGAGCGATTGGCGAACCAGGAGGCTAAGCGTCGTGAAGCTGAACGTCGCCGCCAACAAGAAGCCAAGGAGCGTCATGAGCAGGACGAACGCATAGCTCGCAAAGCTAGGGAAAGAGCCGAGGAGCAGGAGCGCCATGAACACGAAGCTCGTCTAACTGAGCGACGAAGGCGCGAGCTCGAGCTTGAAGAAGACCAGAAGCGCCGGGAACATGTTGACCAAGAGCGCCGCATTGCGGAGCAACGAAAGCGCGATCTTGAGTTCGACGAGGAGCGGAAGCGCTGGGAATGTCAAGAAGTAGATCGACGGGCAGCTGAGCAACGAGAGGTTGAGAGGCGTGAAGCGGAGACTCAGCAAGACCTGGGACGTAAGCGGCGAGAGCGCGAGGCGGAAGAATACTCTAACCAGTACGAGATTGATCAAGATCGACGCCAAATCGAGCAACAACGCACTGGCGACTCGATCGCCAGCGATGTACGTCGCAAAGAGCGAGAGCTTGAGGATCGCGAGCGGGACATTGTTCAACCAGACGCCTCGAAGAGCCCTGCAGTAGCTGCTGTAGCAGGAGCCGCCGCGGCGATCACGAGCGCTGCCATTTCCTCTTCTAAGCACGAAAACCGTCGGACGAACACAATTGAACCATCCTCGGTCAAGACGGTTGAGCCTGCCCCTGTCAAGACCATTGCGCCGAGCATGATTGCTCAAGATTATGCTGATGATGATATCTTCGACCCCAACATGTTCAAGAAGCCTATTCGTAGGCCAAATAGTGCGCAAGAAGTCTACCAAGAGTGGGAGGATCGATACACGTCTAGCAAAGCGCCGGTGTCGCAAGCAGAATTCTTTGCTCCGAAGGAGCTCTTGGAGAACACATCTGCGCCTGTGGCGAAGGTGGACCCCAACGAAGGAGCTCCTGACCTTCACGTATACCAAGCCCACGACGACCACGACTATGACCCACCACGACACCCGCCGTATCCTCCTTCATACTCTTTTATTGCCACCAAGGACGGCCGCGGACCGAAGAACCCGCCATATCCTATTCCCGAGCTCAATTTGATTCAGCCCACCCCTCCTGGAAGCAGGGCGAACTCAGTACGAGCCGCCTCCCTGCCTCCTTCACCTAAGGTTGAGCCTGTACAGACTCAAGAGAAGGGAGAAACTAAGCAGGAAGATGCTATCCGGCGAGGCTCAAGGGTCAGCTGGGGTCCTGATCAGTTTCATAGTTACGAAGTTCTCACTCCAGATTCCTACCAGGAGCAGTTCATCTCTGGTCGCGACCTTGACAAACATTCTAAGCAATCCAACGATGAGATTGTTGTCGAAGCTGATTCCCCGAAGTCAGGTAAAAAGACTACTACGTATCGACCAGAGAAGTTCAAGGTCCCAGAACCTGAAGTTCCAAGTAGTACGCAGTACGTTACCGACCAGGACAACAATGACTGGGCGGGAACAATGTACAAGAAGGCTAGCAAGAAGGACAAGAAGAAGAAGGTCAAAGCCGCCGCAGCGACGTCGGCAGCAGCAGTTCTTGCTCGCGATGACACTGACAATGTCTCTATCATGACGGACCCCTTCGCTGATAAGTATGCCGCTTCTGTTGTGTCCGCGGCTCCTTCAACGAGCAGTTCCTGGTCGACTCCTTATTCTGAATCTGCCTCGGATGTTACAGTGATCCCGGCCCGCCCAAAGGACTTTGTTGAGGGTGAGATAGCCACCGAGCCAGAGCCAATGCATATCCCGGGAGGTTTTGATGATTCTCCTCCCCCAGGAACGGAGATGCCTACGGAGCACGGGCAGTCTATGTTGAGCAAGGACGATAAGGAAGGTAAGAAGAAACCAAAGAGCATGGATGAAACCACCTTTGTCGTTCCAGAACCTCACAAGTCTGTTGAACCCACAGCGGGACCCACGAGGGAAGTCGTATCTGTACCAGAGGCCAAATTGAGCAAGAAGGACAAGAAGAAGTCCAAGCGCGTTGAAGAGGATCCAGACGCCCGGAACACACCCAGTACGGTCGTTCCGTCAATAATTCCCGAACCTGAGCCAGTAACAATGGAGGAACGCCGAACAGTGATTGAAGTTCCAGTAGAAGTCGATTGGACGTCCTCCGCGAAGTTGAACAAGAAGGAAAAGAAGCGATTGTCCAAGGGCGTTGAAGAGGAATTCGTCGACCAATCTTCGCCAAGCGCGGCTGATTCACGGAGTGCGTCTGAGCCTGGAATTGTAGAGGGATCGCTGCAAGAACCGGAAAATGAGAAACCAATGAGAGATGACTGGGCTGCGCCCGCTAAGTTGAGCAAGAAAGATAAGAAAAAGAAAGCTAAAGCCGCTAAAAAGGGCATTGTCGACAGTCCCAATGATACTGAGTCCAGCCAGCCTTCTACTCCCATTATTGAACGCGATCCCCGGGACGTCGAACCTACTCTTACGGGTGGTGTCGCCCTTGACAGTGCTCGAGGCAGTGGAACTTCAAGTAACACGACAACTGCAGCCATGGCGGGTGGCTTCGCTGCACTTGTTGGTGCCGCCATGAAGCAAGATCAGGACAGGATCGCGTCTGATTTTGAGCATGCGAGGGAACGTATGGAGTATGCAAGGTCGCTTCCGAGCACTGCATTCCATGACGTAGACGAACTCCACGATGTCAAGACGCCCAAAAAGAAGAAAAGAGTATCAAGTGGTAGATGGTCACCCTCAATTGGATCCCCGCTTCGCTCTGAAGTCCAATATGATGACTATGTTGGTCCAGTGATGGAACCTGTCTCTTCTGCGGCTGTCAGGGAAGCCCCAAACGCCCCTCCCGTGGACCTTGGATTAAGCCACGTATTCCCTTCGACGATACGAAATGGTAACGACTCTGGTTACCACGCACCCGACGATACGGCTCAGCCTACATCGGCCGATCGTGATTCGGACGAGTTCTTTTCTGCGGGTTCAGAGGAGCAAAGGTCAGTCACAGCGAAATCACCTCCAGCCGATAGGTACGAGGATCGTGACATGTCAACGGTCGTTTCACCAAACAAGAAGTACGATGATGGTCTTGATCGTGAGGAGCGAAGGCGCAGACGCTACGAGAATCGCTCCCGTTCCCGGAGTCGCGACCGTGGCTACGAGCTAGATAATGGTGATTCGCCAAGCAAGCGAAGACATCACCGGCGACGTGAGACAGACGAACGCTCTATCGACGACTGGGATTCTCGATCTGCCATTTCTGAAGCTCGGTCAGAAGCAACGGGCGAACGTCGCCGCAAGCACAGGCATCGAGAAAGAGAGCGGAATGGTTCGCCTGAGGATTATCGCCGCTCATCTGCCAATTCTGAACCGGGTGATATCGAGAGCGAACGAAAATCGTCTAGGCGCCGATCTAAACGGGATGATGATGATGACAATATGTCTGTCGTATCTTCACCGGCCCGCTACGATGACGAAAAAGCACCGAAGAAGGACAAGGAAAAACGATCATCTGGTTTATTCGGTCTATTTGGCAGATCAAGGGAGAATCTGGCGGAGGCCTCTAGCAAGTCGTCGAAATCGAGAGAGGATGACGATGACGGAGAACGTAGACGTCGCCGGAAGAAGCACAGAGAAGGTTCGGCATATGGCTCGGATGACGATGATGTCCGATCCACTATCTCGTCCTCAAGCCGTCGTGAGAAGCGGAGAAGTCACACTGACAGCTGGGACGAAAAGGTATAGCACACGTTCTAATTGTTGTACATTTCTCCATCATGTATTATAGACGTTAATATATTGGGTGTTACAGGAACCCTCTCCCCGGTCACGCAATGAAGACGAAGCCAAGACTTTTTTAGACGATTGGGCAGTGGCAGCCACACCACTGCCCGCCAATGAGACGACTCCTCGCCTTGAAGGACTGCAGGAGAGTGGCGTGCCTGGTGACAAGCCCGATCGTCCCCTTCCTACCCTCAACACCTCCTTCGCGTTTCCACAAGGAACACATGACGTGGCACGTCCAACTACGCCTATAGAGGATCCTCGTGCCTTCCTCACTAAGCTCACTGGATTGCAACCATGGCAGTTGGAAGCCTTCCCTGATGAGCTACCTCCACTTCCCGTCAGCAGACCATCGAGCCCTCTGCTACAGACTCCAGAACGATCAAGAAAACCTCTTTCTGAGCGAAGACTGTCTTCTACATCTGTACCTATTCGTTTCCGTGCACCTCCTACAAGCCCGAGTGCACGACACAATGACCTTATACCCGATCTCAAGAATGCCTCCAGTCCTGGCAGCTCGCCACTACGCCCACAGGGCCCTCGACATGCAAAATCACATTCCAGCGAGTTCGTTCACTCGCGTGAGTACAGACCGTTGTATCTCGTAGAGCGCAATCGTAAGTCTACCGACATCGAAGAAGAACTGCTTCCAGCGCTGCCATCCAGTGGAAGCCCCTCACGAGCATCATCTGCGACCGAAACGGAGGATGAGTACCAGTCTGCCTATGAATCGGCTCATGAGTCTCCCGCCGCAAGCGTTAGTGATGCGTTTGAAGACGCTTTTGCGGATCCATTCAACTTTGTATCGCCGCCCTACGCTGGACCAGGTCCCGAACTTCAACACCCTGAGCTTGCGGATCGCGACATCGAGGAAGTGACTGAGTCGCAGCAGACTACGCCTAAGGCATCGTCGTTCCCGGCTGGCGTGCTGGATGTGCGGAGGGGTGATGCTGCGCTGGCTGCTGAGGATCTTTCAGCTAGGCTCGAGCAAGTTCAGTATGAAGAGGCGAAGGGTCTTGGTCTGTTACTGAATGAGCATACTGGTCACCTGCCATCCCTGTCATCCTATGTTCACGATCAATTCCCGGGGCAGGACCACTTTGCGACCCCCTTTATGCCTCACGCTACCGTACATCCCGCGGCCCTGGCTTCTAGTGCCCCTATCGACGATATCACTTCGCGAGACAAACCTGCAACTCGCAGCAGAGATGTTTCCCCCCCAAACTCGTCCTCGCTTCTCCAGGACGCGGCCCTTGGTGCCCTCGCAGGTGGTGCCACTGCCACCGTTTTACGCCAGCGCTCTCCATCCCCAGCAGCAGCATCCGAAGACGACCTCATTGGTGGCGGCCTCGACCAAGACACTATCAACGCCGCTGCAGCATCCGTCGCATCTCTCAATCCCATATCAGAAGGACCCGAACGACCACCTCTTGTACACGCCCCTTGGTCTAGCTTTAAGAAGACCAAGAAGGGGTCCAAGGGCAAGAGCATTGACCTAGGTGACAAAACACCGAGGGAGCTCACCGTAGAAGATCACGCAAAGATACGCGAAGCTGATGCTGCGGATGCTGCGGATGGTTGGTTCGGTGCGCCTGTTGCAGAGCCGAAGCTTATGGGAGAGAAGGAGCTAGGGGTTAAGCGGCCTGAACCACGTCCGGAATTAACGAGGAGAGAGAGTAAAGGAAAGGGTAAGGGGAAGAAGGATTCGGCATCTGAAGTTGTAGAGTCACCTGCGCCAACGCCCACCGAAGAGCTTCCTCAACCGGAGCTACCTGTGCCTTCGAACACTGACAGCGAATTCGGCCTTCTTAGCTCCTCAAAGACAGTGATCGAGCCTTCCATGGCCGATGTTTCTGAAGATGCTGAACCTAAAGCGGTCGTCGAGGGAGCGGCAACACCTCCTGAGCTCGTTATCGACCCCCTCTGTGGACTCAGCAAGGGCCAAAGAAAGAAGCTGGAGAAGAAGATGAAAGAGGAAGCGAAGGCGAAAGTAGATGGAGGAAAGGCTGAGCCTAGCTTGCTTACAAGGTCCGGCGATGTCAACGAGACTGTTCTTTCTAGCTCTTCTAAAGACATCGAAGCCTTGATACCTACCGGTGCCAACGACATTCACGCGCCTGTACCGTCCAGCTTATCAAGGGACGCACCCGAGCACCCGCTAGCCAGTTCCTCCACAGATACCGGGTACACCCCAGGCTCTGGGTCCTTCTTCGTCCCCACCTTCAACGACAATGAAGATAACTGGGATAAGACTCCTGCTGAAGATGACGCGACACTCGTAGGCGAACCAGGTTCTGGCATGTCGCCTGAGATGATGTCCAAAGAATTCCGCAGGCAGAAACTGCTGGATCATACGGCCCCACGAGGCAACGATGATATGAACGTAAACAGAGCAGTCATGGGATATGGCGACGATAGCCCACTTGCACGGGAGATCTTGGCTAGTAAGCTTAATCATTTTGATGACACAGACCGCATGGATTGGGCTGCGAAGGAATTGGATGCGGAACCGCGGGCTAGCAGCACTTTGGCCCTTGCTGCGCCCACGTCTATTGCGATTGAGCCAGTTGGGCATCCGACTGAGCTGGAGCCTAAGGAACCCGCGCCCGAGCTTGTTGTTGAGGATGCGGCTGTGGCGTCTAAGAGCAAGAAAGACAAGAAAAAGGCGAAGAAGGGCAAGCGCGGCAGCCAGACTATCGAGCCCGAACCCTCTGCTCTTACTTCTCAGCCTGAAGTCTCGAAGAACGTGGGTGAGGTCTTGCCTCTGGAGGCTTCCACGGAAGAACAGGTCGATCACGTAATTCTCAAGCCGGCATCTGATGCAGGTGAAGCTTCGCAGTATCTTGTTGCTGAAGATACGGGGAAAACGGAGCCTCTCGAAGAGCCAAAACTGGTAGAGGAGCCTCTGCACATTGTACCTACAGAGCTCGCGCCCGAGCCCTTGACTGCCAAATCACCTAAAGAAAGTAAGGCGAAAGACAAGACCAAGAAACCATCTACACCTGAGCCCACGCCAGGATGGGGTAAAGGTTTCTTTGGCGCCCTGGGCTGGGGCAAGAGGTCTTCGAAGTCAGGTTCGAAAAGTAGCGCAAAGACGTCGACCGAGGGGAAGGATGTTAAGTCGAGCTCTGAGGCTCTGGCTGCACCTGTGGTTGAGGAGACGAAGAATACTGATCCGCAAGCTAGGGCCGAGACCATATCAACTAACCAAGGCAGACCGGTATACGATGCTGGTGATGTATCTCAGTACCTCGTTGGCGACTCTGACCCTTCGACCCCAGAACGTCCAGCTACACCAGCTACTCAGGAAGTCAAAGAGGTCATCTCTGAGACTACAACCGTCGAATTATGTCCTCGGCGAGAACAGCCGCCACCAACGGGTGAAACGGACATCAAGTCAGCTTATGAACAGGGTACCGCTCAATTCGCCACCGAGGCATCTACCAATCTTCTCAGGGACATTGTTAAAGAAGCACCAGTAACAGGCGTTCATGAACCTTTCACGCCCGCCCAGAGCGACGAATGGGGACCTACAGCTGCTGCCGAGGACAAACACAAAAAGGCCAAGAAGAGCAGACGTGGCAGCCTTGCTGTGTCCGAGTCAACAGATCTGGAAACAGCGGTTGACGCTCCTTCTGTCGTACAGGACGATGAGGATGCGCAGAAGAGGCCTGAGGCGGGTATCGCATTGCCAAGTGAAGGCACCTTACTTGAGGAGCCAATATCTGGCATTCTAGAAGCGGAATCGCTGCCCTTGCAGCCAACAACTGGGGCCGAGCCTGAAGTGCCATCAATGGAGTCAGTTACCGTCTCCGAACCTGAACAGGTCACAGGTCAACCTAGTTCACTCGCTGAAGTCAAAGAAGAGCCACTGGCTGCTGTTGACGACGATGATACCGCGGCAAGCAAGAAAATAGACAAGAAAACAAAGAAGGCCAAGCGCGCGAGTTTGCAGCTTGACGCCCCAGTTGAATCGGAGCCTAGCACGCCCGCTCTCGGAGTTCTTCAAGAACTGCCGCCCATAGCAGTGTCTCAGCCTGCTGAAAATCCGCCTACTGCTGAAGCATTGGAGACATCACGTGAGATCAAGGTGGGCGATGAGACGCCCGCGGAACCGAGCGGATTGCGAGAGGGCGTCGCGCTACAAGCACCTGATGAACAGGATGACTGGAGCTCTTACGCTCCCAAGAAGAAGACTAAGAAAGGCAAGAAGGTGCAGCGTGAATCTAATCAGTCTTCAACCCCGCTGGAAAAGGAGCCTAGTGCACCAGCGGTGGAGACGGCGCCCGAACTACCCCCTGAGGAAGTTGCTGACACGTCTCGCGGTGATAATGTATCCCTGGAAGCGCAATCAATTGCTGCCCAAGCTGATGTCGAACCTGTCAAAGACCTTGACGAGTCTCCCGCACCCACTGTCCCTCAGAACGAGCCTTTTGCGGCCACCGATGACAAGCCAGTCGAGGAGACTGCGATGCCTGTCGAACAACAGGAGGACGAGGGTCAGGCTCCTCTTTTGAAGAAAGCCAAGAAGAAGAAGGGTAAGAAAGGGAAGGCTGCAGATCCCGAACCCGCTTCCACTGAGGGTGGCGTGAATGAAGGATCTATCGATCGTGAATTCACTGCAGAGACACCGCGATTTGCACCCAAGCCACCTTCTGGTGACGAGCCTGCAAAGGAGCCTGTTGATCACGGGATCGTCACAAAATCGTCACAGACCGAGCCTGAGCCTGCTTCGGCAAGTAAGCCTTTCGAGAAGGTCTCGACTCCGAATGAGCCCCAAGCGCTTCTTGACAGGAAGCCAACGGATGAGGTTTCTACGTCAATCGAGCAAGAAGTCTCGACGCTCCTTTCTAAAAAGAAGAAAAAGAAGAAGGGCAAATCTGTTGAAGTTGAGGCTGCGACCGGGCTTAGCAGTCCAAATGTCGGCGAGCAGCCCAAGGATCTTGATGTTTCGGTGCATGCTGAGCCCGAGGCATCTTTGGATAACAAGCCTACCGAGAGAGTCTCTGCGCCAGCGCAGGTCGAACCTGGGGTGCCTGTACTAGACAAGTTTGTTGAGGAGGCCTCGGCGCCCCTCGAAGAGCAAGCCAAGGATGACTGGGCGCCTCTCTCAAAGGAAGAGAAGAAAAAGAAAGGTAAGAAGGCCGCAACTGCTGAACCAATGGTCATGGAGTCGAGCAAAGAACCGAAGGAGGGTGTATCTACGGGAGCGACTCCTTCGGAAACCGCTCTTGGAGGTGTTGGCGCACATCAAGATCAGCCTAAGACGGTCAGTGCGCCTCCTCAGATCGAGGCTATTACCACTCCCGAAGGCAATCCAATTGATGTTCCTCCTACCCGCCTGGATGCCACATTTGATGATATCGCCACGCCAATGGACCTCCCGATCCAGGAAGAGTCTACGGTACCGCTCTCTAAGAAAGACAAAAAGAAGAAGGCCAAAAAGGGTAAATCTGTAGGCATTGAGCTTAGCACTACGAAGGCAGAGTTGCCCGTTGAGCCTTCTCAAGGAGGAGCTGCCATCACGGATCCCGTCAATGAGAAGCGAGCCGGACTCCAGTCTGGGGCTGCATCGATTGAGCCTGCTCAAGTCGAACCCATGGTCGGAGATCTTATCGAAGGGAACAAGTCTGGGGTGCCTTTTGATATTGCGCCGAGGGAAACTGCTGAATCCTCTAGAGCCAGACCACGTGAAAGTATTGATTCGTCGGCCGATATCCAAGCCGAAAACGAGCCGACGGAAGGCTTCTTCACAACGCCTTTCTCGAAGAAAGCAGAGGAGAAGAAGAACAAGAAGGGCAAATCGTTCGATGTCGAGCCTGCCGCCACAACCTCAGCAGATGCTGAGGAACGGGAGGAGCCGGTTCCCAATGTCCTAGCCACAATTTCCGCGGCGGATAAAGACCAGAATCAACCCGATGGCAGTGACGCGGCTGTCATTCCCGCGATCGACGTGCAGAAGGATTCAGAGCCATCGGGGCCCCCACAAATCGAGCCTAGCGCTCACGGGTTGACCGCTACTGCAGACTCGCTTGTGCACGACGGACCTGTGGAGAATTCTGCGC
Source organism: Pleoardoris graminearum (assembly GCA_030770415.1). Lineage (NCBI taxonomy): Eukaryota > Fungi > Ascomycota > Dothideomycetes > Pleosporales > Didymosphaeriaceae > Pleoardoris > Pleoardoris graminearum. The sequence continues at coordinate 226,878 of JASEKS010000129.1, forward strand.
GCACCTTTACATCTGTGGAAGAAGATGAATGGGCAATGCCATCGAAGAAAGACAAGAGGAAGAAGAGTGAGAAGGGAAATGTGGCTGATATGCAGCAATCAACTGCAGATGGTGTCGACAAGGAGCTCGACCCGCTTTCCGAGCCGCCAAGCACCATAGTAGAGACAGCTGCTGATGGTCCTTTGAGTGCACCTGCTCAGCCTTTGGAGATCTCGCAACCAGCGGATATCGTCAAAAATGGTGCATCGGCTGCGCCTCTGTCGAAGAAAGACAAGAAGAAGGCAAAGAAGAAGGGAAAGCTGAGTGAATCTGGCATGCCGGCTGTTGACGAGCTTGTAGAGCCACTTGCGCAATCTGTGGACGATATCGCGACGGAGCAGATTGTTGATACTCCACTGAATGAGCCTGCACAAAAAAAGAGCGATCTTCCGGAGTCCACCGAGACTAGCATTGCTGCGGCCGCCGAACCATCCATGGAGGAAAGCGTTCTGGTGCCTACATCCAAGAAGAGCAAGAAGAAGAAGGACAAGAAAGGATCAATTGGCCAGGATGTTGAGCTCGAGACGCCTACCGCTCCTGTTACGGAGAAGCCTTCCGTTGAACAAAACATTTCGGTCGAGGTTATGAAGGAGGCATCCCAGCCTGTGGAGAGCAGCGTTCCCATCGATCAGAATGACGTGAAATCTTCTGAACCAACTATTGAAGAGACGCTTACTGATGGCAAGCCTGCGTCTCAGGATACTGGAACAATCTCCAACCGCTTCATTGCCGAAGACGAGATCACATCGCAACCTTCAGAACCAGTTGAAAACGTATCAGGAGCACCTACCAAGAAAGACAAGAAGAAGAAGAAGAAGGGCAAGGCCGCCTCAGGAACTGTGACGCCAACTATACCTGAAGCGGAGCCGGAATCTCGCGAACCTACCGCTGAGGACAGCATCATCGCGCCGCCCGAGCCTGGGAACGCTAAGCCTGCTTCTCAAGACAATCCTATTGAGCCTGAACTCCAGCCAGCTATCCGAGATCTCCCTGCACAGACCGAGGCCCTACCTGAGATCCAATTTACAGAAATGAGCGCTGACCGGAGTATATCTCCGGTCCTTTCCAAGAAGGACAAGAAGAAAGCTAAGAAGGCAGCGAAGAAGAGCCCAACCACTGATGATTCCGCACCGCGTGAGGTTACTGAGCCAAGCTCGACTGCTGCCGGTATCGAGGAGAAGGTTGATGATGTTGGCTCCGCGCAACTTGAGAAGGCCGTTGCGGGTACTGCCGATGCTGCTGCACTCGAAATACCCGAAAAGATGGCACTTGAGCAGCCTGCTGACGGCGTTGTGGTTGTAGACGAGTCGGCTGCAATCGTGACCAAGAAAGACAAGAAAAGGAAGGGCACCAGTGAAACCGATATCGCACCCATGTCGACGTCTACCGAAGAGGTTACTTCCCTGAACATCCAACCCATCTTATCTACGCCTATCATCTCCGAAGCTCAGAATATCGCATTGCCTGAAGTGCCAACCTACAGTCAGTCGCCACCGCTGCCCGAAGTATTTCCCCAGCCGGAAAGCACCGTCCAAGTTCCAGCGCCTCAGGCAGAAGCCTCTGTAATTGAACCACTTCAGGAACAGAGGGACGTTGGTGACTCTGCTACTCTTTCCAAGAAAGACAAGAAAAAGACAAAGAAGAGCAAGAGCGTCTCCATTGCCGAAGCTGAACCCTCCACCCCTGCACAAGGAGCCGAAGAGCCAATTTTGGAGGGACAACGTTCAAAATTTCAGCCCGAAGTGCCTCCAACTGATCCTGAGCCGGCGCGAACCGACACTGTACCTGAAGGGAAACAGGTGGCTTCCGAGTCTCAACCCGCAGCACCGACGATCTCGCAACCTCCGAAGAGCGTCTGGATCGATTACGTGCCCTCACCGCCCCCGGCAAAAGAGACCGCCACGGCAAGGAAGAGAAGGCAGAAGCGAGAGAAGGATGAGAAGGAGAAATGGGACAAGGAGCAGCAGGAACGGATTGATCGTGAACTCAGAGAGTGGGAAGAGAAACAAGCAGCGGCAGCCGTTGAGAAAGCCTGTGTTATCGAAGAGCCCGACCTGTCCACGTCTGCGGCGAGTGTGAATGAACCAGCTGTGGTCGAGCAGCACACTGAACTTCTAACAGATGTCTCACCGCTTGTGCCCGAACAGATGGCAAGGGAACCTACACCGATCTCCGATGTCGAGGAAGAACAACCTCCTTCAGAGCCCCCAGCTAGCGATGAAATCAAGTATGAGCATCTCGCTGTGGCACCACCGGTTGAAGAGTCAACAGCCGAACCGGTGGAAGAGGATATTTCTGCAGCACTGCTCTCAAAGAAAGATAAGAAGAAGGCGAAGAAAGCGGCGAAACGCGCATCTGTTGTTGACAGTGAGCCTTCAACGACCCCTGTAACTCCTGTTGAAGAGTCCAAAGACAACCTCTTGGATAATCCACATCCCCCAGATCCCGCTCCGCCTAACGAACCGCCTATCGTCGAAGAGCCCCAAATACAGCCCAAACCAACCGAAGCCACTGCGCCGCTTCCCAAGAAAGACAAGAAGAAGGCAAAGAAGGCGAAGCTTGCTTCCGTTGTTGAAGACCAGCCTGCTAAGTCGCAGGACTCTGATGCTTTTTTAGCGTCTGAGACGGGTGAGCGTCTCGTCGGTGATGCAGCGCGCCACGAAGGTGGGGCTGCAGACACCATTATTCAACCCGAGCAGGCTGTGGAAAGGTCTCTAGAAGCGCCGATTGCTGAGACAGATACATCTGTCGAGGTAGCACCTGAGGAACAGAAACCGGATCCAGTCGATGCAGGACCCCCGAGTTTCACCGTTCTGGAACAAACATTGGACCCATTCGTGCCGGATGAGTCGCGAAAGTCCCATGTAGATGATGTGGCAATCACTTCGACCAAGCAGGCGAAGAAGGACAAGAAGCAAGAGTCAATTGCTGAAGATGTGATACCCGACTCTTCGGCTCGAGCCGACATGCTCTCTGCCGATGTTCCTCCTACCAAACCTTCGTTTAGTCCGTTAACTAACGAACAAGCTCGACCTTTCGATCCTGTCAGCGACCTCGCTCCCTCAAGCCTACCCGAACCTGAACTTCATGCTATTGAGGAAGCTAGCAAAGACACTCAGCTCGAACCACCATCTACTGCTACCGCCATGGTACCGCCTGAAGAGGTTACCAACGTTGAACCGGATACTGCGTCATCTTCCAAGAAGAAAAAGAAGGTTAAAGGCAAGGGTGCTTTGACCATTGACGAGCCTATCGCGGATGTTCCAACCACCGAGACTACTTCTAGGACACTTGCCGCTCAAAGTCTTGTCGATGAGCCCTCTGCTATCCAACCACAAGGTGTCATTGTGGAAACCGAAAAGCCTAGAGAAGAGCCAAAACCTCAGGACAGCGTGCAGATCGCCGAGGCAAGTGAGCTGGACGTCGCACCATCACCTCGCGATATTTTGGTGGAAAGCAACAAGCCCATGGAGCCAAACGAACATGCTGTATCCACCTTGACCGAGCCCGTCCAAGTTGAAGAATCAGCTGTTGATGATTTGGTGCGACCTGCTAAGCTTTTGAAGAAAGACAAGAAGAAGGCAAAAAAGAAGAAGAATCAGTCTGGCTCTGCTACACCTGTTTCTGAAACTGTTCCTGAAGGTCAGAGTGAACCTACCGTAGAGCCCGCTTCCACGATCAGCGAAGAGATTCAGGCACATGCCGACGCTTCACCTGAGCCACAAAACACTGCCGCTGATGAACTGGCTACCTCGGTGACCAAGAAAGACAAGAAGGGTAGAGACACGCAAAAGGATGATGTTGCTCCACCAGCGGAGGCTCCTTTCGATAACATGTCAGCTCCTGTACAAGAACCAGCGCCCGCACATTTTGGGGAGCCACTAGTCTCGCAAGCGGAGGGGCTCCTACCGTCACAAGCAGAAGAATCTATGAATGAGATTGCGGTGCAAGCCGAAGACGTCCAACCGGTTCCTGGTACTCCATCAGAAGCGCAATCCACCGCTCAAGATGAATTTGCTGGCATGTCTAAGAAGGAGAAGAAGAAGGCAAAGAAGGCAAAGGCTAAACAATCGAGCACTACTACGCCGACCACGGAGAGTGCGCCCGTGATACCACCCAAGGATGCTCAACCTGCCGCCACCGCAGAGATCGGCTCAGGCGAACAAGCTGCCGACACCGTCTCCGACATCGCCGCCAAAGTAGAGCTTGAGAAAGACATTCCAGAGCTGCAGATCAAGGACGCTAGCAGAGAGCTTGCAGTTTCCGAGCCTGTGGCGCTAGAGGTCGTATCTGGACCTCAACAACAGCTTTTAGAGCCGCAGATGGGTCATGCTAGCAACGCCGCTGCGCTTCCCGAATCAGTTCCACTCGACCTTACCGGGCCTGTATCTAACGCCGACCCTGCGGAAGATGAATGGGCACCGATATCAAAGAAGGCTAGGAAGAAAGCCAACCAGGGTAAGGGCAAGCAGTCGGCACCCACAACGCCTGTCATCGAAGTAGCACCTGAAGTCCAAGTCGATCCAGTCTTATCCGTCGAGACTCCGATTGAGAAGCAGCTCGCCCCTATGTCCGATGCGAAGATCGAAAATTCCACAGGTATCATTACTGAAGCTCCACTTGAACAAGCGCCATTGGACCCCGCAGCAAACAGTACTGTCCAGGATGTGCCTGCTCCCGATCTCACAGAGATTCCTCCGGCCATCTCGACGGCGCCCGGGACTGAGCAGCGGGGTGATGAGTGGGCTGGTATGTCTAAGAAGGCTAGGAAGAAGGCTAAGAAGAGCAAGGACAAGATCTCAGAACTATCCACTACACTCATCGAAGAAGTGCCTGAGATGCAAGTCGAAGCTTCACAGGACATCGTGCCTGTGGGTGTCCCACCCGTTGTCCACGAACCCTCCGATGTCCCTGTTGACACTGCGCCCATAGTCCTGCCTGGCGATGCTGATGTGGCTGAGATGACCGAGCCAAATTCGGCGCCCTCAAAACAGGATGAGAACATCACTGAGTCTATCACTGCATCTCAGGAAGAGGCTGGAGCTGACGAATGGGCCCCTATATCAGCGAAAAAGAAAAGCAAGAAGGGGAACAAGTCTGGCACAGCGACCGCCACGGTCGAAACTTTACCCAGGAGCAGCGCTAAGAACAAGGACGAAAGCTCGGGAATCGCGCCACTCGATGTTCAGTCAGACATTCAGCACGTATCTGCACCACCACTGGATAGCACATATTCTCAAGAGATTGTCGAGAGTTCAAATATCAACGAAACTCCAATCGTCCCTAAGCCCGAAGGCACACAAGAAAAGGTGAACATTGATGAACCGGCCCCTCCATCTCCGAAGAAAAAGAAGGGCAAGGAAGCAAAGAAGTCTGGCGCTGCTACTCCCGTCGATGAGAAGTTGTCCGAGGAAGTCCTGTCTCCCGCACTGGTCGAAGAGCCTTCAGTAGCGCAAGATAAGGAAACTCAAAGTACGACTGGATCGGATGTAAAGCCCATGGAAGAGCCTATTCTGGAAGTCAAGACCGACGACGGTGTACGTAGGACAACGATCTGTTCTTCTGTTGAGCCCAATGAGCCTGCTGTAGACGAGTCGACTCAGACATCCTCCAAGAAGAAGAAGAGCAAGAAAGGCAAGCAGTCTGGAAAGGTAACACCCATCTCCGAGATGATCACCGACCTACAACCTGAAGAACAACCTCCTTCTGAGCAATCTTTGGAGAGCACTGTAGCCAACGTTGTCGAGAAACATGTTCAAGCACCTTTGGTACTGGAATCGACGCTTGAGCAGCCGAGCCAAGAGGCAACGTCGGTCGCAGCACTCGTTTCGCAGGCTGAGGAGCGACTTCCTGTTGAGCAGCCATTTGAGGAGCGCAAAGATGTGGATGCTATCCAACCTGCCACTGAGCCCATCGCGGAGCCTGAGGATGACCAGGCAGTCCCCATCTCAAAGAAGAAGGCCAAGAAAAACAAGCGCAAAGCTTCTCTCGCTAATTCGGTCACTGAGGAAGTTCTACCAGCGTCTACAGAACCCGAGACCTCCGTACAGCAAGATATCTCACAGAAGCCAGGTGAAGCTCTCGCCAAAACCGTCTCCGAACCAATCGAAGACCGAAAGGGACCAACGGTTGCTGCTACATCAATATCTCAACTCGGGCATGAGGACGAACGGGCCACGCTTGTACCGAATGAGAAGGGAGAGAAGAGCAAAGGCAAGAAACCTGAATCGCAAATGCCTGTAACCGAGATTTCAGAGCCTGTCGTTGAGCCTGCTGCGCGGTCCGTTCCCGAAGTCTCTGCAGAGCCGCGACCGATCGAAGCTAGCAAAGGTACCGAGGCTGGGACATCTGTTCAGCAAGGTATCACAGACTTAGCGGCTATCGAAGTTGACAATATCATCGAGCTTGTCCCGACGGAAGCGATGAAGGAGCCTGCAAATGATGGCACGCCTGACAAGCCCGCACTTAACCGTAAGCTCAGCAAGAAAGAGAAGAAGTCTAAAAAGAAAGCTGCGGCTTTGACCTTGGACGACGAGCCTGTGATCGAAACCACTCTCCAACCAGTAGAACCGGTTCCGGAATCCTTGGACACGAATGAGCTTGTTGAGCGGCCCGACACTCCTGCAACCTCCGAGCTTCCTTCCGCTAAAGTCACACAAGTCGTGCACGCACATGTACCGTCATCAGATGACCTGCCAGTATCCGATGCCCGAGGACGGCTGAGCAGTATTGCAGGAGAGGTATTTGCAGAGCCTAGCGACCCGCAAGCGAAGGAAGCGGAGCCCGAAGACGGATGGTCCAATCTTGCGCCCATGAAGCGTAAGAAGGCAAAGAAGAACAAAAAAGGCAAGGCCGTTGAGGATGTCGAAAGGGGAACTCCCAACCTGACCGACTTGCCTAACGAGATCGCAAGCGAGCCAACTATTGAGCCACTGCTGTCCGAACCTACTGTGAGATCTCATGCCAATAACGACTTTTTCGATCTGCATCAGCCTGGGGGCATCAGCCGTGAGCTTGTGCGCGAACTAATTACCGAACCCACTCACGTCAAAGTCGTACCACCGCTGCCAGTTGAATCCGCTCAAGGAGAGCCCCAACAGTCCCCAGTTCAAGCTGAAGTTTCGAGAGAGGAGCCGAAGGTACCACTTGAGTCAGCCCAGGGTGAGCCGAATGAACCCGTAGTCGATCCCGAATGGGCACCTATCAGTGGCAAGGCTTCAAAGGACAAGAAGAAGGGGAAAAAAGCCAAAGACACGACTACTGAGGTGCTTGAAGAAGTTGCGGAGGCAAGCGATCCTTTGACTTTTGAATCTGTACAGCAAACTAAGGTGATGTCCGCTGTCGAGCCTGAATCGCAACTCGAACCAACCGTTACTCCGTCATCCAACGAGCCAAAGCCAGAGCCAACCACAATTGCAGATTTGCCTGAGGTTACACCTAAGGGCGAGCAAGACGATGAGTGGGCTGTTCCTGCTAAGAAAACCAAGAAAGATAAGAAGAAAGGCAAAAAGAGCAAATCTATCTCAGAAGCAGATACGTCTACTGTCGAGAAGGAAGTCGAGCTCATCGCTGAGCCTGCTATCGAACGACTTACAAGCATTACAGCCACTGGAGAATCTATTCACGAAGAACAACTTCCTTCTACTGAGTTGCAGATGCAGACAGACGCCACGTTATCCGGGCCTACCGTATCAAGCGTTCCTGAACATGCGTCCTCACAGACATCGCCTGGTTCGCCTACGAATGTCGCACCGCCACCAGTTTTCGAGGTGGGGCAAATTGTTGAGAACCAACAGGGACATGGGGAAGAGGACTTCTCTCTTTCGCGCTCCGCATCCAAAAAGAAGGATCACCTTGAGCCGGTGGAGACTGTTCTCGAACGATCAAGCCCGCGATCTGCCATGCTCGAAGGCGCTACAGAGGCCAAACAGCTTGGAGACGAACCGGTTACAAGCCCGGTAGAGCAATCCAAGATTGGGGACGGCGCTTCCACTACACGGCAAGACCCTGCGCTTGGACCTTCAACTACCAGTACCGAGTTACCGCCGGACCAGTCCCAAGTCGCTCCACTTTCGCCCTCGCTTCAAGCGGTCCTAGATGAAGTTGCCGACTTGAAACAACGTTCCGAGGCACTCGACCGGGCGTTGGCTGCAAATGACGTGCCTGAGCCTTCTCCTTCAAAGCCGTCAGTATTTGATGTGGCCAGCAAGCCCAGCAACAAGAACAAGAAGAAAGAGAAGAAAGGCAAGAGCGCTGCCTTGGAACTTTCTGAGCCATCTACTCCAACTGCGCCCGAAAACATCGTGGCTGCCAAGGAGGTCGCTCCCACCGAACCTGTGCAAGACGAAGAGCCTACTGTTCTATCGCGCAATAAGAGCAAAAAGGATAAGAAGAAAGCCAAGGTAGCCGCTCTCAACCGGGATGAGCCTGCCGACGAGGCCACTTCAGTTCCAGCTTCCGAGGCCGTCGAAGCCACCACTGGGCAGACAGTTGAGAAGAGCGAGGCAGATGAGCTGCCACGGGAGGCCGCCGAACCCACTTCTTTTGTTGCTCAAGAGATTGCTACCATTCAACCGCCAGAACCAATCGTGGGGCCTACCGTAGAACTAGTCGCGACGCCAGCAGAACCTGAAAAGCCTATATTGTCACGTAAGTTCAGCAAGAAGGAAAAGAAGAAGGCTAGAGCTGCTGCCCTGGCATGGAACGAACCTACTCCCGAACCTACAGGACCTGATACCGTTCCTGAGAGCCAGGATGTCCAGTCGACAGTCACTGGGCCGCCGTCAGTTTCTGAACAGCAAGACACTTCTGCGGTTCTAGAGAACGAACAGACTGAGCCTATAACACTTGTGTCCGAACCAGCGGTAGAGCCCGAGGAAGGCATTCATACGCTCGACGAGCCCCAAGCTTTGCCCTTGACTGCACCGGTGCCTATTGGCGAAGACGAGACGGAAACCGCACTTCCGCTTGAGGATGAATCCGCTGTTGCTTCTACTTTGACCCGTAAGCAGAGCAAGAAGGACAAACTGGCCCCATCCGAGCCGTCTGCTCCAGTCGAAGAACCAGCCATGACTGTAAAGCCTGAGAAACCCACGCAGGCCCCAGTAGATGACTTTGCAGCCCCGCTCAGCAAGCAAGACAAGAAGAAGGGCAAGAAGACTGCGTCAGCTACTGAATGGACTGAACCTGAGAAGCTTGGAGACGTACAGACGGTGGAAGACGAAAAACACATCGAAACACCGATCCATGTCCATGACACTGTTGATCCAGAGCCTTGGTCAGCGCTCCCAACGAAACCGATACCGGTTCTTGAAACAGCAACAGATCGATCCCTACCTCTTACTGAAGCATTCCGACTTCCGGACCTTGGCTTCGTTGACAACACTTCATCTCAACCAAAGCGAGAGGTAGGCGTTGCGACCGATCTACCCGAGACACAAGCAGAGGATGAGTGGCTAGCTCCTATCAAGAAGAACAAGAAGGGAAAACGCAAGTCACAGAAGGTCGATACTACTTCTGCAGGTGAGCCTATGCACGTCGACGAACCACTTCCGCAGGCGACCATTGCACCAGCAACCGAAACATCATCTAGCATGGACATTTCTGTGGTGACCGAGCCCAAGCCTGCACGCGCTGCGAACGCTCTTCAGTCTGCCTCTACCCCCACGGCAGAACTTCTGCCACCGTCGGTTTCGACAAAGGCAGCCAAGAAAAAGGGCAAGAAGCACAAGCTCGCTGCCATGTTCGAGCCAGCTACACCCGAGGAGTTCGAAACATCTAAAGCTGCAGCACCAACGATTGAAGAACCAGCAAACCAAGACATTCCGGAGGTCATCCCTGAGAAAGTCGGTACCGTGCCACCTGGACAGGTACAAACCTTGAAAAGCCAACCTCGCGCCAGGTCTCCAGAGCATGACATCGACTTCGCCGCCACAGTTGCAGCAGGCCTGAAAGAGTCAGGCTTCGATGCTGAATTGGTGCTTAACGACCCACTGTTTCATGGATCAACTTCTCCTCAGGGCATTCGCGATACCGCACCTGATGATGATGTTGCGGCTGCACGCGATGGAGCAAGCAAATCCAAGTTCGGTACTTTAGGTCGTTTACCTTCCCCTACCTCTCCCAAAGCTGAAGTCTCCAACGCACAAGATGTTTCTCAACCTGTTGTAGCGAGGACGGGTGAAAGTGCCCCAACTTTCGATCCTATGGACATTCTCAAGGACCCAACCTTTGCCCAGCGCAAGTCTCCGCCTGGTGTGCTTGAAGAGCCTGATCCGGATGAGCTTTGGTCCTCGGGAAAGAAAGCAAAGAAGCCAAAAGGCAAGAAGAAGCGTGCTTCGATTGCTGATCCGCCACTCGAGGTTGAGCAATCCTCGGATGACCAAGTTGCTGCACCTGCTGTCGGGGATAGGGCCGGCGATTCAGTCATGCCTCTGGAAGCAAACCTTGATTCGAAACCCACGAAACGTGCGATGCTCGAAGACCTCGCTGGGCTCACAGAGCACTCCCGACCTGGTCCCGAAGTGCTTCTAGCCAAACCTGTTATTGCAAAAGAAATGGCAGAGCCGGTAAAGCCCCATATAGATACGCCCACCGAGGACAACGTCGACGATTCAAGGGCACCGACAGCAGGGAAAGGCAAGAAAGTAAAGAAGCGAACTTCTTTACCACAAGACAATGCCAATTCCCCCACTGTCGAGGCTCCAGTGATTGAGGCACCCGCGGCTGTGCCTTTTACTGTCGAGACTCCAGCTGAATCGAGGGCCAAGGAATCCTCGACCGTCCTATCTACGCCACCATCGACGGAGTCAATGAACGCAAGACGAGAACATGTTGACAAATTGCATCCCATTCGATTACAATCTGAAGCTTTGCCCGAGTCTGCCGAGGACTACTGGGACGAGCAGCCAAAGAAGCAGGATAGAAAAGACAAAGCGAAGCTGAAGCGAACAGGTACAGCAGACTCAGCACTTGAGTCCACCCCAGCGTCAGGCGCAATCACTCCATTCGAAAAGGAGTTTGAACAACAACAACATAGTGAGAAGGTGACGGAGGAAGATTGGGTATTGGGGAGCAAGAAGGAGAAGAGAAGACTGGAGAAAAAGGCGACAGCACCTATGATGGCAGCAGTCGGCGCAGCAGCGCTGGGTGCGATAGCATCGAACGAGAAACAAGGAAAGAAGAGCGTGGACAATGACAATGTCGTGGAACTGCCTCCCACATTCAATCACGAGCCGAAGTCTTCGAGCAGTGTGGAGCAGAAGGAGTACCCCTTTCCAAGCTTTCCGACGCCGAGCAAGTCTACAGACTCAACTTCACTGTACAAGGCTACTAAGCAAGGAGAAGACTGGGATGAACGGGCATTTCTAACGAAGAAGAAAGAAAAGAAAAACGGAAGGGGCAGAGGGAAGAGCGCAGCTTCTATGGAATCGAAAACCGAGGATATATCAGTCAACAGATCGCTGGATGACAAAACGAACAACGAGAGCCTACACGTGTCACGCGCACAAGTTTCTAACCCGCCAGCGCACGCAGAGGAGGAGGAAGGTGTAAGAGATCTCGACCGACAAACTCGGGGATTGCATGCTGATGTCGAACGGACGAAACGGCGAGAGCACCCGGTGCCGCCGGAAGCAGAGCCAGAAGAAAAACGTGTGCATCTGTCGGAGCCATCTCATGATGTCTCTCTTTCACACTATGCGCGCCCAATCGAAGAGCAAGCCAATTTGGATGTCGTACCGCAACCAGCAGCTACTCGAAGCCACTCACCCGCCGTTGAACCTACGTGGTCCTTTGGTAATGTACGCGACAGTGCTGGACACGTGGCCGACTCACCAGTCGCACCGAGTGCCCCGCAATACCATACACATGCCGATGTTTGTGACAGCGGCGATCAAGACGCACGTTCCGAGTTAGCAATTCCTGAAGATCCAAGCCAATTGGTCGAAGACATTGACGATCCCAAGAAATGGCGTTCAAAACAGCCGGAGACGCCTCGCCAGTCTCGGGCTTTTGACGACGACGAGCTGCAATCACAAAGCCCATCGCTACCAGAACCTCCATCTCTCGCAGAAGTGCCGTCACCTAATGCAATTGACTCTGCTACTAAGGAGCGTACTTCGCACCTCTTCGATTCATCGCCGTCAACCCGACAATATGGTTATTCTCCTCCGACCGCTTCGAATACCCGCTCTGAGAGCATTACCATGAGCGGAGCGGCAGCTATCACAGCTACGGCATCGTCCCACAAAGGCCATGTATCTCCACAAGGCGAGAAGCGCACGAGTTCAGAATCTCGCAGGGAGCACGTTTCGCCCGCAAGGGAGGTCAAACAAAAGGAGCCCTACAAGTCAATTTTTGGTGATCCAACTGAAAAGAAAGCCGAGAAGGCTAGCATGCTGTCCACACCCACGAACAAGCATACGCGCACACCAAGCAGCCATCTTGACCCTATCAAAGAGGCTAGTCCGGACGATTCACCTCCGCAGAAAAAGCATGCTCGTAAGGTGTCGGATATGGGCCTCCCTGACCGCGATGTCAAGTCTGCTCGACGGACCCAGAGTCCCAGGTCTTTTTCAGAACGCATGAAGTCACCTCCTCCTGTCACGCCAACGCCAGCAAGTCGTAAGAGCGTTCCGTCAAAGCTTGATACATCACCTCCTGCCAAAGGATCACCATGGCAGCAAGTCCACGAGAGCGTCGATCGCACAATGACACCGAGTCCAGCCCGCCCACTCCCACACGACCGTGCTCCATCAACCACAGATGCAGCCGAACAGCGCATGGGTGAGCAACGATCGCCAAGTGCATTCAGCGACCGCTCTGTCAATATCAAGGGTCAGGGTGCGGAACGCCCTCTCAGTGCAGCCAGCAACAGATCAACGCACTCTCTACGAAGGATGGACAGGAGCAGGTCAGGTGATCTGCGCTCTGCAGCCAAGATCAGCGAGGCCCGTGCTCATGACGCTAAGTCGCAAACGACTCTCGCAGGCATCGCTCTTGCTGCCGGAGCAACGGCAGCCGTCGCCGCGGGTATCGCGAGCTCATCCAAGTACGACCCGGTGAAAGACAAAGGCAAGGGTCGCGCCGACATGCCCGATGTCTACGTACGTTATACCCCTGTCGCGACGTGTTCGGACGATAGCTAACAAGTTTGCAGGAGGCATGGGGTGAGGCCCAAGGCTCGCCGATGTCACCGACCCGGCCGCCCAGCGTGCGCAAGCGACAGAGCATGCAAATCTTGGACTTGCAGTCGCAGCTTGAAAATCTTGCAGCGCAGAACAGATCGCTGGAAGAAGCCAGACTCCAGGCCGAAGAGTCGCTTCGGCAAGCATCCAACCAGCGTGATGTCGACCACCAGGTCATCTCCGAGGCCGTAGAGGCACGTGATCGCGAGCTGCACCAGAAAGACATCGAGATAGGACAACTCCGGGATACTTTGCAACGCATTCAGCAAGAGGTTGCAAGGCTTACTGAGCTAAACAACGATCTCACAGATGCCAATCGCAACCTGACAAACGATGCCAACGCGAGATACGCGCAACTTCAAGCTGAGGGCCAGGTGGTCCAGGAGCAATGGCAGCAAACCACCAGAGAGCTCGAGAAACTGCGAGCTCAGCACAATCAGCTAACGAGTGGCATGCAAGCGGCAATCGCTGCCGAGATTGGACTTGCCATTGATGAACGTAATGCTGAAATCAATCGCTTGAATACCGAGCTGCAAAGCGCGCGAGAAAAGATCAAGAGCTTGCAGCAGCAGATATTAGCTTCCAAGAAACCGGACGAAAGCTTCCTCACGGTGCGCGATGAGGATTATTTCGACAGTGCGTGCCAGCAGCTCTGCCAACATGTTCAGCAATGGGTACTGCGATTTTCCAAGTTTTCGGATGCTCGGGCGTGCCGCCTGTCCTCCGAGGTTACTGCAGACACGAGGTTGGACGCCGCGACTCGTCAAAAGATCGATACCCGCCTGGACAATGCCATCCTTGATGGCTCGGACGTCGATATGCTTCTTGCGGACCGTGTGAAACGGCGAGACGTCTTCATGTCTGTCGTCATGACGATGATCTGGGAATATGTCTTTACCAGGTACCTCTTCGGTATGGACAGAGAACAACGACAGAAGCTCAAGTCGCTGGAGAGGATGCTAACAGAGGTCGGTCCGACACGCGCTGTGGCTCAATGGCGTGCTATCACGCTTACACTACTTTCAAAACGCGAACCTTTCATTCAACAACGTGCCCAGGACACGGAAGCTGTCGTTCACGAAATCTACAGCACCCTTGCGACTCTCCTACCACCTCCTTCGCATCTCCAGCGCCAAATTCAAGAGTCACTGCGCAACGTGATGCGCCTTGCCGTATCCCTAGCTATCGAGATGCGCACGCAGCGTGCCGAATACATCATGCTGCCACCGCTCCAGCCCGAATACGATACCAACGGCGATCTTGTCGCCAAAGTAACCTTCAATGCATCCCTCATGAACGAGCGCTCGGGCCAGGAAACGTCGAACGACGAGCTCGAAGCGCGCGGTGCAATTGTCAAAATCGTGCTGTTCCCTTTGGTGGTGAAGAAGGGAGATGACTTTGGAGAGGGAGAGGACGAGATTGTGGTGTGTCCCGCGCAAGTGCTGGTTGCGCGACCCAACAACAAGAAGGTTGTGAGGGTGATGAGCGGGGCAATGAGCGTCGATAGTCGAAAGAGGAGTTCGACTAGTATTGCGCCTACGAGCATTGCACCCGAGAGCTCGGTTATGGATTTGGATGGGAGCAATGTGATTTAGGCATGTGTTTTGCATAGCGATGGTTCGGTGGGGTTGTATTGGAAGGGATGGGTTTGGGTTTGATGGCGTTACTGGATGGGACACTTGGTGACGAATCTCCTATGTTCTTTTTTGTTCCTTCTCTGTATGATTTCGGACGCGCATATACCTACATGCCATGTAACTCTTTTTTTTAGTTGTACACAATTGATACTTGACAATTGATACTTGACAATTGCCCCTGCCCGCAGTGGCCAAGAGAGAACTTGGACTACATCTGCCTCTATAACCTATCTGGGGTACGAGGAGCCCGTACTAATTAAGGCATAGCGCTAACAAGCACGGGTCTTAATACCTTAACTCTTTATTACTAGTACGTATACGGTAACTTTAATATACTATATTTTTATTAAACTACGCCTAAATCTTTTTAAAAAAAATATTATTAACTTACTAATAGCTGCTTAATAAAGCTATACTAAAATTCTAACCTCTAAAAACCTCTAAATATAAATTACTATCTAAAATAAAAACCTACGCTATTAGGATAATATAGACTAAAGTTTTATAATATAACTTTATAAAAAAAATTCTTTATTACCTAAAATACTTTTAGTAAACTACTAGTCTGTACGCTTAAGTATTTAAAATAATTAAAATTATTTTTTTAAAATTTTTATTTTTATTAATTAGAGCCCGACTGTAGGCCTTTAAAAATTTTTTTTTTTAATAATAAAAAGATATTATTATTACTGTAGCTATTTAGAATTAGAATATACGTAAAAAATAAAGCTAGTAAGCTATTTTTAATAAAAATTTTAATTATTTATAGCTCTCTAAGTCTCTTAGCGTTAATAGCTTTAAAAATATTATATATAAAGCTAGTTATACCTAAAAAGCTTTAGGTTTTAAACTACTACTTATAGACGTATAATAAAAGCGTTACTTTTAGTAGGTATTTAAATATAATCTAAATAAATATAAGTATAATAATAGCTTAAATTTTAATTTTTAGCGCGTAATATATACTAATAAAATACTAGTATACGTAAGTAAGTAATAGAGTATACTTTAAATATAAATAAAATAGGGCAAGACGTATAATTTTAATATAAAATAACTAAAAATATATAATAATTACGCCCTTTAGTTCTATAAAAACTTTATCTATAATATAAAAAGTTTTTATTATATTTATAGTACTAAATTAGATAAAATAAAAAAGTAAACTAAAAAAGCTTTTAATAAGAAAAACTAGCGTAATAAAAAGTAAAAAGAAAAACTTATTTTTATAGCCTACGCTGCCCTTAGAGAGCATAAAGAAGTAAAAATAAATAGTAAAATATAAGTATAGGTAAAATACTATAAACTAAAATATAAAGATTAATTTTATAAAAATATAAATAGTTACTACTATTATAAGAAGATTTTAAAGTTTTTACTAGTACTATAGATTAATTCTCTATATAAAAAAGATAAAGTACTTCTTTTACTTAAAAATAAAGCTCCTACTTATATAGTAAGAATTTTAGTTAAATATTTTAAAGTTTTATATATATAGAAGCTCCCCTAGCCTAAATATTTATTAAATATTAATGTTAAGGAGTATACTTAGTTATAAATCTAGTATTATATTATATAAAATTTTATATTATTTATATATAAGACTTAGTGCTGTTTTTAGTAAATATATAAATAAAAGAATCTCTTTTAGAGTTTTATTAATAAGTAAATTAATAAAATTTTTAAAGTTATACGTTAAATAATTATATATAAAAGAAATAATAACTTTTATAATAATAAAGGCTAGAAAATACCCTTAATACTAAATTTTTAGCTTTAAAATTACCTAAAAAGGTAATTAAGTATATATTTATCGCCTATATATTAAAAATCCTAAAGAATATTAATTTTATATAAAGATTTATATAAGGGAGCGATTTCTAATAGAGAGCTAAGAATGCGCTATGCCTTAATTAGTACGGGCTCCTTATAACGTTAGCCATCCTTTTTGTTAGCTCGGGAGCCAGTGGAGGCGCTCCGGAGGCGTCGGCAGTTGCCCATTCACTGCTACGCCCAATGTGCACTGCCTTTCATCCAGGATTAGCAAAGGAGCCATGACCATTCTCCCGCATTCGCAATCATGGCCGCTTCCCGCTCCTCGGCCAGCGGTCAGTGTCAGACCCCGCGTTTGCCAGCGCCGGGAGTTCCGTGCGATAAATAGCACCTCGGCAGGGCATGGCTGAGACGTAGCCGTGGTACGCCTCTCTATACCCGACAGGACCCCCCGTTCATCAATACTGCAGGATGCCGATTCGAAGCGAATGGAAGCTTGCGCGTGAAGGTACGTCCCGCTCGTCCACGTGCCTCCACAGGCTAAGACTGCGCTCCTAGGCTGGACGCTCGACACGACCGTCCGCGTCCTCAAGGCCACCGCTTTCAATCCCGTCGTCACGCTACCGCTCTTGCTCGCGGCCAAACACACGCCGCAGGGCTCGCAACTCGCCCTCCGACATGGCGCCGCGTTGCGCAGCCTGCAGGCGCTCCTTGCCCTGGGCCTGCTCGACGCCGTCAGCGGCTGGCTCGACGACAAGGTCGTCAACAACTGGAAGGGCGATGCGTGGGACTGGCGCAACGAGGTCGTCGTCGTGACGGGCGGCGCCGACGGCATCGGCAAGAGCATCGTGCTGCTGCTGGCCGAAAAGGGCATCACGGTCGCCGTGCTGGACGTGCAGAAGCTCACGTACGAGGGTAAATGCGCCGCCTCCCCGCAGCGCGCCCGCGCTCACGCAAAACAGCGCCCCCGTCAGTCCACTACTTCCACTGCGACCTCGCCTCCAAGCCCGCCATCGTCTCGGCAGCCGCGGCCATCCGCGGCGCTTTAGGCGACCCCACCGTCCTGATCAACAACGCGGCCTGCGCGCGCGGCAAGACGATTCTCGACACGACCGAGAGCGACATCCGCCTCACCTTCAACGTCAACACGCTGTCCCACTACTTCCTCGCCCAGCAGTTCCTCCCGTCCATGATCCGGCGCAACCACGGCATGGTCGTCACCGTTGCCTCGCTCGCCGCCTACCTCACCGCGCCGTCCATGGTCGACTACTCGGCCTCCAAGGCCGCTGCCCTTGCCTTCCACGAGGGCCTCGCCGCCGAGCTCGCCACAACGTACCATGCCGACAAGGTGCGCACCGTCCTCATGTGCCAGGGCTACACGCGGACGCCGCTGTTCGAGGGTTTCAAAGCCAAAGCGCTGCACCCCGAGACCGTGGCCGAGGAGATTGTCAAGGCGGTGCTCAAGGGTCGGAGCGCGCACTTGGTGTTGCCCGAGTCGACCTGGGGCATCATACCCAAGGTGCGCGGCTGGCCGTTGTGGATGCAGTACGGGTTCCGGAAGGGCTTGAAGGACCTAATGACGGCGTGGAAGGGACGGCAGGTCGCGCAGCCGAGCGAGCTGGTGGAAGAGAAGAAGGCTGTGGGGGAGAGTGGCGTCTTGGTTGAGGAGCATTAGGGTGACCATGGGGGTGGCATGATGCATACGGATGAAAGTGAGCATCTTATCATAACAAGGTTCCTTTCGTTTTGAGCGCTGTACCCATGTCCGCGCAGCTCCCCCACCTCGGTCGCTCGCACAACATTACGAAGTACATGGGTACGCTGGCGAAGACACTGATAGGGCGAGGTGGTCGCGACGCAGTATGTTTTGATGCGCATGTGAGATGAGGAGTCTGAGATGGGCTAAATGATCGCGAGACGCATGACATCGGTCTGGAGGCTCTGCGTGGATTGAAGGCGAAACTCTTGCACATCATTGTGATGGCGTCCCAGCATCGTTGCAAAGCAGCCGTATATGCAGCTCGATTCTCCTTTTTCTGGTATCCCACTTCCCACCATTACATTATCGGTGCATAGAAGCTGAACACACCCTTGGGATCGTACTTCGTCTTCAACGCCTTGAGCCGATCCTGCCGCCACGGCTCATGCCCGTACCACGCCGCCGGTCCCTCATTCCCATATGCATAGTTCACATACGCATGCAGCTCCTGCTCCCCGGTGCCCTCCCTCACAATCTCCCTCAGCCGATTCCCCAGATCACCTACATACTTATCCTCCTCCGCGCCCGTGGAATTGTAGATAATCAGCGGCGCCGCCAGCACCAGATCCTGGCGGAACCCAAACGCCGTGGCGCCAACGTCCTTTGCCCTCACCCCTGCACTGCTGTAGTCCTCGAACATGAAGATGGAGTTGAAGTACGGCGAGTCGGCGCCCGACACGGCGGACGCGTACAGCTCGTACGCGGCTTTCTGCGCGGTGGTGTTGTACGACTTGGTGTAGATGGGGAAGCGCGGGTTGTTGAAGCCAAAGTCCTGGCAGGGCGGCGAGTCGAGCGCGATGTTGGTCCAGGCAGCGAGGTCCCGGTAGGTGCCGGATTTGGGGGTAATGGCGAGCGGGGAGAGAGCGTGCAAGGGGGCGGTGTACTTCGTGTCGACGGCGGAGACGCCTTCCTGGATGATGTACATGACGATGACGGGCTGAGAAAGAGGGCATGTCAGTAGGTGTGAGCGCTGTGGGATGGGCTCCAAGAACACGTACCGCGTTAGCATCGAGCGAAGCGTCGTTCAGCCAGTAGGACCAGTTGATGATGTCGTCGCTCTGTGTGCCGTTCTGGATGATGTACTCGTTGGCGGCCGCGTAGACGGCCTCGACTTTATCGCCGCTGAAGACAATGCTCTCGATGGCCCAGTCTGGGTGCTCAATATCGTAGATCTGGGCGGTGACGGAAGTGACGATACCAAGGTTGTGGCCTGCGCCGAGCATGCCCCACCATAGATCAGACTTGTTGTCGATGGTCTTGATGTCACCGTTTGCGAGTACAACGTTCATGGAAGTAAACTGATCCGATATGAGGCCATGATGGCCTTGAAGCCACCCGTGTCCGCCACCGAGGGCCGGACCCAAGTAGCTGACACACTCGCAGGTTCCAGTGACGGCTTGCTTTCCAGCGTTCCAAAGAGCATTGGTCAGGTTGTACGAGTTTATGCCACCGCCAACAGTCACTGTTTTCTTGTCTTTCGAGATCTGGACGGAGTTCAGTTGTTTGAGGTTGATGGCAATTCCGTAGTCCATCCTCCCAAGCGTAGTGATACTGCCATGGTGGCCATTGTAGGCAAGGATGGGGATGTTATTCCGGTCTGCGAATTGAACCTTGAGGGTAGTGTTAGGTCGCCCAGAGGCACAGGGTATGGTAGCACAAAAGGTACACTGTCAGTGTTCTCTCGTATCGAGAAGCGCGCCAGCACAATAATTGTGCACACTCTCGATGGTGGAAAACTTACAATCTTAGAAACATCCTTCTCATTTCCAGGAACAACGACGACATTGGGCGTAGGTTTATCCAGGTTGGACCAGCGAACTGTGAGCGTGGGGAATTGGCTGTCGTCCGGAACATAGATCTGAGCATCTTTGCTGAGGCTTTTCGCCAACGCCTCTACATCAATGGGTGGTGGGGATGGCCCTGAAGTAGGAGGTTTCCTCTCGAAAAGATCATGAGGAAAAACGGGCCCGCAAGAGACGAGGGGCAGAACGGATACTGCGGCCCAAACAGCCGCTGTCAGAAACCGGGAGAGCATCTTGCAGGAGGATCGACGCTACCCAACGATCGACATGAGAGAGGGAGCAAACAACTGTGCTGCGGATTAGAAAATTTAGTGCCAGACATCTAGAAAATAAGGATTTTCAAACACGTGGAGACCTATCCAAGAAAGGGAAGAAGGATATAGAGAACTTTCGATCAAGGGGACTATAAACATGTGGGCAAGAAGATCGGCATAGCGAGGCCCGCGTAACCTAGACTGAGATGTGGGTTCATGGGCAGGTGGAGCCGGCTACAGACTGCCGACCTCTTCGTAAGCCAGTCAAATATCATTGCCGCAGCGTCCATATCCCATCGTCCCCAACCAGGTATGTTTTCCTAGCTCCTTAAAGATGTAAGCGATGCTGCGCCTCAAGCGGAAATGAATCGTAAGTGAGCTTCGAATGATTCCGCCGCGGCATCACGAAAAGAAATCCCCCGGCTACAGCCTCTACGCACGTGGTGGATGTTCTCCTGGCGCACGGGTCTTGTCCTTGGTTCTCCTTATGTGGGTATGGGATCCGTCCAAGAGCCACCAAGTCGCCGGGTTTTCCGATTGGTTAACCAGTTGCTTTGTCCTCGCGCGGTTCTCGAAGCCATTCCGATTGGCTAATCCAGCCCAAAGTGTTTACTCTTGGACCTAGATGTGTGGTAGTCAATATTTCTCCGCTGCAGGTGGAGAAATGCCAGGAATAGGTTGTGGCCGCTCAATGAGTTGATTATAAGGACATTCGAAGAGCGACAGACTGCGGGTCGGGACGAGCCCTTCCGCTTGCTAACTCATTGTCCATACGTGCACACGATGCGTATATTGGGACCCCGTCAGAGCCGCTAGTCTCGCTCCGGGCCGTGGCACGTTTTTCCAAGATTTGAAGTTTCGGCGACAGTCGCTAGGTTCGGCTGATACCCGCACGCATTGAAGGGCAAAGACCGCTAAGGCATCGACTACAGCGAACTATCGCTCTTTAATACGGAGCTGTTATGTCGCTTTATTAATATTACGTATAATTATATATAAAGTTAACGCTTATTTAATTAATTTACTATTAATTTATTTTTTTACTATTACTATTATCCTTACGCTATTTATTTATTTTATTTTTTTTTAAAAAAAAATAAGTCTTTTATATTAAGGCTACCTAACTATTTAAAAAAAGTATTTTATCTTCTAAGTAAACTAATAACCAGTTTTTTAATTCCTAAATTAATATATTACTAAATAGTTATTAAATTACTATTTATTACTTAATTAGGCCTAGGTCGCTACGCTAGTCCTATTTAAAAATAAATTTTTATTTTCTAACTTTAGATAGTAAAATATATCTATAAATATAATATATTCTAAATAGAGATTATAGCTTCTTATAGTTTTATATTAGTTTCTTAATAGTACTCTATACTTTTAAAAATTTTATATTTTACTATATAAAGTAGACGTATTTAAAAAACGCTATAATAAAGAGAGAAATTAAATCCCTAATACACAGAAAGACCTTAAAATTTAAAAAATCTTAGTATTTTTAGGTATATACCTACTATACCACCTCGCCTATTTATATTTAAAAGATTCTAGATCTATATAATATTAGTATATTTATTAATTTTTTTTTCTATAACCTATTTTATTAAAAAGAATTTACTTTCTCTTTAGCTTTAATAGCTATACTTTTTAATAATTAGTTAAAGAGAAAGGAGTTAATTCTAAATATCTTAGTAATTATTTTTATAAAAAAATCTCCTTCTATTTATATAAGTAAAAAAACTTTTTAATAAAAATAAATAAATATATAGATTTACTATTTTAAAATTTTAAAATATAGTTTTAGGAGTTTAAGTTCTTATTATTTTTTAATAGTTTTTAGTTTAGTTTTTATACTTTTATTAATTATTTTATTTTATTTTTTTACGTATTTAATATTACTATTAATAATATTAGTAATCTATATATACTTACAGTAGCTAAGAAGGGTCGTTTATAATATTATTAATAATAAAAATTATTATATATTTATATATTAATTAAATAAAAAGTGTGGCTGTAGTAGCTCGGGACGACCTAAAAGAGGATTTAAAAAAGGAGGAGTATGTGTATACCTTTATACTTAATGTGTCGAAAAAGTTAGGTAAGGCTAGGTTAAAAAATAAAAAAATTATTATAATCTCTATTTTAGTAGGTTTAGTATTAAATATAACTATTAACTTTTATAAAATTATAGTTAAGATATTAGTAAAAAGAATAAAAATATTAAATATTAAATAAAGCGTTTTTATAAATTATTATTCTTAGCCGTAGTATTATAGTTAGTATTTATCTTTAGTACTACCTAATATTATTATCCCCTACTCTTATTAAATATTTATTTTTACTTTAGTAGTAAACTATTCTTTATATTTTTATTTAGTACGCCTTTTTACTATAATTAATATATTATTATTTATACTAGTTATTATATAATCTGTTCAGGTCGGTAACGACGATAAAGGAGAACCTACAGCGAACTATCCGCAAAACGAGACTGCCGTCGTCTCACTAGCTGTAAACACTAATGACCATAGCCTCCTGTGACGATCAAAACAAGCATGGAACCCATATCTTGTCAGGACATCGTTGTAATCGTTATGCGCCTCTCCCGTAATGCCATGCTTGCACAACGTGGAACCGGCACGCAACACCCATTCGCCTACCCCGTGGAAGGAGTAACTGGATCCATCACAATTGCCGCTTTGCCCTTTGCATGAAATTATCGAGTACCTGGCTAGCATCCTTGCTCGGCTTAACGTCTCGGTCATGCCTTTTAATAAACACGTGCTATGTACCCTGTTCTGCCCGACGATCTCAATGTCTCCCGAACGAATCCCCACCACCTCGTAGAGGATCCTACTGAACGACGATCGCCATGCCTAACCGCCAGACGGTAGAGCTGTGGACGCTGTACGCCTTGGGTGTGTCCTTTACGGTCCTCCGAACATATGCCCGAATTATAGCTGTGGGGTTTCGAGAACTATGTGCCGACGATTACTTGATATGGCTTGCAGTGGTACGTTTTCTCTCTCACAAGTATCAGCTTTTTTTGACACACGAGCATAAACTAATTTCCCTTCCATACAGCTCATCTATACGGTACAAAGCGGTCTAGGATACAATGTAGGAGCTGCTGCTCACGGCCTCGCCAATAATGGCATGACGCCCGAGCAGCGAGCCTCACTTTCACGCGATGATCCGGAGTACGCCTTTCGGTGCGTCTCCCTTCGAGGCCCCTCCCAATCTTTACCACGGACAACAGACGTGTACAAATGCGTACTGGTCGATGACAGGACTGACAGAAATTCTAGAGTCATCGGTTCGAAGATCCAGGTTGCAGGCTGGACCTCAGCAACATGTCTACTTTGGACACTCAAGCTCTGTGTCGCATTCTTCTATTTTCGGCTCATGGTATGTTCATGTTGTACCGCAGCTCTTTTATCTCCCGCTGACATGCCACGATCAGAATGGTCTTGGACATTTCCGCGCACGCATCTACATCGCAATGGGCCTCATCGGTACTACGTTCATCGCTCTTATATTGACGATATTCCTCTCGTGTCAACCCTTCAATCACTACTGGCAGATTAACCCTGATCCCGGGAACGCATGTCAGGCAGCCGTCTCCAAACCGATCGTCTGGGTCATGTTTGTCACAAATGTAGCCACCGATACATTCCTCTTCGTGATACCGCTACCCATGTTGTGGCAGTCGAGCTTGAGGCTTGTCAAGAAGCTCGCTGCAACGCTGGTGCTTAGCGCTGGCGTGCTCATCATTGTCTGTGCGGTGTTGAAGAGTGTTTATGTCCTAGTTGTAAGTGCCTCCCTAATCGTCTCGTTCTCCTCAACATCTCCCCTGGGGACCGCCTTGCGCTGGAATCGTTGCATGTCATGTTGCATTTGCTAAGTAAGCGCTTTCCAGGATCCCACACGCGGCGGAGAGTTAGCAGCCGCATGGGGCACCCGCGAAACCTTCATCGCGGTCATTACCACGAACCTCCCTATGGTCTTCCCTCTCGTCAAGAACTGGTTCGCACCCTGGCTTCCGAGTACGAATCGCTCCACCAGTCATAACAAGGCCTACAAGATGCAGGGAAGCGGATTCGTTACCATCGGCGGTGGCGGTGCGAGTGCGTCGAATCGTAGCCGACACGCGCAAAGTTCGCGCGACATCACAAGCAACAGGACATTTGACAACGAGAGTGAGGAACATATTGTCAGCGCAAACGGAGACGTGAAGATGGAGAACCTCAATACTCCTGCTGGCGCACCAAAGTCATTGAAGCCCAACGATATCATGGTTCATACGCAAGTCAGTATAGTGTCCGAAGATGCTCGTAGTGACAAGAGTGCAAAGTCTTTGTAGGTATATAGAGTCCTGGTTCAGGAAGGAGTATCAGTAGCTTGGTCAATATCCATAGATTCCGCTCCGAGTAAGGGATCCCAGTTCCCGCGCCCCCACTGATGTGGCAGTTGCCATCTACTTCGAGCTCATTGTTATACCTAGCAATGGGCTAGAGTACGTGAGACGCCATTCCACAGCTGTTATTGCGAGGATCGTGCGAGATGGCAGAGAATCAGGTTCTCTTTTATCGTCGTTACCGACCTAAACAGGTCTTGCGACGACCAGCACAAATCACAAGGCAACGATTACACGACAACCAAAGGACGCACCATGCTTACATTATAGGCGGAGTTTGCCCAGGATGATAACACCCATACCGCCGGCATCCATGCTCGTCCCATACCAGGTGACGGGCCCAACTACGCCGTCGCTACATGGCACTTGGCTAGATATCCACAGTGACACTATACCTACTTTAGTGTATGCCCAAAGCGTAACACAACAAAGGACAGATTTAAGCTTGTAGTGTAGAGAGTGATTTTCGATTGTAGTGAGAGTATACCTGCCGAGAGCAGTCGTCGTAGTGCATACTGAAGACGAACAAGGAGGGTAGGGTGCATCTGATACTGGTCCAAAGATACTACTGTGCATGTGCCTACAAGCTTGTATATTGTGGGATCCTTCCATGGACCACATATCGCGAAGGAGTGACTTGGTCGAACCCCGTTTGCCCGTGTGCATCCGGGTACGTCGTGGTCAGTCAGCAACAAAGCCGTTGCCGTTATGTCTTTATCCGGCCAAGAGGGTCCCGAGCAAGCGAGGGCAAATGGTGATGCTTTGCAGACCCTGCCGCCTCCAATGCGGCCAGGACCAATGTGCATGGACAGAAAATGTAAAAATGTGGCCAATGGCAAAATGGCATTAGGCGAGGCTCTCGTCACGTTGCCGGATACGGACAGTCGCGGGCGAGGGTTAATATTGGTGTGTGATGGAGTGCGTCAAGCGAAAGCTCGGCCTCATTTGGGTGCCAATGAGGCGGTGTCTGCAGATGGAGAAACGAAGGCGCGATGCAGCTTCAGACGCAATTCGACAGAGAGCAGAGATGGGAACGGAGTGGCGCGAACAGCGAACAGCGAGCAGCATACAGCACAGGTAGGCTGGTAAGTCGTAAACAAATAAACAAACGCTTGAAATATGGCCAGAGGCGTTAGAACGGTCCGGCCAGACGGTGGCCTCGGACGTTGGAGCAGCGAATGGCAGCGACGTACGTAGACAATTAGCTGGCACGCAATCCTGCGCATTTTCATGTGCAGTAGGCTGGTGGAGACGCTGAAGACAGCAGCCCATACGGAGGACCGCCCGCTGTGCGTCTCCGAAGCGTCGCATGGCGTTGGCAGCGGGATTGACAAGTGTTCGTGCGGCAAATGCAGGGGAGGCCGCGTGCACGGACACAGCTGTTCCTCATTGGAAAGGCGCGTGAAGTTCGTGTCGGGCCCTCGCAACGGCGACGCTGGGGCTGTGGCAGGCGAAGTCTGGCGATGGGAGAGGGCCGGCGGCTGGCGAGCGGGCGCGAGTGCAGCATGCCGGACTGCGCGTGCCCACGTCCTGTGAAGGGGTGACGAGGCGCGAGGTGCGGTGTGCTGTGGAGAGCGGCCGCTCTTGCGCAGCCCGCTAGCGCGCGTCGTCTCCGCACGGGCCACCCGCCCAAGCGCCCAGGTGCTGCCCCGACGTCCAAGTTCCCGTCGCCAGCTTCCACCGACACCTCCCCTCCGCCCACGCAGCCATCCGCCGCCGCCATGTCCTGAGAACGGCTGCTCGCGCCTCCCGACGACTTTCCTTGCGTGTTACGACTCCTCTCGCCTGAGCCGCCGCCGCCCATGGACGCTTGCAAGTGACGCGCCCGAGCCGCCTGATCGCGCTGCCATCGCCCCAGCGCCCTCATCGACCGCTCGACTCCGCAAGCCCTCAGGCTCTTCCTGGCCATTTCCTTTGCTGCACCCGCTCTCCGGTGCCCGTGGCCAACGTCACCGTATTTCCTTGCCTTTCCGTGTCGCGAGCGTACGCGCCAGACGATACCCTTCCCTTGCCTGCTTCGCCAACCAGACGTGCACCCAAGTGTGCGCGACCCCCTACGATAGCGTTGCGACCGGGACAGCGCGGCACAGATTCCCTTGATCGCTGTGTAACCTATTGTGCAGCCGCACAGTCGCGTTCGCAGCCTTTGAACGACTGCTGTCTCCCGTCGCCAAACACCCTGGATACCCACCAACAGGACGTGGCCGCCATTGGACTCGTGCTCCATCTTGTTTGCCCTCCTTGCTGATGCTGAAGATTGAACGTCGCCATTAACGCATCGAACTGCAAGTACACTTGCCTAACATCACCAACGCTTCTTCAACGTAACCATGGAGGAACGTCCACAGCTGTCAACCACCCTCCCACGGAACTTCATGTTCCATTATCAGGACGGCCAACCGCCGCGAACGCCAGAGCCGGATGCCCAGCCAGAGGAGTTGCAGCCGCCGCCGCCGCCACGACAAGTGCTCAAGGTCCGCCGTCGGCGCACTACCTTTGTAGCCACTCAGGTCTTCGGCGAGTTCAATGACCCGAATGATGGCATGCCCATTCCTACTATCGAAGGACCGGAGCTGCACTCCGATGCCCCGACCGAGCTCCCTACTTTGCAGCCTGCAGTCGACAGCGACTATCTGTCTCCAGCATTGACCTGGTCCCGCATGCTCTCCCCACCGAAGACGCCTGTATCGCAAATGGGCAACCTTAACAGTTTTGACGGTCTGCAACACTGGTCCGACATGGATCAAGCTAGCCAGAGCGAGACTTCGAGCCGGCCAACATCGTCTTCAGGCTTCTCTGATTCGTCTGCCTCTTCTCTAGACAGCTTTGAATCCCTCACTTCACTCGGTGGGAGCTCCACCGGCCTCGAAGACGACAAGGCCGACCCTTTTGTCTTTTGCTCTCCCGCGCCCAAACCTACTCCTGTAATGAGCTCACCCCTCGCTTCGCAGCAACAAAAGAAGCTGAAGCTTAAGGCAACCTTTACTGAGGACATGGACTACCATTTGTGGATGACTTACATGAAATACCTTCAGGATCCCACTGTGACTCCTTTCAAAGCTTTGCCTACTACCGTACCCCCAAACGGTGTGTGTCATCGCGTGGCTCGTCTTGCGAGGCATACCTGGAAAGGTCCCCGCAAATCACCCCTCCTACCAGGCGTGCGCTCGGCCTCCCGGCTCCTGTCCCGTAATGGCACCCCAGATACTATTAGACCTGCGAAGAGCGGCCGCAGCACTCCAGTTCCTGGCGCGAAGAAGCCTTATCCACGCTTTCCGGCCGAGAAGCAGGTACGGAGACGCCTGAGGTACCTGGCTAAACAGAAACCGACGTTGTCTGCACACTACCAGCGTTTGTTGCATCGCTCACCTTCACCATTTCAGTCCTCGCCACCACCAGAGTCGTCTCGCCCTGGTGCGCTGTCGTCCCCGTTCTCGCAGGAGGCTACGAGTTTCTCTACTCGCGACATGAACGTATCCCTTGCAACAAGCATTGCAACTACTATGCAGGCTGGCAATCCTCTATCACAGTTAGCCAATGACCAGATCCCCAGACCTGCGGAGGTCGACAGGGCACATATGCGAGCCTCGGCGCACCAGAAGTCGCAGTCGCTCCACATCGGGCTCGGCCTGGGCTTGGGCAACGTGTTCGGACCTTCTATTGATAATATCCCCCATGAGACCGACGTTGTGATGACACAGCCCAGTGCCCGCACCTGGCACGCGGCGCCAGGACGTGCACCGAAGCTTGGTTCTCCTGTTCAGTTGCACGCTCCGCGACCCATTTCTCGTGCATTCAAGCGCAGAGCCCTGCACAACTTCGAGGAGCAGACCCGAAACCGGGGCAACAGCTTCATTAATCATGTATTTGGTGCTCCCGCTGAGTCAAGCCATCGCCGCGTCCGTAGCCGGGGCTTCAGTTTGGGTGACATGGGTGAGGGTGCACGACGACTGCCCTTGTCGACCAGCGGACCAGCAGAGCTTAACCCATTCGCAAACTTGCCACGGATCAACACGCAGCCGTCTCCAGTAAGCCCAGAAGTTCATGGAAAGGCTCCTATTCGTCTTGGTTCGCCCTTTAGTGGTCGACCGAGCAACACGTTTCCGCGAGCATCGACTTCGCATGGGTTCGAGCCGCCGGCCTCGTTTGAGCAACGCTTCGCTGCTTTGCCCAGCGACCCAATGCATCTGTCTCGTCATTAGCGCCTTGCTGTTTGATGCCTTCCTGTCCAAGCAACACTTCTGCATTGCATCATCGGCGTTAGTGTCGGCGGCCGTTAGGCGCCATGCCTTGCATCTTGGAACCTATCCGAGATGATTCACGCTGGCCCATCGGCCTGATATCCACCATCTGAAAAGCATCTCCTATGTCCGTCCATACTCCACTTATGTTCCGTTACTGTCGGCCGCCTCGCACTTTGATGTGTTTACCTTTCTTCGGGAATTATACTTGGTTGCATTGAGGTTGGCCGACTTCTTGTTCCTTCCTTTTTCCGACCATCTGGGCATGATGCTATGGCTGCATGATCTCCTCCATCATCTACTTCTATAATTCGGAGGCGGTCGAGCAAATGTTTCAATTGGGAACAACGTGTTCGATCGAGGGTCGTCGACGACCCGTTCTGCTCGTTATGGGATAACAGATTCGGTTCCGCAGCGAGCCTCCTTTTGTACATTCGACGCGCACACCGCACGAGGGCTTTGCCTTGTCTTTCGTTTTCTCCCTTCCCTTGCCCATAATCTTTTGTTTCCTTTGTCTCCCCAATCTCCTTGCTCACTCACGACGGAACGCTCAAATGTAACGAACGCATGCGGGTTCGAGGGTTTCTTTCGTCGGGCGGTCTTCACGATGTCAATGAGGGATTGTAACGTGAAAGGCTAATCCTTAATTCTTGTAACGACTGGTGATGACTGTTTGGATGTCGAGGACGAAAGATCGTTGTGCGGAGGTGGTGGTACGCAGCTAGGGGAGATCCATTCTGAACCGGCATCTAGGCAGTTTAATTAGCTAGTCCTGACGAATTGAGCTATTTTGTGGAAGGGCAAGCACCGGTGCCGGGCTGTGAGACCGTCTTGATACACTTGGTATGCAGAGCATTACGTCGATGTAAGAGTGGCTGGCCCAGCCCCGTCTCTTCATCGGTCCACTTGCCCCTCTTACACAGTCCGACCAGTCACTTCTACGTTCTTGCCCATTGCTTCTGCTCGCTCGATCCATTCCTGCTCACCGCCACCTCTCAGCCAAACAAAACGAAACCAAAAGAAAAAAAGCGAGCGAGACTGTGGACTGCATGTGCATGTGCATCTGCGTGTGCGTGTGCGTGTGCCCCGTCCGACGGCTCCCGTGTCGCGTGTCCGGTCCAACATCAGAGACTAAGCGCCCCAATGCGGCTAGCCGTACCCACAATACAGGGCTTTTCAGACCGCTGGAGGCCTTCCCGTGACAGCGTGAAGCCGTGGTTACGTGTCGTAAATTGCATCCTGCAGGTTTCGAATAGCGAAGCTAAGGCGTCTCTCCGGTGCGCTTGGAGCCGACGCGAGGCCAGAGGACCGTTGCCGAGACAGAGACAGGGAAGGCGCTGTGCGAGGGGCCACCAGGTTGCGGTAAAGGTGGTGAAGAAGAATTGTGATTTCTGCCGCCGAGGGACGGAGAGGGCTGGCGGCGCGGTGGGCGGAGCTGAGCTGAGCTGGTAAGCTGAGGGAGCTCGGACGGAGCGAGGGGGGGGGGGGGGGGGGGGGGGGGGGGGGGGGGAGGGGAGGGGGGGGGGGGGGGGGGGGGTGGGGGGGGGGCCGGGCCGGCGGGGGAAGAGGGGGGTTGTTAGGCTGGTGAGTGGGTAGGTCAATGATGCGGACTGAAAGGGGAACAGATTGGCTTTTGATTCTGATTCTGGGAGAAGTGTAGGGTGGGTTGGTCTGTCTGCTTTGCTT